>CM056609.1:11986142-12222177 GCA_029721355.1 Tegillarca granosa
AATTCAAAAGAATCGAAGGTGAAACCTGACAAATTGTATTAATTGTCCATCATTAATATCCAGATGTATTCACAATGATGTTATTTATCCCTTACTAAGTCAAATAACATATTCAATGAAGTTCTTTAATTTTTCATATTTACCATTTTTAAGTTGTGTTTATGACCCGTTTTTTTTTTTTTTTTATGACGAAACAATGCTCTAAAGTTAGATGCCATATGTTACATCTCGCTGTTATTTCTGTATTTATTCGAGCTTTTACCATTTAACAAAAAATATTGTTTATTAGGAAAATCATTAATTAGATCAGAACCGTTTTAATTTTTTCCTTGGAAAACTTAATGCAGCTTTAATTTAACAAGACTGGGGAAAAGCAGGCACCTCGATTGGTAAACTTTAAAGCATTTTTTAAACTCACTCAGTGTATATTAAGACATGTGATAAAAATATCTACAATATTGACTAGTTTATTGACATTATTCCACCATAATCAGATTTCAGAAAAAACAATTCTGCCTGCCCAAAGTTGGCAAAGCTTTAACCTTTAAAAGTCAAAACAATATAGAAAGTCATGTACCTTGCCAGCACATGACAATTTTTATCATGAAGTGTAGTGTAGCTCGCTGCAAATTTCACTAGCTCATCACTGAATGAAGCTGTAAAAACCCACACTCTTATGTTATGCTAAATTGGTTATTATTATTATTATTTTTTTTTTTTTAGATATTTAATCTTTTAAAATCATCAGGTACAACTTATCACCAATATTCGCTATATTTACCTTGGTTTCCATAACCACCACTATAGCTGTCACCTCCATATCCACTGCCTCCACCATAACTACTATAGGAGTCCTGACCATATCCTCCACCACCCTGTCCATATCCACCTCCTCCATAACCACCTCCCCCATAATTTCTTCCACCCCCATAACCACCTCCTAAAAAAAAAATACCGAATACATACAAGTCTTCAATTGACATTGTACTGGTAAGAGAATAAAAACGAAAGAGGCAGATATGGAAAACTGATATGAAGGAAATATAAAATGTGAAGGTAGATCAGGACTCTGACAGGTATCCGAGGGTCAATCTATTAACACTTTTTTTAACATTGACACATAGAGGTTTAAGTTATTTAATATTTGCAAATCCTTATAACCAAGGATTACTTCTCTTATATTTAAAGTGTGTGTGTGTGTGCATGTGTTTGTGTAACCACATTTCTAATCACAAGTTCTCTAATGAACAAGTAATTTTTTAAAAATAATTTGTCTTCTTTAAAATATAAATACTTACCGCCACCACCTCTTCCTCGGCCACGTCCACCTACAACAGAGTATAACGTTAATAAAACTGTACTTTGACACATGGGTAATAAATGCTTACAACATCATATCAAACCATCTAATGTAATGATACGAAAATTAATTGTGAAAATTGGTGTTAATTTTACACAGTCTTATATAATCATTGTATAAAACCACACTAGTTTATTGGTAACTGTAGTTTTCAAATCATCCTATTTTCTTATTTTTATCTTGTTGCCAACAGCGACAATTTGATACATATTTAATTTTGGGTTGCTAAATACTGGGGATGTGGATTCAAAAGAATAAAATTACACAAAATCAAGGTGAATTAGTTTGCTCTGAACCGTATATTATTTGATAACTGGTACATCCAGGAAGTTTATAGGTGTGCAGTAATTTTTTACATAAATAAGTTCACTACAAACCTCCTCTCCCACCTCCACCACCTCTTGATTGTGATTTGGCTTTTTTGACATCAACTCTTTTACCATCCAATTCAACTTGTTTTCTTACTGCAAATATAATAACAATATATAAGTAGTAAGCAAAAATGAAAAAAAAAAAAAACAAAAATTAACAAAGGAAAAAAACCATTGATTTGTTTGTTTTTTTTTTTTGACCATCCATTAGCCAAAAACTATAAAAGCTTATAGGTCTAGGTTTTTTCTCACGGGGTTTAATTTAAAGAACAAATTAAAGCTGCATTAAGTTTTCCAAAGAAAAATTAAAACGGTACTAATATAATTACATTTGGTTCAACGATAAAAGCTCGAATGAATAAAGAAACAACAATAATTTCCCAGCGAAATGTAGCATGTGGGATCCAATATTAGAACATGGTTACGTCATGAAAAAACTAAGTCATTTAAACACAACTTTCAAAACAGTGAAATATGATAAATTAAACACAAAATTCGTTGAATTTGTCATTTGTGACTTAGTAAGGGATACATAACACCATTTCAAATACATCTGGATATTAATGACGGACAATTAATGCAATTTGTCATGTTTCACCTTCAATTCATGGGTTTTTCTGTACATCTGTGCACATGCTCCAAGCTCATAATAATTATCGTTAAACATAGACCAACCGGTTAGAGGATTCTGTTTATTTACAGCTAAAAGGAATGAAATTTTAGAAAATGAATCTCATGGATCGTGATTTGAAGTTATCTTTTTTTTAAAAAATATATATATTTTTAGAAAATCAAAAAAAAAAAAAAAAAAAAAAAAAATCAGAAAATTGAAAAAAACTTAATGCAGCTTTTAAAAAACAATGGCAATTCTGGTTGGGTCAGTTTGACAATTTAAAACTGGACTAGCTTATTTAAGGGCTTTATCTACTTACAAACACATTGGTCTACACTATCAGAATCCTTCAAATGTGATAAAACAATAGCCTTTGGTTTTCCTGTTTCTTTGTCTTTGATTACACTGATTTCTTGATGGCTCCAAATTGTTGGAATGTTTTCTCTCAACGAGTCTTCATTTACAGTGTTTGAATCACAACCTCCGATGAACATTCTTTCTGTGGTAATTTTAGATTCCTCTTTTTGTGATTCCTGAAAAAACGAATTTAACATCTTACCAACAACATTGTTCTAATGATAAATTCATCACAAATTCATTGAAATTTAATAAATTTTTTCACTTTCTTCATTCAGATTGAAAACTTCATGACAATTTACAAAATTTGGTATTGATGGGGCGAAAACTTTTACCATGCAACACATGACCTTCACATTTGCAGCCCTCCAATTTGTCTACTAAAATGGTGTCCAAATCGACCTGGAATTGTGTCTGGTGACCTAAAATTTGTAAATGGTGGCCTGCTTGTCCACTTTAAATTTGAACTTTTGTGACTAGAGAACAGATATTGTTAAGGCAATATAATGGACACTTTACATCATCATTATTGTTATTAATAACACTAATGTAAGTGATTGTAAGTCAATTTTAAAAATGTGCATTTTTGTTTTCCATAACTAAAAGTTGCCTTAATTTTTCATCATTTGGAAGAAAAGATTGCCTGCCCACTTGGAATTTCCACTGGCCACCAGAAAATTTAAATTGGTGGTCAGCTGACCATTTAGTTTTGAAACCCACTTTGGGGGCTGATTTGTAACCATCATTGTGTTTCAACATACAATATACACAAGTGCCCTTCAATCTGACAAATAGTCAATAATTCAAGCAATGCCATTTTCTTGCCTCTGTCCTGATACAAAAAAGTCACTTGTCAAAAATCTTTGTATCCCCTGATGCCTTACAAAACAGACATCATCCATACTTACATCTCTTGGCATGGGTCTTTTGGATTCTACCTCTCTGCCGTCTATTGTATGTGGTCTGTTACTCTGTGCATCATCTACCATAGAAGATTCTTTGTAGGTCACAAATCCAAATCCTTTTGATCTGTGAAAAGAAATATTTATCATAATTGACAGTGTATAACATAAAGGCCAGCTTAAGGGAAAGTGTTTGACCAATAACGTGTTAATCTTGCAATGAAGTCCATTTAAATCTTCGAGATTCTGACTGTGAAAACTATTAACAATGATGTGTTTTTAATCTAATTCTTGCAAAATTAACTTTATTCGCCTTAAAATGATTCCCAAAATTAAAGAACTATTTTGGGGAATGCAAGACTTCCAATTTTGATAAGGAAATCTTAGTTGAACATTAACATACAGGAGTCAAGATTTTGAATCAAATTTTTAGTCTTGTACAATATATGGCAACTCCTTTTTCTTACAAAATGATTGCAATTCCAAAACAAGTAATGACACTAAAACATTCTAAGTTTTTCTTTAAGCGAGCAATATATGCAATCTAGAGAGGGAAAGAGAATGAATGAGTAGATTATCATTAAGATTGTAGTTCAAATTATTTCACTTATTTGTGGCCGAGAGAGAGAGAGAGAGAGGAGAGAGATGAGGAGAGAGAGATTTTTCTGTCTGTCACTTTAAATTTTACCTTTTTGTTTTTGGGTCTGTCATTACAACACAGTCTGTAATTTCTCCCCACTGCTCAAAATGTTGCTGTAAACCTTCTTTTGTAGTTTCATAACTAAGACCTCCAATAAACAATTTTCTAAACTGTTCATTTTCAGGATCTGTGTAGTAATCTACACTGTCTCTTGAACGACCCACCGCCGCCGCCACCACCACGACCTCCTCGTCTTCCACCACCATATCCTCCACCACCACTGCCATATCCACCACCTCCATATCCTCCACCACCACCACCACCATATCCTCCATCGCCATAGCCATTCTCTACCATATCCACCATCTTGTCCTCCGTACTGAAAAAGCCAAGAATTTACATGAAAAAAAAAAAAAAGAATTATCTTTCAAACCCTGCCACTAAAATCTTTATGAAACATAAAAAATTACATAAAACTCAACTGTTGTAATGCTTTAAGATACCGAGATATATATTTTTGACAATTTTTTTTTATTTATTTCAATACTGCATTAAATTTCATTAAATCTATTTAGAACATAACTTAGCTTATCAATACAATGTGATTATAAGTCATTCCTTGTATGGGTTCAAAAGGGAGAAATTCTTACAATTCATTGTTAAATCTAGAAACCATCTGTTTGAAATAACTTAAGACTCAAAAATAGACTTTCACCGTACCAAATTTTGCCCCCCCCAATAACAAAAAATTCACATTTAACGACTCTTGAAATTTTACATAAATAACCCCTCAAACTAGCTCCTTTAACAAGAGTTATTTTGACATCACCCTTTATTGGATACTTCAATATTTTCAGCACAGTCTAATCTGCTACTTAAACCCACAAACATTCTTTATTCCAGAGGTCGTTTGTTTCTATTTATTTTCCTGTTTCCAGTGTCAAAGACATTTTAAATCCAGTCATATACTTTTAGTCCCTTTGTGGCCACTTTTACAAGAAATTATTATTGAATTTGTAACTAGTTATTTTTCATTCTTTGTCAAAGAAACACACTTTGTCTACTTGTACAATGGTCATTTCCCAATGTTTCTTTGACATTTCTAGTGATGTGTTTTACAGGAATGTTATACCATTTATGAGGAAATGAAAGCAAAATTACTCAAAAGATTTGTTTATAGAATTATAATCCGAGTGAATTTTCACTTAATCATTATAGGTTGGAATTTAATTGGCATCATGGATGACATCCAAATATCTAATTCAGGGCTCAAATTAGATTTTAAACAAGAGGCCCATGGGCCTTAACGCTCACCTGAAGATATGTCCAAAATTGTTTGCAAAGTGCAATAGACAATATATCAAGTACAGAAACTTTAAAAGTTTTCTCAAGTTAAGAACTCCCACAAAACTTAATCAATAATATATCCAGCCACATTTCATTTATAAGTAGCTTATATAATATGCATGAAGTAAATGAAGTGCAATAAATAATTTCCAAATCATTAATCAATTTCAGATTACTTATGCAGCTATGTCCTTGACCTTTGAACATATATGACCTTGAACCATATATGATCACCATGTCAATACCTTCAATATTCTAATATACATGCCAATACAAAAAGTTAAAGTTTTCAAGATAATTAGCAATTGATGTCTTCTTTTGCAGCTGTTACCTTGACCTTTGAACACATTACCTTAAACCATATATCAAAATGATCATTGCTGCAATACCAACAATATTCTTATATACGTGCCTACACAAAAAGTTAACAGTTTTCAAAATAATTAACAATTTAAGTCTTCTTTTGCAGCTGTGACCTTGACCTTTCAACATATGACCGTGAACCATGTATCAAAATGATCGCCATATCAATTCCTACAATATTTTAATATACATGACTATACAAAAAGTCAAAAGTTTTCAAGATAATTAGCAATTTATATCTTCTTTTGCAGCTGTGACCTTGACATTTGAACATATGACCTTGAACCATATATCAAAATGAACGTTGTCACAATACCTACAATATTCTAATATATATGCCTATACAAAAAGTTAACAGTTTTCAAGATAATTAGCAATTTAAGTCTTCTTTTGCAGCTGTGACCTTGACCTTTCAACATATGACCTTAATCCATATATAAAATGATCGCCATATCAATTCCTACAATATTCTAATATACATGCCTATACAAAAAGTTAATAGTTTTCAAGATAATTAGCAATTTATGTCTTCTTCTGCAGCTGTGACCTTGACCTTTGATCATATGACCTTGAACCATATATCAAAATGGATCATTGTCACAATACCTACAATATTCTAAAATACATGCCTATACAAAATGTTAATAGTTTTCAAGCTAATGCACAATTTTGGTATTTAAAAGCCAAAAATAACATTTCAGGGGCAACAACTCCTACATGGATAATCATATAGTTACGAAACTTTACTTTTTTTTCAATTTTGTCATGCTGAACATTTTAACAATGATTTGATGTCGTGAATCTCTTAATATTTGCAAGAAAATTGCCTAAAACTGCATAAATCACAAATTAAGGCATGATCTTGAATTGTGACCTTGACCCTAATTTAAAGGTCATTTCAAGAAAAAGTCATGTCATTATCTGTTCAAATAGTCAAGTTATAACAATTTGAAGCCATTTTACGAAATTTTTAAAATTAAACGCAAAAACGTGTAACCCATTTTTCGACCAAACTTCACGAAATGAACAAACTATAGGCTTAAGACCCTAGAGAAGCCAAATATCACATCAGATTTTTTCTCCCATCATTGGTTTGGAGAAGAAGATTTTTTAAGATTTTTGGACCCCCAGGTCCCCTTTGACCTAGTTTTGAAAGCAATGGCAATGCCATGAAAAAAATCTGAATTGCACCGGCCAATTTATGCTTCTGACCAAGTATCATTGAAATCTGTCCAGCAGTTTTGGAGGAGAAGTCGAAAATAGGTGTTAACGACGCACACACACACGCCACACCATGCCATAAGCTCACATGACCTTTCGGTCAGGTGTGCTAAAAAGGGTGAAGTGACTTCTCCCTCAGCCAAAGTTAGGGAGAAGTTTTTCAAAACAGGGAGAAGTTTTTGTGCAACACAATTCACGACATTGGAATTTTTGTCGTCCTGTCCCGATGAAACATTTTATATCTTGTATTAAAAAATAGACATTGTAATACGCTTGTCTATCTTCAGAAATATGCATGAGATAATTTAATGTAGTGTTTGAAAAAGATGTCCAAAACTTTGAAAAAATTCTATTTTGGTGGAAAAACCCCTTATACACGACACACTTGAAATTTGAAGTAAAAGTGTTATCTTTAATAATTTGCTTAAGTTTGTCATCAACTGGCTCCTTCATGTTAAAGTTGGCCAATTTTTGGCTCATACTTCTCAGGAGCAAGATCTCACCCTGATTTTGTTTCAAAATTTTATTTATTTATTTATTATAAATATTTATTTATATGTTTCAAGTATTTGAACTCTTTTTAATAAATAAGGATAATAGAGGTGAGCAGTTCATAATTAGATTGTTAGACCTATATAATTTTTTTTCATCTGTAACATTTACATTATACAGATGGCAATATAAATTTTGTGTGAAAGTAAATTATAAAAATATTGTTAAAAGAATTTTGATATTTTATTTTTATTAAAAATAAACTGATTATATAAAAATAAACTTATATTTTAACAAAATAATAATCCTCTGTGAACGTAATTTTTGAGGTGTTCAAACTGGTTGTGTTATCTATGAAAAGAGAAGAACCACCTTACTACATTCCAAAAGCATCACTTTGTTCACTTTGACCTGACCAATGAAATATGTCAAATTCATATGCCGGTCAAATGGCGGCATTGTAAACAAATCCACCGGTGATGTCTCTTTTTAGTATGTTGATACTTGTGTTAAAGATTATACAATGATTTTATTTCAAAAATAAGTTATCTGTCTTTGATATCACAGTGGCTTTAATCACTTTCAATTTCAATGAAATATTACAGACGCGATCCCATACAAATATCGCCGAAAATCCGTTACACAAGGAATACTGTATCAGATAATCGATGTATACTCGGGCTGTAAAACGTCTCTGATTAACTGCCTATTATCTTAGGTGCATGGGAGAAGTCCTTTCGTGAAGTGTTAATCCTTTAATTTCTATCCGAATCAGGATAATTAACATGCATCATGACACCTGTAAATCACTTGTTGTTGCCAGCAGCCTGAACATCTCGGGTTTTATCATTAGATAACTTGACACAACAGAGTTCTCGATAATGGGTTTCAAAAATAAGGGCGACTTCAACTTCCCTTTTTCAGAAATATAGGGTGAAGTTTTTTGAACTAGGGCGAAGTTATTGCCCAACTTTGCCCTTATTTTGAGCCCTGCTTATTGTCTTTTGGCTGAATGGGTACAACCCATCCTCTTATCAACAAGCTGTTTCAATTAACTAATGGAACCCCCATGGATACCCCATTTTAAAAGCGATACCTATATTAGTTTCTTAAAGATGATGATGGTTTATGTATTATGGTTACCATCCCTGACTCTTACTTTGTATTTTTGTGAATTCACTGATAAAGTTTTTGGGTCAAGATGTACTTTAAGGTAGTGTAATATTATTTCCATCAAGGGTCATCATGAGATGAAGCAAATGAAATACAGACAAAATATGGTTCAGTCTAAAATCAAAGCATTTTTTAGATAAACAAATTTATATACAGCTAACGAATTCAATTATGGTAACCAAATTTAGCAATGCTAACATAATTCTTACATTTTTAAACTGACTGGAGCAAATTTCTGATAAGAAGAGATGTCTTTGACACATAGCAAGGAAATCTTCACCTTTACAAGCCATGCATCCTGGTCCATTTCATTTTTTTAACATAAATTTTATTAGTATAACAACATAGTTATCATTTTTATAGATTACTCACCATTTTTAGTCTTTTTTACAGATCTTTCACTTGCAGAGATTTTTTTGCTTTCTGAAACACAAAATAAAATAGAAATTAATAGATAACATCCTTATTTAGATTTTTTTTGCCCATTAATATACAAAAGATATTTGCACCCTAGGTCAGTGACCTAGTTTTGGTAGATCTGGACATCTCTTCCTTTACACTATATTAGTTTATATGACAGCCTTCCTCGGATAATTCGATGTGTTTTGCGAGTTCGAAGAAATATAACAAAGTACTGAAAATTATGAGGTAAGATTTTATTATTTAGATAGATTTTCATGACTTTGAAAATTTACAATTTTCATAAAAAAATGACGTCTGCCATTTTGCGAATTCAATTTGGCCAATGACTGTACTCGGAATTTTAGGCCATACTTTTATTTTTGCTCTATTGTTATACTGTAAACATTCAGCAATATAAGCAATTCTATAAATCTATTAGCAATGTAAAATATCTGCAATTATGACCGTTTTAAATTAAGGAAATTAAAAGACGTTTTCGTCATATTTCAGATTGTGTGCAAATCCAAAATGGCCTCCCTAACATGCGCCGATTTGCTTTGTTCAAAAAATTATGTTTCTTTTATATATTAATGAATGTTTAACTATATAAAATATGGCCAAAATGGTACCCCGTATAAAACAACATAAGAATAATTCTTTTTTCATTGATTTCAGATTTTCATATATGAATAGCGAACCTTATTATTTCTATATATCTCATACTTACATCCGCTTCTTTTTCTTGCACGCCGTCGAGAGGGAACCTATTTATCACGTGGACCATAGACGTTTGGAAGGCCTCTGTTTGTTTAGGCTACATGTACGCCGATATTGACATGCGTAGTTGAAAATGTTTGATATCGCACACAAAGGACTTTGATTTCTTGATTTATCGAGACTATTCCATTTTACATATTTTAATGCCTTATCAATATTTCCTGGATTTATTTTGACAAACTTTTCAGAAAGTATAGCATGAAAGTGCGCGCAAGTTGACGAAATTGATATGCCATCTCATTTCCATATTTTTTGGATAGCAAGAAAAAAAAAAGAAGATTTAACAGTGATCATCATTGTTAAAGCTAAACTCTCCAACCGTGAGGCGTGGTTAGTTCTTGGGAAAACTATAAGCAAAAAAAAAAAAAAAAAAAAAAAAAAAAAAACAGAATGTAAAGAGAATTTTTTTTATTTGAAAACATTTTTAAAAAAAGCATGGAGCATGCAAAATATTATTCAAAAACATAACAAACTTATAATCTTGAAATAAAGATCATGGATAAAAAAGATGTGACATAAACTTGTTCGGTTTTTACCAGTTCTTTAGAATTAACGGCAACATTTGAATTCATTTTCCGTTTTAAATTCGTCTGTTCCGAGCATTTTCTTGTTATATCTACTCTATTTTCTGGAGTGTCACCACACCTAACTTTACTATTTCTGTCTGTTTCCCTTTTATTACTTATGTCTCTTATATTTTCTTCCTTTCATATTACCTCACTCTTCTCTGTATCTTTTTTATTTCCTTTTCAACACTTACAATAGTGTGTGTGTGTGTGTGTGTGTGTGTGTGTGTGTGTGTGTGTGTGTGATGACGAATGCGTGTGTTGTGCGATCGTTAAGGAGAGGATTATATAAGGTTGTGATAACTTATATCCAATTCTATTGTTTATATGACAATAAAATATGTTTAAACTAAACAAGCATTTTCTTTATTTTGTAATTTTATCGACTACAGAGATAATGAGTCATACACGTTAAAAATTCAAAACGAAATAAGGTTAGGTTTCACAATCTTTGATATTTTTTTTTTTTACCATTCCTGGTAAAATGTGTCGCACACAGTGCGCCGATTTGAGGGGTCTCTTAAAGTACCACAATCTCACAGGTGATTTTATTTATTTATTTATTTATTTATTTTTTTTAAACAGTATTTATTTGAATAAATAAGATATACACAAAACATTAAAAATGGTACGAAAAGGGATTCCGGAACAAGAGTAAAAAACTCTTATATGAACCAGTCTCCCTGGATAACATATATTACAACACATACATATACATAGAGTTACAAATATAAATTTAATAGCTCGAACATGTTATTATTTATTTATTTATTTATTTATTTATTTATTTATTATTTATTTATTTATATTATTATTTATTTATTTATTTATTATTTTTATATACTTAATGTAAAACAATATTTTTATTCATTAATAAATATACCATTACATACATATTTATAAATGTATGTATATATGGATTCAGAAAAATGGTTAAATGCCATTATATTAACCCATATTAACCCATATCCAAGAATAACAAATAGACTTGAAGACCGAAAATAATAATGATCTACCGGTATATGATATTCACCTTTTCGAAAACATGACAGGGGAAGTAACTCTTACATACTTATGTAAAGAAACAAATAATATAACTGTATTGGAAAAAAATATGAAGCTGATTAACATGAATTTACATTGTTACTATTGTAAACTAAATTCTGAGAAAATGCAAGTTAAGTAACTTGTTTGAATATTTTAGTATCAATTATATTTGTTTAACTTTTGACTTGAAGATTTTTGTGTTTTCAACATTAGATGAGTCAAAAGACTCTATCTAAATTTATATTTTGGTGAATTATAAAATTATATAGTTCAGACATTTGACGAGTAAAACTTTGGTTATCAAATAAATAGAGTTTGGTATTTCATTCATTCATTTCAATTATTTATTTATTTATTTATTTATTTATTTATCTATTTATTTATTAAATATATCAAATACTGTATATTGGAAAACATGTTTAATAATCAGAAAATCAATATATTGCTACATAGGTTTGTATATTTAGGTATCTGAGTCAAAATTTTAGAGGTGAGTGATACAGTCCTTGATGGGTCTCCTGTTTATGTTCAAGTAGTTGGATCAGCTGGTTGCATTATTTCTATTATACAGAAAATTATAAAATTTGGATTGTCTTATTTTCACTTTTACACATATAATTATCCTAATTCATTGATGTGATTGTTAACGTCCAATCTGCAAAGGGTTTAGTTTTAGAAGTTAACGGAAACCAAATAGTGACCTTAAAACGTATCAATGTCTTTGGGTAAAGATGGTTTGGAAATGGGTGTAAAATAAAAGATCACGTGACGCGATACCTTAAATCAAAATGCTCATTTTTTTTAGATTTACGGTAAGAGAAACTTCTCGAACGTAATATCTGCCCAAATAAAATAAAATTATTGTTTTTTATTATCTATTTTTATTGTCAATAGTAGTATTTTCACGGAAACGACCGAGCTTTTCCCGCGCATTACAAGCCCGGATGCATAATTATGCGCATGAGCACTGACACCCTAAGGTGCCCCGGCGTTAGTGTGTTTGCGCTGAATATCAAAGGTAAAGAAGAAGAACATGGTTGTTATTTTATTTTATTTTATATTTGCTTTTATAGCATGTTGTTTCTCCTGGGCATACAAATGTCTTTTTGCAATACACACTCAAAATATGATACAAACGCATTTCCAGACACATTTTCCTCAAACATGCTTTTCTAAAAATGGCGCCCACAGTCAACAATAAAGATGGACATTTAATAATGTTGCATGTTGTAAAATTGACAAGATCTTGGCAGATTTATAGTCTGGTTGTAATATTCACATAAATAATTTGTCTGTCCAAGAAAATTCTGAAAGTTTCTGTTTGTTTGATGGAGAAAGCGGCTTGGAAAAAGGTTTGCTGGAGATTTTACAATCATTGATGATGAAACGGATGCTGTCATTTCAGTAACTTGACATTTCAACATCTTTTTTAAAAACAACATATTAAACATTTATAGTACATTTTTTTGGAAGCAAATTACAGTTTTACATACTGCTGTTATCAAGGTCCATTTGTATATATAATATCCGTAAATCACCTAACTTGGTTTTTAGAGTAAGTTTGTACCACATATGTGACCGTGACTGGGAAAATCGGTCCAGTTGCGCTATGACGTCAAACTGAGAAAATAGGTTCGAAAGATCGACGTCAGCAAATTGCGCACCTTGTTTTGAATTTTTTTCGGAGCTTAACCACAAAACATATTGTGCAACACAAACCACGTGTTTAAACAATTTATGCTTTATGTATACATGTACTAAATTGTAGACTTTGACAATATCTATATTTGTAGTAAAAATTATGAATTTGTACACATATAATTTACACTTTATTTTCCGTGTCGTATAGAAGTAAAACATTTCCCGTTTCCCATTTCCATACGGTCCTTTCATGTTTGATGATTAATAAAAAAAAATTGGTTTAAATATCAAATGCAAATCATATATTTTCCGCTGCATTTATCGTAAGGTTTTTTTTTTAAATACATATTTTTAGATTTTGAAATTTAAATTAATTTGCGCAAATATGTAAACATAAATGAAGTAAGGTTTTTTTTAAATACATATTTTTAGATTTTGAAATATTAAATTAATTTGCGCAAATATGTAAACATAAATGAAGTAAGTCATACTTAAAAATAACTCTCTCTCTCTCTCTCTCTCTCTCTCTCTCTCTCTCTCTTCTCTCTCTCTTAGCGTTTTAGATGCAAGAAACACGTATAAATATACTAAAGATCCGAGTTTTTATTTATATGAGGGAAGAAGATTTCCCTACTGTAGTTCTACATTTCTACACGGAAAAGTCTACAAACTAATACAATTGTAAAACGAGGATTCACATACCTTAATTATTGGTAAAATCAATGTTGTACAAAAACGTAATGGTTTATATTGTGTGATATTTTAAAAAAGATATCAATATTCAAATAGGTATAGACCTACAGGAGCTGGAACTCCTCTGGGCCTAAATCGAGAGAGAAAAATGTTTGTGTACGATGATCGAGAGTTTTAGGACTGCTTTTAAACTGTCTTCTATTGCGTCCGTACGACGAAACCAGACATGGGTCAATAATTAGACCGCCGGTTGCACGATATGTCCATGTACTTTAAATCAAATGCACCTACAAACAGATTTATCAAACATCTACAGATTTTATTTATTTATTTATTTATTTATTTATTTATTTATTTATTTATTTATTTTAGCGTTTTGTAGAAACAAATTTTATTTATTTATTTATTTATTTTTTTATTTTTTGGAGAAAACAATTACCAAAACTTTTCAAAATTCTTTTCGATATAAAATCTGAAAACTAGACAATGAATTTTCAATTTTCATGATTTTATATTAATAAATATTATTTCAAACAAAATTTTAGTAGTCAGAATAAAAATATTTCGTCACTCTCCAAGTATTTGACAAATCTTTTTTCATATTTAAAACAATCATGGTAGTTTTAATTTTTGTCGTGACGATATAAAAAATCTGTCTGTTTTATTTTTTATTTATTTAATTAATTAATTATGTTTTTTTTTGCTTAAAAAAGATTAAGCACATCAGATCTAGCTTTCCAAGTTATTGAAAAAAAATGATGAAAAAAGCGCAAATTAATACGCACAATATCGACAAAGAACGACAACGAGGACTCTAGTAAAAGTGTTTGTTCTCGGTCGCGTTTGCTCTTGCCAAGTATATATTTTTCAGTTGAAAATTTTCTTCTTTTCTCATTGAATATTAAACTTTGTTCCATTTAAAATCATTTCTCGTAGATCAGGTAAGAAAATTACAAAATAAATATGCATGCCCCGAGATCATCTTCTCTTCCGGAAAAATTCAACAACGGCGCACACTTTTACATGGTCATAGATTTCAATTAAAAAAATAATGCTAATAAATTTTTAAAAGCCCGTAAAACATAACTGACATCGGGTAGGAGGAATCTGATATTAAAGAATCAAAGTTTGGCGAAATATACTACTCAAAATTTGCTAAGGATCAATTCTTTATTTTAAAATTATTCTATTTTATTTTTCTAAAAAAAAATATATATTGGTTTGGCACAAAAATAAAATAAAACTAAGTAACCAATATGCTACTGTTTCCGTGTAAATTGATTTGATAAGTCGTGTGTGAAAACCGTTTCAGTGTGAACTAATACACCCGTGATTTTCTGAGTGCCACCAATTGTACTGAAACCTAATTTGGTTCAAATTGTCAGATTAATGAAATTTTAATCAAATTAATTTTTTAAATATGCCTCAAATAAGGTTAAAAAGACTATTAACAGATACCCAGATGAATTGCAAAATGATATTTCATTGAGTGATATCTAATCAAGAACTCTTCAAGAGCTTTAAGATGTGCTTATTGAAGAATGAGACATACTCCCACAATTTGAACCTGAACAAGACGCCAATGTAGAAATGTTACTGATGCGAGGGAAAGACATACTCACTATTGAATATATTTGTAACGAGTTTATCGTTATTTATGAATTTTCACATGTAATGATTCATGCAGGTGATTTTTAGAATTGATGGTGGTGCGATTTATTGTTGCATTTTTTTAATTTCGTATAATTAAATAAATGAATTTTTTTTATGCCTTGTTAATCAGTTTTTGTTTGCATTACGCTGATGTGTTTGAGATTAAAAGACTATTTTTTAAAAAAAAAAAAAAAAAAATTACGGGACGAACATCCGTTGTTAAAATTATGATTAGATTTAAGCATTTTTGTTGATATTAAGTTTTTTGCGTATGTCGGGGGGTGCCAAAAGTCGGTTCAAATCAAATGTATGTCCCTGGTGTAAACATGAAGCAATGCAGAAGTGCAGAAGTGCACAAGGGGTGAATTTTAGGCGCTAGTTCATTGCGACGCTGAGTTGTTGTTGCACCGCCAGTTTATTATACCCCCGGACCCGCAACGAAGTAAGGATGTGTATTCGAATCTCCTCGAAACTATGCATAGATGACAAGCATCTTAAGAACCCATCACCCAGGATCAAATTTCTCCACCAACAATTGGGAGCAGGGGTATTAGTCTCCTTCAGTGACAGTTCTAGTTAATATAAGATGCAATAATGATGTTGTAGCAATATAAAGACACCCCGAATATACACATTATTAATTGTGCCACTTGTTTCTGAACCATAATTGTTGGTCATTATTTAGTATTGAGTCCAACTAAAGATTATAATGTATGATTTTGGTGCATTTTGTTTCTGTGTAAAAAAGAATGCGCCGGGATTTAACAAGCCATTTATCTTTGATGAATTAAAATGTTATCCGTTACATAGGCCTATGGCCATGTGTATTTCCAAAGGGTTTTTTAGTTTCATATATATATATATATATAGTCATCTTTATAAAAAATAATCAATAAAAAAATAAACAACTAAATAAAATAAATTTGGTTATAATTTACACTTGACTTATTGCTACTTATATAGTTTTTTTTTATTTTCTTCATAACTTCAAGTCCAATTTTTTCCAGTGTCATATATTTCATCATTGATAAATTGTACATGTATCTGTAATATGTTGTAACCAAATTTCTCAAAAACAACCGGTCAATAAATTCCAATATAGCATAAATATCAATTATTTTTAAGCTTAAATATGCAATTCATGAACAAAAATTTGAGTACAGACATTAGATCATGAAAAAAAAAATGTCAGCTATATAATTTAAACTGTTAGGTTATAATTACGTATAAATTCTGATATTTTGCATTTTTTCACCTCATACCTCATTTTACAGTTACCATAGTAACAGATTTGTGGTTAAGAAATAAAAAAAATATAATAAATTTGATTCATTCAAATACAAAAATAAGGGGTTATAGTTACATTTTTATCGCAAATGCATAATCACAGAATTAAGATTTAGGTCATGTTTAAGTTGCTTGTGTATTTTTCAAGACGTTAAAACGTAAAATCGCAATTTTACTACATGTATTTATTTTTTGGGTAAAATAAGAGAATATTTAATCTTTCATAACTTTAGAAATAGTTGAAATATTCATCTCAAATTTTCAAGATATGTTATTGAGTCTTAATGCTTTCGAAAAATGCAAAAATATGAAAATGTGATTTTTGCGCATCTGGACCCATTTTCCTAGGCACGGTCACATATAATGAAAACTCTTACCCCAACTAATAGGACCCAGACAAGCTTATTTTCAGCTAATAGGCTGTCACCAGACTCTTAACAGTGTTAGCTGAAAAACGCATAGCCTTTTTTTGACAAAATTTCGGTCAGAGTCATAGTGGGTAAATTCTGAAGGATAAACAGAAATTTTCGATTGATATTAAGAACTTGTGTGTTAAACAGTTGATCTGATGATAGAAACTCTAAAAAATTTAATCTTTGTAAATTTATGTCCTTATTTCTCTATTTTAAAACTTTGTTTACATCACATAAAAAATGAATATTTAGAGGAAAATGCAAATAGTATCTTCTGTTTGATTAATGTCTTGGTACTGGTTTTTCAAGGTTTTATAAGAAAAATACCTTTGAAAGTTTCTATCATGTCAAATATCTTTGTTGTATATATGCATGATGTCATAATCAATGGACACCAAAATACATGCCGTTTGATCAAGTATAAAATGCATAGCATTTTAAAATCCTTTCAGGGATTGAATACAGTAGAACACAGAATTTCCGAGGGTCAGATTCACAGGAAATTGGTGGTGTCTAAAAGTACATTTTTTGCCACCTAAATTTGAAGGTGAATACTATGGTTTTGCCAGTGCAAGGGAGAAAATAAAAAAAACTAATAATGATAAAAATAACGATTAATTTAAAAAATAATAATAATAGACTCCAAACTAGTGTAGCTTATATTTTTTTTTAATAACACTCATTTTTGTAGTTTTAATGTTTTAAATGTAAATTTGGAACAAGGTTGGTTTTTATGTTTAACATCACATTAGCATTTTTTCAGCTGTTCCTTACGAGAATCTCTTTTAAGTTCAAGAACAAGTTTGTGGATGAGTGAGATATTTTTGTCGGCCTTGTGCTAGCATCTTGTGGCCACTATTTTTAAGGTGCTAGGCAACCCTGTCATTATGAAGCAGATTAGCGTAAAAATACCTGTCCTGTACTGGGAGAACTAGACAGTACTCTGTTCTCATGTCATGTACTGGAAAGCAGCATTTTAGATTTGGAAATCGTGTATGATGTGACAGGTTCACATTCATGCCATTCTGCCCAGGGGACAGACACACTTGAGCCATAATGTTTTTACACTCATGTCTTTGTTCTTTCACTTGTATCAAGACTGTCATTTATGAATACATGTAGTAGAGGAAACAAGAATGCATGGAGTAAAACCAGACATAGTGAGAATAAAGTGAACTTGCAAACTTGAACTAGGTCAGATGAGATTCAGGAGGTTATAGGCCTTGAGATCTACAATCATATTTAGAATAGCTTTTTCTCTTGGTTAACATACCCTTTTTTTTCTTTCTCCATTAGGCAACAGAAATGAGTAAAAGATCTAAGAAGGAAGATGATGTAGCTGTAGAAGAAGACGATAATGATGATGAAGAAGTAGAAGAGGAATACACAGTAGAAAAAGTCGTAGATGGCAGAGTGCGCAATGGAAAACGAGAATATTTGTTAAAATGGAAAGGATATCCAGAGTAAGTGATGGTATTTGCTCTTTTCATTGTCATCACACATTGTCGCATAAACATTCTAGTTGTTGTTAAAGGCTATTATGTCTTGCTTAACTATAATAGTTAATGTTTTCTGAAAAACGGAAACAGAATTGAGATTTCATGATTATTTGGGATTACATTGTTTAAAATTTAACTTCAAAAGGTTAATGGTTAATGTTTTCTGAAAAATGAAAACAGATATAAGATTTTGTGATTATTTGGGTTTTACGATGTTTAAAATTTTACTGTTGTGTGCCCTATGTGTTGCACACACTGTCCATATGCCCCCTGTATCTGAATTTGTACCCCTGTACACACTTCTGATGTACATGAATTGTGTAAACAATCCGTTCCTTATTTACATAGATTATTAACATGCATTTTGATTGGTTCATAGTCATTTATCAGTGCTCAATAACTAATTAGAATGACACTTTTAAACCATTCACAGTCTCTTTCTTCTTCACATACAGATAACTAACCTGCAATATGATTGATTCATAGCATCATTTATCAATGCTTTCAACCAATCAAACTAAACACTTTCAAATCTTCAAAAGGAAATAATCAGTGTCAAATTTGATTGAAGTGGAGATAAAACATACACTATTAGACTTTAATTTTAAAAATAACCATAAGTGATTAAAGGGTATCTGTAACGTTTTTCAGTTTTGACTATTTTATTTGTCGTACTTAAATATGGCTGTTAGTGAAAATTCCATAATAAGGAAGATATCGGTAATTTTTCTAATGCATCTCTAGAAATCCAAATCAAAAAGGTCAATACGAGGATCCCCGTATTGTGTTGTCATACCTCCAAAGAATATTATTTACCAAGAAATAAAATAAGTCAAATCCGAACTCATAGTTTAACTTTCTATGATTATTGTACGGGAAAACTTTAATGAAGTTTAATTAACATCCGTTTGACATGTACCGATAATTAAGATTATTGTTAATCCTTTTGTTTATTAGATACATTCCTTAGATTTAGACCCACACCTGTAATTAACAGGATGTAACTGATAATTTGCAAAATTGATTTGCAGGTTAATAAAGTTATCTTATGACCTGTAATATACAATAATATATTTACAGTTCAGGTAAAATAATTTTATTTGGTAAACGTTATTTGTCATATACATATATCCGGATATGGATATTTCATTTTTAAATTTTAAAAAGTAAGAAAAAGAAATATTTTCCTTACTTTTCATGTCAATTATAATAATAATAATTAAATATAACTTTTAAGCAAAATTAAAAATTGACAACCAGAATAGTCTATTTAAAACATGTTTATTGATCTACTTACAGCATTTCATTTTATTAGATTTTAATTTTCACTTTTCCTTGGGCATAAATTTTTACTGTGATATTTTTAAATTCTTAATTCTATATATATACAAATCCATTAAATTATTGTTGTTATTGTTATTATTATTATTATTATCTCGATTTTTAGCTCACCTGAGCACAAAGTGCTCATGTGAGCTATTGGTATTAATAGAGGCAGACCCTTCGTCGTCCGTCCGTCCGTCAACAATTGCTTCAAACGACTTCTTCTCAGAAACTTCTGGTCACATTTTGTTTAAACTTGGTCAAAAGCATCTATAGAACATTGCCTTTCAGATTTGTGTTTTTGGATGCCATAGCTACCAAATGTGGGTCACAATGACCTACATAGTTAAAAACCTAAAAAAAATCATCTTCTCCAAAACCACTTCACTGAGATAAAATCTGATGTGATATTTGGCATCAGGGATTTTTCTGGCCACTCACAGGGTCCGGTAAAGGGACCCATTCTCAATGCCAAAAAACATACATTTTCCCAATTTTGTAGGTAAAAATTCCCAAATGATCCTGCTTTGAGAAACTTAAGAAAAAGTGAAAAAAAAAACTATATTTTTGGTGTAGCTTGTATATCTTTATAATAACCTGTATTTATGCACATTTTGATTTATACTCGATAAGGATCTGGTAGAATGGGAGCAACTCATGAAACAACTTTCTCAGATGTTTGTATTGAAGCCAGTCTATGAAGTATTGTGTTAATTTCTGAGTGATTTGGTACAAATGAGTGACTACCAGCATGTATCAAAATAGTAAATATTCCAGGCAAAATATTTGATGTGCTGACAATGGGAAAATTTTTAAAGTTTAATGAAAATTTTTCCCAAAATGTCGATTTTGTCAATGATTTTCCCAATTTCATCCCAAGGTCCCTTTCCCAAAATGGCCAGAAAAATCCCTGGGCATCTACGGCATCTTATATACCTAGTTTGTGAATTTCAATAATTTTTGTGAAAAATTAGGTTAAGTGTTTTTGCGTTTATTTTTATTTTTTATTGTAAATAGTACTTTTTTACAAAAATTACAATAATGAATAAATTTGGTGAACTCTTTTTCCAAACATCATTTTCTTATGTGAAGAAACATATGTTTGACAATTTTCATGAAATTCTGTAAAATGAAAGTCGCTTTTTTCGGCCTTTTTCATTTTCAATTCTAGCAACCCAAGGGTCGAGGGTTCAAATCCCAGTGAGGCCACTTTCTTTTTCCTCTTCTTCTTCAGTTGACTTTTACAATTTTTTTTTAAGTATTTTAATTAATTTGTCAAATCTGTAAAGTCTTATATCCGGATCTGAAAATTTTTCGTGTGAGCTTTTGTTATGGATAGGCACTCTGCCATCCATCCATCCATCCATCCATCCATCCATCCATCCATCCATCAAAAGACTTCTTCTCAGACACTACTGGTCACATTTCATTCATATTAGTCAATAGCATCTATAGACCATTGCCATTCACATTTATGTTTCTGGTTGCTATGGCTACCAAAAGTAGGTTACAGTGACCTACATAGCTAAAAACCTAAACAATAAAAATAATGTTCTCTGAAATCACTTCTATTGAGGCAACATGTTATGACTTACCAGGTATTATCAAGACATACCAGTTACATTTAAACTCAGGTGAGCAAATTAGGGCCATCTTGGGCCTCTTGTTTTCTTTTTAATTACCCCAGCATTAATTAGCCATCGGACAGTTAAAATGAACTATGTTACCAACTTTAATAATGTAAACATCTTCCAATTATCGAGAAAATGTAATGCCTCCAGATTACTTAAAAGTTTTCTGCATCACGGTCATTTAATTTTAACTGTCAATAAAAATTACACAAAAGAGCATTGGTGATTGAATTTTTATGTATTGATTTTTAGCTGGTGCCACCTCCATGTGCTGGTTTTGAATTTCTATTAAAATAATGCATGTCGTGCTGATTTTGAATGCTTTATTTTAATAAAAGTTCAAAATCGGCACATGACACCACAGTAAGTTTCATAATATTCATCTGGTAGTCTGTATAGGTGATTGAATCTGTATTGAGGTGTTGAACAATATCCCTCTTGTCTTTTCTCCTTTTCTTTAAAACATTTCCTTTTTCCTCATTCTAAGGATCCCAGACTCTGTACCGAAAGTGCCCAATTTAAATTAACCATTCATTAAATTCCTTTTTTGTATCTTAAACTTCAATTAAAAAGAATTAAAAGAATGTTTTTATATTTTTCAGCTCAGAAAACACATGGGAGCCAGAATCAAATCTAGATTGTCCTGATCTTATAGCAGAATTTGAAGAAAAAAAGAAAAAGAGGGAACAAGAAAAGAAGAGAAAAACACAAAATGGAATGGAAGATAGTTCTGTGAAGAAAAAGAAAAAAGTAGCTGAAGTCAAAACCACAGTTAGTACTGATGAACTAGAAATCTTTGTTTATTTGTTAACTTCAATTCATTTTAGGTTATTTGTTAACTTTAATTCCCTGTGACTGAGCACCAAGTTTAAAGCACGTTTCATATACATTCCACCCTTGCACATGTTAGAAAAAATTGTCATTGCACTTCCTGAAGGTAATTGATTTTCTCCATGATTCCTACACAGTCTCCAAGACTGACTGCCTCAAAGTAATTAAAAGAATCTTGACTTGTTTTAATACCATTATTCCGCTTTTGTTCTGGAATCACTTATTTGTGTAATGTAAACTTGTTTGTATAATGGCTTAATAAAATAATTACTGTTTAAGCTAAATTAGATGATAAATATTAAGAAGGTGATTTTCTTTAATTTGATATTTCTCAGGTGGTAAATGAATTTTATCTTTTAATTTCAGGAAGATGATAACAAACCTAGAGGCTTTGACCGAGGTTTACAACCTGAGCGTATTATAGGTGCAACAGATAGTTCCGGAGAATTGATGTTTTTAATGAAATGGTATGTTAAAAACGGCTAGCTTCAGATAATTTGTGTATCTTCATTTATTTTAGAGCTAAAATGAATGTTCAAATATTCAAATACGGATAGATTATTATATGCAAATGTAACAGGAAGTAATATGGTATGGCTCTGGCTGTCTGATCGTCTGTCTGTCAGTTGACATTTTTCTTGTGCAGTCAATATCTTTTGACTTAATGAGGGTATCAATATGAAACTTGTAACAAACATGTATTATGGGAAGGCCATGTGTCGCATATAAAATTTAGGTCTGAGTATTGAAGGTCAAGGTCATAGGTTGAGTTTAAAGGTCAATTAAAAAAACATACTATAAAAAATGAAAGAGAACTTATTTATTCAATTAATTCCTTTCAAATTTGGTATGGATTTACAACAAGCAACAATGTTTAACATATAGAATTGGTTTTTGTGTTGCATTTCAATTTTTCGCAGAATTTGCTTTATGGTTCTTTGTATTTAGTTTCTAGTATCTTGTGTTTAATTTTTTGTGGGTGTAACATGTCCCATAGTTTTAGAGTGATTATTTTGAAATTTGGCATGTGTTATAAGGATCATATGAAGATGCTGCTTGAAATTATACAGAAGTTATGACCCTTTGAGTGCCAAATAAGGACATATTTAGAAAAACAAGAACTTTTTTATTTTTTTCATTTAATTTCTTTTAAATTTCTTATGGTTCCACAAAAAGCAATGATGTTTAACATGTAAAACAGATTTTTATGTGATGTTTCAATTTTCCACATAATTGTAGTTATGGTTCTTTGCATCCACTATCTAGTATCTTGTGTTAAATTTTCTTCTGGGTGCAACTAGTCCCATTTAATCAATTTAACCAATGAAATTCTGTTTTGCAAGTTAGACTCAAGAATGGCTGCTCTTCCAAACAAATAAAAAGACCAAGCATTGGAGGGTGATATAAAATCCTGAAGAAAACACTGGACAGTCTTTCAGAAATCAAGTCTCTGATTACCAGTAATTTCTCGCTTTTGTCTGATGGACTGACAGCTTTCAGGAAGTTTGATCAAAAGATAATTCAAATTTACAAATGAGTTCATATAACATCTGGAAGAATAAATTTGTCAAAATTAAACGGATCTTTTTGTGAGATATTTAAGGTTTTCTTCATTTATTCATTTCATTAATGATTTGTACTAGGAAAGGCGCAGCTTTCTTTGACTACCGAATATTTTAATATGATTTGAATAATAATCTATGAATATTGGAATGCTGATTTTGTTATTCATTTCAGCTGTAATTTATTTCATGCACAGATATTATTTAAATATACTCTTAATAGTTCAGTAAAGAGAGCCTCGTTGGTTAAGTGTGGGCACCCTGGTTTGTCAGTTGGCTTTTCTGAGGGTTGGGGAGGGCAGTTTGTTTTTCTCCACCATACCTGAAGTGACCACCTCAATTTAGATGGAAAAAATTTGGACTGCAATGTAAATGTGAACAAAATTGCAAAGGAAAAAGAAACACCAGTCATGTAGGCACTAGGATGTACGGCATAGAAAGTGCCACTCGTTTTGATCTCGACTAGAATTTTGTTCCATATAGGGTTGAATTTTGTTATGTTGAATATTTGGATAAGCTTTTTTTTTTTTTTTTAACAAAGTCTGCAATGCGATAATTTAACTTTTTTTGTGAAAGTTAAATGATTTTCAGGTCCTATGAATGAAAAATCAATAAACCAGTAACTAAATTTTGGGTCTAATAGACTTGATAAACTATAGAACATGTTAACAGTAAAGTAATAACTGTGGTATGTTTTATCAACTAGTATGTTGAGTCAAATCATTGATTTTGTGCTAGGTTAATACAATTGTATCAATCGATAAGAGTATTGGAACTTTCTGAAATGGTATTTACAGGTACAGTAGATTCCACTTAATTGCATACCGGTTAATTGCATATTCCGGTTAATTGCATAATTTTCTCTGCACCAAACCATTTCCTATTTAAACAATGTAAAAAATTCCGTTTATTTGCATAAACAAAAGTCTAAATTCCGCTTAATTGCATAAAAAATTCTGAAAATTATGCGATCTTGGTCTGAAGTTTCATGATTACAAAATATATTTGCCGACAATGCAAGGTAATTTCGAGAGGTGTTTACATTATATAAACATGTGTACAGCTAACACCAGGTGAGATATGAAGCCAGTTAATTAGTGTTCACTTTGTAGAGTAGTCATCCAATTGGTCTGTCAATACGCGTTTGTCAGGAAACGTAATTAATTATGTTAAACCAATTAAAAAGGGCTATGACAGGTGAAAAATTTGTACCCGGTCACACAAGTTTTATAACGATCTTTTTTAACTGAAATTTATTTCCATTACTTTTTCTAAACCCAGACATGGTTTTACTGGAACTTCGGTGCTGGGTTTTTTAAACAAAGATTAAATAAAACCAAAAACATTTTTTTTAAAATTAATGTTTTTGTTAACATGGTTAAGGAATGTGTATGTACGTTGACTGTTATCACAGAGCAAGCTTGATAACGCGTATTTACAGTTCTTTTAGTGTAAACTCAATAAATCATACCTCAATCAAATGCTTTATTCTTTATTTATTATTTCCTCTTTAAGATAAACTGGTTGAAATCATCGTTTACGGCTGAAAAACCCTTTATGTAGCAAGTTTTGTCGGTATACAGATTCAACATCAAAGACATTTTTTCACGTTAGGAAGTGACATTTTATTCATTAATTTCATTGGATCAGACCTAGTTACACATAACAACGGGGATTTCCAATTTATGACTGATCGAATAATTGGTCAATAAACAATTTAAATATAACTTTGTATAAAATGAATAACAAGAAAAGACATCTTTCAATTTATTTACACAAAATCTGTTTGAAATTCAATTTTATCGTACATCGTGCACGTTGTCAAGCAACTGGATTTTTTCTTTGTCACATTTAAAAATAGATTATCGTACCGTGAAAGGGAGATAACTCGAACAATATAACTCAGTGCCATGTGCGAACACTGTGGATTTTTAAAAAGAAGTAAATAAACAAGAAATACGAATATCGCGAGTGTTAAGGAACAATGAATTAAATACCAACAGATGTTCCAGTTACATACATTTTCTAGGATTAAACACAGATCGATGGCCTGCAAGAAAAGTCCACCCATACCACATTTTGGAATCCCATGTAAATACGAGGTTTAAAACGACCAGCTAGAATTTTAAATCTTTATTTAGTAAAGAAAATATACTACAAGTCTTGAGATTTTAATTAATTAATTATTTTTTCTATTATCTTTAATTATTTATTTTTTATGTCAAAGGAATTACAAATTTTCTACTGTTTCTACAGTACATCGACTTTGATGTCTACTAAAAAAAAAAAAAAAAAAAAAACGGCCTCACCGGGTGTATCCGTCAATCGATCAGCTAGAATTTTTAAAACATTATACAAATTAAATAAAATAATTTTTTTAATTTTTTTATTCTGAATTATTTATTTCATTTTTTAATTTCAAAGTAATAACTAATTTTCTGTTGTTTCTACAGTGTACTATGATACCTACACAAGTACTAAAAAGGTCCCAACCGATGTATCCATCAATCAGTTGTGTCCAAAGGGCATTTTCGGTTATTTGCATATTCCGCTTAATTGCATAAAATTTTCTGACAAACGGACTATGCAATTAAGCGGAATCTACTGTACTTTTTAATATAAGTTTCTGTACAAACACTGGTACCGAGTTTTGGTATCCAACCCTAGGTAAAATAGATTAAACATCATCATTACTGAGAAGCTTAAATGACTGCCAAAATTTTATTACTGCTTAGGACTGTTCCATTTAAACATATAAGGCACCTGGGGACTGCAATTTAATAAAAATATATGCCAGGCTGGTCAGAATGGAAAAACAAATCTATCGTATGTTGTGTTGCACATAAAACACATCTATGGTTGGTTGGTCAAACGTAATCTTTCCAAAAATGTAAAATATAAGTCTATGGGTTTGCCGGTAGTTTTAATCGTTAAAATTTTGGTAATTTCTAGTGTTCCATATCATAGTAAAACAGTCATTTCCAAATGGATGAAATCCCTGTCAATTTGCTCTGGATAGACTTTCGCCAGCCCCGAGTATGTTCATCCTAGATCCGTTCATCCTAAGGTCCGTTCAACCCAAGAGATTTTCCATTAGAAAATAACTAATTGTAAAGTTTGAAGTCATCTCTGCATTTTAAAATAAGATACGTCTTGAAAAAAGTCAACTTATTGATAACCGAATAAAACCATATTAAAAGTAGGGCTAATGAATCCTGGACGAAACGTGAACAGGGGCAAAGTATACTTTAGGACGAATAGACCCGTTAGTTGAAAGTACGAGTAGCTGCCCTTGTTTTCAGTTTTGTTCTGCATTCGTGACTGACACCGATAACGACTAATGGTATTTTGTGCAATAACATTCGGATATTAAGCTGTAGCGAAAGAAAACATCCAAGGAACTTGCATAAAGATGGCATGAATGTCGGCAGACGAAGTTTCAAGTTAAAATATCCATTTATGCCACATGAGGATGTAAGAGTTTTGGGATAAAAAAAAAATAAACAAATAAATTCTATGGTTAATGAATCATAAACATAAAATGCTCTTTGAATCTTAGTAACATAGATAGTGCTGTTCTGTAGAGTTTACAATTTATTAATTTTTTTAATTACGTTTTTGTGTGTTTTAGGAAAGACAGTGATGAAGCAGATTTAGTTCCAGCAAGACAGGCTAATGTTAAATGTCCACAAATTGTTATTGCATTTTATGAAGAACGCCTAACATGGCACACACATAATGATAATGAGGAGGACGATAGTAAAGAAGACTCTATGATCAAGTCATAAAGGGGAATAATAAGCAGTTTTAAGTTGGGGAGGGGCAGGGAACAAGAAACGTGAGAGCTGGCCCTTATAATAAAGTAGCTGGTTTTATGCCATTCACATTGAGGATGAAAGCGAGGGTTGGTCTTCTAATTGTATTCAGGGATTCAAGCCAAAATATTGTGAGGACTGATCTGATACATACACATTTTTAGTACAGCTTTTAAAGAGAAGATTAAAGTTATCAAGGCAGCTTTGTATTGAAGACATCTAAAAGTTTCTTAAGGGTGAAGCTTATTGAGTTCTACATTAGATAGGTAGTTCCTAGGATAAGATGAATGGTCATAATCTGCTATTTGTAACACCTTTTTTTGGAAACCAGTTTCTTTGTTGTGGTTTGGATAAATAAAGGAGGGAAGGGTAGGGATGGGATGGGGGGAAATGGGAATATTGTCATTTTAAATCATTTTTCATTCATTTTGTATATTTTATCTCATACATTTGTTTCTTGAATGATAATTACATAATTTACATGTAGCATATAATGTCGTACATTGATTTTAAATTACCATACATGTGAATGTATCTTCACTAGCTAGAGAAGAAACATGCTTTAGATGTTATCTGTCCCGTGCTTTATATAAAAAGATCATAAGTTGTAGAAATTTAAGATCTTTATTATCATTATTTGATAGATTTGTCTCTGTCTGCTATATTTTGTGTTTTTCGAAAAAAAAAAAGATTTAATCTTTTTTAATTAGATATTGCAATCAGTTTTGGCAAATTGTTATTATATTGGGAGTCATTTTTGATGACTTTATAAACAATTGTCATTGTTCAGACTTATCAAGGCACATTTATTGGCAGATCTTAACTATTTTCCTACTTTCTGTCTGATGTATATTTGGAAATTATTTTTAAAAATGCAATTGAATTTCAGATAGAAATTTTCTAACTTTCATTGCATTAGCATTTATAAATGCAAAAGTAATGTTAATCGTGGTGACCTAATCAGTAAAATTAGAAGAAAAAAAGATAATTTTTGTAATGACTACATGTTCTTTATCAAGGACACAATTTTTTGTCGTAGTTATCTTTCAAAAGTTTGTGGTGTTGATTTTTAGACAAAATATGGTCGAGTTGTATGCATAAACACTATCCAGCTGAATTGAAAATGATACGTTTTATCTGTAGAAATTTTGAATACCTTGATTTTTCAGTTAGAGTTTAATGCATAAACATGATATACATCTTGTCCTTGGGTAAATGGGTCTTTTCCAGTAAAAGTTCAAGTTATTTTAGCCATGATATATATTTTTCTTTTTAATTATTATTATTATTTCTGCCTTCTCCATTAGTTGTTGTTGGGCATGGTTTTTAAACATTAAAAGGGTTCACCAGATTATGATATTATATCCTATGAAAATTAGTTTCACACAAACTTTGAGGTATCCTTGTTAAAGTGGTCCACTGATTGGTGCAGTACACAGAGTTCTAAGACCAGTAAACAACTGGGATGGATTTTTTTTTTTTTTTTTTTTTTTTTTTTTTTTTTTTTTTTTTTTTTTTTTTTTTTTTTTTTTTTTTAAGAATTTTATAAAGTAGAAAGAGTTTGTCTTAAAGTTGCCATTTAGAGTCTACATAAGCTGCTTCTGTACTTTTGTTTTGGGAGAGACAGATTTACTTAGTTGTTGAATGAAATGCCAATTACTGGCTGTTACAGAATGGATTAGGTGACAATCTGATGGAAATAATCTTTTTTTTTTTTTGGGGGGGGGGGGGGGAGAAAAATGCTATTTCATATTCATTGAAAATGATAGTTACTCATTGTTATGGAATGCCTTTAGTACAGTTGAACTTCATTGTTAAATGACATGTAACTTTTGTTCCTATTTGATTTTCATACCCCCCTCTTTTTTTTTTTTTTTTTTTTTTTTTTTTTTTTTTTTTTTTTTTTTTTTTTTCTTTCTCTCCCCTCTCTCTCCAGGAATATATATAGATTATATATTGTAAAACTATAGAGGCATTATGTTGTGATGTTTTAAAGGTGTTGCTCTTGATATTTTTGATTGTCTGGTAAGCTATGAATACTTGATTGCCTCATAAAAATTGTTGCATGTAAAGTCATTATTTCCATTATGTGAAGTCATTTTGTTTAGTTTAAGTCCTGTTCAAGTCCAATAGATCAGTTATCCTTTTTCCAACATTTAATCAGTAGATAATTTTCAGCCATAACATCCTTGTTCCAATTTTTAATTCGGATATGATTTGCAGCCAAAACGGTTCAATAAGATGCCATCTTTTCACACTTGATTCAAAAATCTATTACTAATACAATACATTATACTGGTGTAAATGTATACTTTAGGGAAATAAATTAAAAAAAGATAAATAAAACTATAATATCTCCAGATTGCTTTAAAATGGTGCCTGTTTTTGGTCGGCACAGTATTCTTTTAAATCAATTGTCATGATATTTTTGGACATTGGTAAGTCTGGATTTAGACAGCTATCCAGTTTCAAATGGTCTTTATTTGAATACTAAGTTGGCTTATTATCTACCAGTAATATATTTCAAAAAATTTGTGGCTAAGCTATCAGCAAACAAGTAAATGATGCAGCAGCATTTACCAATAACCTACTGTGGCTTCTTCGTAATATTATAGCTAAAAACCAACTGTCTATTTCTGCAAAACCATTTGCCTTGAAATTTGATGGAATTTTGATTGATATTGAGAATATAGCATGGCATTTCAGTCAGTGCTTCTTTGTTAAAATAGAAAAGAAGTGTTTATTTCCCGTTGGATTTTTGGAAAGCAATATGCATGTACCTTTGATCTGCAAACTTTGTGTGGAAAGTTGCAAACATTTAATGAGATTTGATGTGGAAACTTGCAAACTTTTCTAAGTGTTTGTATGTGAAAAGTTACAAACATTTCTAAGTATTTGTATGTAGAAAGTTACAAACATTTCTTGGAATTTGTATGTGAAAAGTTACAAACATTTCTTGGGATTTGTATGTGGAAAGTTACAAACATTTCTTGGGATTTGTATGTGGAAACTTATAAACATTCATAGGATGTTATGTGTGTGTGGAAACTTGCAAGTAAACAAATTTTGGTATGAATGAAATGTGCAGGCATAGCATAAGACATACATATTCATGTTATTATTTTTTTTGGTTTTTTTTCCAAAAAAAAAAAAGTTGCTTTAACACAATGATTTATTTTTTCCCTTATTGTAGGTTTTGGCTTTTAAATTTAAGAAAATTTATATGTGATTGTATCATTATTTCAGATGTCTACTTCCTTTTGATAATGCATGCTGTTGGTCACATTCATTTGTATAAAGTCATTTTTAGGAGGACATGATTTCGATTTATTTCATCTCTGTGGGCTTGATCAACACAAGGTGTTGACATAGCCATATCATTTGTAGGAATTTCATGTTTTTTGTATTTAAAATAAAAGACATTGTATCATTATATACAGTTGTTATTTGTAGAGTTTTTTTCTTAAGCGTGTTTATTCAGCCCAGTTGAGCTGACTAATAACTAATGAAGAGGCGATTATGGATCACAGTGCATCTCACCACCTAGGTTCATATCCAACTTTGGCAGATTCAATGGTGACAGTTTGTCAATTTGCTTGCAGAAAGTCGATGGTTTTTCTCCAGATACTCCAGTTTCCTCCATCCTCCCAGGACTGACCACGTCAGTATATGTGAAAGAATCTTGACTGGATAGAGCGTAAACACTGTTAATCCAATCCAATCAATTTTAAAGAAAGTTTGGTAATTTCACCTCCTACAAAGACATACAGGACAGGGATATATATGTTTGTATGTCCGTGCGTTCCAAGACAAAGGACTTAGTAAGATGGGGCTATATGATAAGTTATCATTGACAAATCATAACAAATTTATACATTTTTAGCTCACCTGAGCTGAAAGCTCAGATGAGCTATTGCTATCCATCTTCGTCTGTCATGCGTAAACTTTTTACATTTTAATCTTCTCCAAAACCACTGGGCCAAATTTAATGAAACTTGGTAACCATCATGCCTGGGTGAAGCCTTTTCAGATTTGCACAAATGAAGTAGTTATGTCCCCTTGGGGCCCCTTAAAAAAAGGGGGGGGGGGGGAGGGAGTGAAAAACTTTAAAAATCTTCTCTGAATCTACATGAGATATACCTAAGTTATTTCATTTATAACATCCTTAGGTCATCTATTTTCAGATTTGCACGTAGCCATGGGGCTCAAAACGTGGAAATTGTAAGGCACTATAAAGTGGGGAAATTGATAAAAATTATATATTTGTAACTTTACTTTGAAAAATATTAACTTTTTGTATAGACATTTATATTAGAATATTGTTGGTATTGACATGACGATCATTTTGATATATGGTTCAAGGTCATATGTTGAAAGGTCAAGGTCACTACTGCAAAAGAAGACAAATTGCTAATTATCTTTTAAAACAATATATTAACTTTTTGTATAGGCATGTATATGAGAATATTGTAGGTATTGCGACAACGATCATTTTGATATATGGTTCAAGGTTATATGTTCAAAGGTCAAGGTCATATCAACATAGGAATACTAAAATTATTAATTATCTTGAAAGCTATTAATTTCATGCATGAGCATTTATATTAGAAATTGTAGGTATTGACATGACAATCATATATGGCTTGAGGTCATATATGTTCAAAGGTCAAGGACATAGCTGCATAAGTACACTGAAATTGATTAATGATTTGGAAATTATTCATTGCACTACAGTTACTTCATGCATATTATATAAGCTACTTATAAATGAAATGTGAGTGGATATATATCTGATTAAGTTTTGTGGGAGTTCTTAAATTGAGAAAACTTTTAAAGATTCTCTACTCAATATATTGTCTATTGCACTTTGCAAACAATATTGGACAATATCTTCAGGTGAGCGTTAAGGCCCATGGGCCTCTTGTTTTCAGAATCTATTGTACTTTTCCCTAATTATGATAATGAGGAATATTTAGAATATATGACCCAAATAAGAAAATCGTCATTTTACTGTTGTTCCGGTAAAGTCTGATTTTGAAACTTGTCGGATATTATCTGGGAATCACAATCATATTCACCGTGTAACTAAATGGCATGCTATAAACCAATTGATTGTTTCTAGGCCCCAATTTAACAATCATTCACTCAATTGCGTGTACACTCAAGTCGAATTGGAATATTTGAATATCAATTTTAAGACGTTATTCCCTTAATATTGAATAGGGGCCTCGGTGGCCGAGTGGTCTAAAGCACACGCTTACGGATCACAGTGGCTCTCACCGCCTGCGTTTGAATACCACTCAGGACAGATCCTAGTGTGAGAAAGTTTGTCAGTTCGCTTGCCGAAAGTCGGTTGTTTTCCCGGGCACTCCGGTTTCCTCCACCATTCCAGAACTGACCGCCTTAATATTGAATATTTAATGTTAAATTTGAATTGTTTAGTGTAAATTTCTTGAACAAAACAAAACATTGTCTCACAAAACTTACAATTTTAAAATATTGAAAAATCGAAATATTCGAGTTGAGTGTACACTTAGATCATTGAGTGAATGATTGTAAAACGAGGCCCACCGGGATATCTCTTAATATTGATATGACGTTGACAAAAACTTCTTAATATATTTGATGTACACGTAGAAATAAATCGAGTGCAGTTTAATGGCTGCATAACTGATTTGAATACAACGATTTAATTGGATCGATTATTCACTTGTATATTTTGAAGAAACGTCTTCTGGATGTTTGTTGAGTGAATACAAATGTATCTCAAAATTTTCCTTTTGCGAAAAATTTAATCTTGTGTAAAGAGGTAGTCAGTTCTGAAATGTCAAGTAACTTAAGAAAACTACCAGCCTTCAGCAAGTGGACAAATGGGCATTGTCCAACTTTATCTGTCATCCTTTATAGTGAGAGATGCTGATCCGCTGGATCACATGATCTTTAAAGCTTTAATGTTGACGTTTAAAGGCAGTCATCTCTGTGATGCGGCTAAGCTGACTTCAATAATCTAGGAATTTTTTTTCTATGTTTATCAACATTGACCAAGGATCAAATGATGGCCAAACAAAATTATCATCTAACATATTTGGGAAAGAACAAACTAAATAGTGACCGAATAAGAAAAATGAATAGGATATGCACTGTTATAGATCTAAGGTAACGACCACTTACCAAGGAGATGACATCAACGGAGAACCACCGAGTAGTGTTCCTTAGATGAATCCAACGAAGGACCTCCGAGTAGTGTTCCTTAGATGAAACCAACAGAGTACCACAGAGTAGTGTTCCTTAGATGAAGCCAACGAAGGACCACCGAGTAGTGTTCCTTAGATGAAACTAACGGATAACCACCGAGTAGTGTTCCTTAGATGAAACCAATGGAGAACCACCGAGTTGTGTTCCTTAGATGAAACCGACGGAGAACCACCGAGTAGTGTTCCTTAGATGAAACCAACGGAGAACCACCGAGTTGTGTTCCTTAGATGAAACCAACGGAGAACCACCGAGTAGTGTTCCATTGATGAAACTAACGGAGAACCACCGAGAAGTGTTCCTTAGATGAAACCAACGGAGAACCACCGAGTTGTGTTCCTTAGATGAAACAACGGAGAACCACCGAGTAGTTCCATTGATGAAACTAACGGATAACCACCGAGTTGTGTTCCTTAGATGAAACCAACGGAGAACCACCGAGTAGTGTTCCTTGGATGAAACCAACGGAGAACCACCGAGAAGTGTTCCTTAGATGAAGCCATCGGAAAACAACCAAGTAGTGTTCTGGATGAAACCAACGGAGAACCACCGAGTAGTGTTCCTTAGATGAAACCAACGGAGAACCACCGAGTTGTGTTCCTTAGATGAAACCAACGGAGAACCACCAAGTAGTGTTCCATTGATGAAACTAACAGATAACCACCGAATAGTGTTCCTTAGATGAAACCAACGGAGAACCACCGAGTTGTGTTCCTTAGATGAAACCAACGGAGAACTTCCGAGTAGTGTTCCTTGGATGAAACCAACGGAGAACCACTGAGAAGTGTTCCTTAGATGAAGCTATCGGAAAACCACCGAGTAGTGTTCCTTAGATGAAACCAACGGAGAACCACCGAGTAGTGTTCCATTGATGAAACCAACGGAGAACCACCGAGTAGTGTTCCTTAGATGAAACCACATAGAACCACCGAGTTGTGTTCCTTAGATGAAACAACGGAGAACCACCGAGTAGTTCCATTGATGAAACTAACGGATAACCACCGAGTTGTGTTCCTTAGATGAAACCAACGGAGAACCACCGAGTAGTGTTCCTTGGATGAAGCCAACGGAGAACCACCGAGAAGTGTTCCTTAGATGAAGCCATCGGAAAACCACCGAGTAGTGTTCTGGATGAAACCAACGGAGAACCACCGAGTAGTGTTCCTTAGATGAAACCATCGGAGAACCACCGAGTAGTGTTCCTTAGATGAAACCAACGGAGAACCACCGAGTAGTGTTCCATTGATGAAACTAACGGATAACCACCGAATAGTGTTCCTTAGATGAAACCAACGGAGAACCACCGAGTTGTGTTCCTTAGATGAAACCAACGGAGAACCACCGAGTTGTGTTCCTTAGATGAAACCAACGGAGAACCACCGAGTAGTGATCCTTAGATGAAACCAACGGAGAACCACCGAGTTGTGTTCCTTAGATGAAACCAACGGAGAACCACCGAGTTGTGTTCCTTAGATGAAACCAACGGAGAACTTCCGAGTAGTGTTCCTTGGATGAAACCAACGGAGAACCACTGAACAGTGTTCCTTAGATGAAGCTATCGGAAAACCACCGAGTAGTGTTCCTTAGATGAAACCAACGGAGAACCACCGAGTAGTGTTCCATTGATGAAACCAACGGAGAACCACCGAGTAGTGTTCCTTAGATGAAACCACATAGAACCACCGAGTTGTGTTCCTTAGATGAAACAACGGAGAACCACCGAGTAGTTCCATTGATGAAACTAACGGATAACCACCGAGTTGTGTTCTTTAGATGAAACCAACGGAGAACCACCGAGTAGTGTTCCTTGGATGAAGCCAACGGAGAACCACCGAGAAGTGTTCCTTAGATGAAGCCATCGGAAAACCACCGAGTAGTGTTCTGGATGAAACCAACGGAGAACCACCGAGTAGTGTTCCTTAGATGAAACCATCGGAGAACCACCGAGTAGTGTTCCTTAGATGAAACCAACGGAGAACAACCGAGTAGTGTTCCATTGATGAAACTAACGGATAACCACCGAATAGTGTTCCTTAGATGAAACCAACGGAGAACCACCGAGTTATGTCCTTAGATGAAACCAACGGAGAACCACCGAGTAGTGTTCCTTAGATGAAACCAACGGAGAACCACCGAGTTGTGTTCCTTAGATGAAACCGACGGAGAACCACCGAGTAGTGTTCCTTAGATGAAACCAACGGAGAACCACCGAGTTGTGTTCCTTAGATGAAACCAACGGAGAACCACCGAGTAGTGTTCCATAGATGAAACCAACGGAGAACCACCGAGTTGTGTTCCTTAGATGAAACCAACGGAGAACCACCGAGTAGTTCCATTGATGAAACTAACGGAGAACCACCGTGTAGTGTTCCTTAGATGAAACCAACGGAGAACCACCGAGTAGTGTTCCTTGGATGAAACCAACGGAGAACCACCGAGTAGTGTTCCTTAGATGAAACCAACGGAGAACCACCGAGTAGTGTTCCTTAGATGAAACCAACGGAGAACCACCGAGTAGTGTTCCATTGATGAAACTAACGGATAACCACCGAATAGTGTTCCATTGATGAAACTAGCGGATAACCACCGAGTTGTGTTCCTTAGATGAAACCAACGGAGAACCACCGAGTAGTGTTCCTTAGATGAAACCAACGGAGAACCACCGAGTAGTGTTCCTTAGATGAAGCCATCGGAAAACCACCGAGTTGTGTTCCTTAGATGAAACCAACGGAGAACCACCGAGTAGTGTTCCTTGGATGAAACCAACGGAGAACCACCGAGTAGTTCCATTGATGAAACTAACGGAGAAGCACCGTGTAGTGTTCCTTAGATGAAACCAACGGAGAACCACCGAGTAGTGTTCTGGATGAAACCAACTGAGAGCCACCGAGTAGTGTTCCTTAGATGAAACCAACGGAGAACCACCGAGTTGTGTTCCTTAGATGAAACCAACGGAGAACCACCGAGTAGTGTTCCATTGATGAAACTAACGGATAACCACCGAATAGTGTTCCTTAGAGGAAACCAACGGAGAACCACCGAGTTGTGTTCCTTAGATGAAACCAACGGAGAACCACCGAGTAGTGTTCCTTAGATGAAACCAACGGAGAACCACCGAGTAGTGTTCCATTGATGAAACTAGCGGATAACCACCGAGTTGTGTTCCTTAGATGAAACCAACGGAGAACCACCGAGTAGTGTTCCTTGGATGAAGCCAACGGAGAACCACCGAGAAGTGTTCCTTAGATGAAGCCATCGGAAAACCACCAAGTAGTGTTCTGGATGAAACCAACGGAGAACCACCGAGTAGTGTTTTTTAGATGAAACCAACGGAGAACCACCGAGTAGTGTTCCATTGATGAAACTAACGGATAACCACCGAATAGTGTTCCTTAGATGAAACCAACGGAGAACCACCGAGTTGTGTTCCTTAGATGAAACCAACGGAGAACCACCGAGTATTGTTCCTTAGATGAAACCAACGGAGAACCACCGAGTTGTGTTCCTTAGATGAAACCAACGGAGAACCACCGAGTAGTGTTCCATAGATGAAACCAACGGAGAACCACCGAGTTGTGTTCCTTAGATGAAACCAACGGAGAACCACCGAGTAGTTCCATTGATGAAACTAACGGAGAACCACCGTGTAGTGTTCCTTAGATGAAACCAACGGAGAACCACCGAGTAGTGTTCCTTTGATGAAACCAACGGAGAACCACCGAGAAGTGTTCCTTAGATGAAGCTATCGGAAAACCACCGAGTAGTGTTCTGGATGAAACCAACTGAGAGCCACCGAGTAGTGTTCCTTAGATGAAACCAACGGAGAACCACCGAGTTGTGTTCCTTAGATGAAACCAACGGAGAACCACCGAGTAGTGTTCCATTGATGAAACTAACGGATAACCACCGAATAGTGTTCCTTAGATGAAACCAACGGAGAACCACCGAGTTGTGTTCCTTAGATGAAACCAACGGAGAACCACCGAGTAGTGTTCCTTAGATGAAACCAACGGAGAACCACCGAGTAGTGTTCCATTGATGAAACTAGCGGATAACCACCGAGTTGTGTTCCTTAGATGAAACCAACGGAGAACCACCGAGTAGTGTTCCTTGGATGAAACCAACGGAGAACCACCGAGTAGTGTTCCTTAGATGAAGCCATCGGAAAACCACCGAGTAGTGTTCTGGATGAAACCAACGGAGAACCAGCGAGTTGTGTTCCTTAGATGAAGCCAACGTTGTACTCCGAGTAGTGTTCCTTAGATGAAACCAACGGAGAACCACCAAGTAGTGTTGGAGCAAAATTGACGAACATGGGATGTAATTAGATGTTTTTAACGCCTATCATTTGAAAAGGAAAGTATTATAAGTAACCTACTACACCACAATGTCGTAATAAAGGCTTTAAGTAATGTCGAATGACGGGAAAATGATATGGCGCGGGAACAAATGCAGTTATATCCTCAATCTTGAACTGACCGCCTCGATATATGAAAAAATCTTAATTGGACGTAAAACACCTTTAGTCCACTCTATGGTATATCTTTTAACATGATCTCTACATCAGAATAAAGTAATATTTAGCCAGATCACTTTTTTTATAGATTTTAAAAAAATCCAGAGGTACCATGGCTAAAAATGCATGTGTAAATCAAAAACAATTTCGCCTAAGAATTTTTCATTTATCCAACTTGAAACTCTCGGTTTCTCCAGAGAATTCAATTTTGAATAAATTTTTGGACCCACTAACTTGTCCATTTGGCACCCCTAAACAATAAGTAATGTACATGTATTTGGCAATGATTAAAAAAATTGATAGGGGGTCCGGATAAAATTATCGATTTTCGACAAGCGAACTTTCTCAGCCAGATTATACCAAGGCGAAGGAAGTTTTGTGATTCGTAAGTCAGCGCTTTTGAGACCTCATTTCTCGCCACAAGTTCTCACCACTATTCTCGCCACCATTTCTCACCATAGTCGACACCGTTAGGTAAGCCTTAGGTCTATATGGGTGCATCGTTATCTCTGCCTTTATTTGTACGAAAGTAATTAAATAATCTATAATTATCTCGAATAAATTCAATTCAACTGGCAAAAAACCATATGAACTGGGCTATCTCTCATTAACTGGAGAAAAAGTTCTAATTTTTGTCATTTCGCATCAGTTAATTTTAGTTAACAACTTTTATTTTCTGAAAACTCAGATTAACTCTAGAAAAGTAGAATTCTGAGTTCGTAGGAGTTAATATTTCACGAAAGTCACATAAATGCAGTTTAAATATGTTATTCTTAGTTAAATTGATTTTTTTCTCCAATTAAGTTGAATTATTTAATGTCAGGTTAGTATTTGGTTGCTATCGGTTTCTACCAATTTGTAATAAACTCGACTTTCAGTTTCAGTAATTTCACGAACAAGTGTACTTTCAATTACGATCCAATTCTGTCTCTGCAGAACATAGGTTTTCCTAAAGAGGAAGGATTTACAAAAAGCAACAAGTACCATATCCTCTCTTCACTCTGGAGGCCTAGCTTAAGCTGGAAGCATGACAACAACTGTGCAGACGCGTTTGTTAAATTTATATAAGCCTATCTTAGGCTTAAGGAACCAAGCAAAGAACATCTCCGGTGTTTTGTGTAACCAAAGGTAAATGTGACACAGAACGCGCAATGTGCAATGTCAGTAGTAGTGTTATTATGTTCATTGTTTGCAAGCGGGGGCAAAGTCCACAGTAGTTAGTCCTAAATATGATTACTTTTTTGACGGTAGCAATATGAAAAAAAAAGTCACCATCTTTAAGGCACATAGTTCAGCCTGGTCAGTAAGTAGTGGTTGTGTCAATTTTAAAGTTGTCGCTTTTATGTTTAATGTAATATATAACATATTAAAAACCAACCAACCAACAAAAAAAAAAAAAAAAAAAAAAAAAAAAAAAGGCATACTCAGGACTCCAAACTTCGTGGTAAGAATAAGATCAAGTTCCAGCATATTTCTTATGCCAGAGTCTCCTTTGATTTTTAAGTAGTACACTATTGAGGGACTCAGAAGTTAAAGTGGCTTTGAAAAAGATAAGCACATATATGTTACTATTGCGAGTTCTCTAATAAGAAATTATAAAAATACCACTCTATGGATAGTTTATTCAAAAAAATTTACAGGAATATTTTATTTGACATGATAGAAGTTTTTTCAAATCTTATTAAATTGTAGTGGGTTTGAGCTAGTCATGGTGTTGTGTTGAATATAGTAGATAAAATAGAATGATTTACTGCCAGACCTTTAGGTCCAGACCTTTTAGCCTTGTAGAGCATTTGCTTATAACCCCTAAGGGCCAGGTTCGATCCTTAGCCTGGGTACTCGGTAAGGATGCGTATTTCAGGTGTTTCTTCTCTTCTGTTACAAAATGACATTCACAAAATAAGCTTAGATCAGTGTTTTAAACTCCAACAAGAAACTACAGTCAGATGCCATAGCTACAAATTTAAGAAAGAAAAATTTCAATTAAATAAAAAGAAATATAATTCTGCTAGAGTTGTAAATTCTAGTACCTGAAATATAACATTAGACTTCAGTTGATTTAAAACTTATTTGGACCTTAAATTTAATTATAGCTCATCTGGGGTCACTAGAATTATCAGATCAGACCGGATTGGCATGTAAGAACTAAATCAACACTGGATTGATCCTTGTTTTAAGTTATATATTTGTAATATTTGTGCTTCATGTGATGCAAATAGTTTATAAAATTCATTTAAATAATATTTTGAAAATAAATTGCTTCATTTTTCACAATGTTTACCACTGATTTGGTAATTAACACAGTAGATGATATACAGTAAAACCTCGTTATAACGCCAACATTTATCCATTAATATTTTGGCTTTATAACCAGTTTGGCGATAAACTGAGAGAGACAGAAACTGGAAGTTGACATGGGTACTTTTGTGGTTAGAGTGGGATACGTAGGTTAAAATCAGAATTGCAAGACACGGCTTGATTAAATCCTTTTTAGTGGTAGACTCATGATTCAAAGAATCGTTTTATTGTTTTATTATATATTCTGGACTGAAGCATTAGTAAAGACAACTTCAATGTCTTTTCAATTAAGAAGACATAGAACTCCCATGTCATTTTCTTGGAGTGCCTCCATCACTGTCATATTCATGGACAGTAATAAGTTTCTTTGCTAGCTAAATTATCAGTTCTCTGTTTTACTTCAATCCCCCATAACGTTGAAAAAATAATCAGCAGTTTCTAGCTGTGTAATTTTAGCAAGTTTTCATAATATTACATAATATACTTTTTCTGTTTAATATCCAACGAAATTCCTTTTTCGTTTGGATGTCAACGTTTTGTTTATACATTTAATGTAACAACAAAAACAAAAACAAAGATCAGCTGAGTTTTTTATATTTATAAAAATAAACACAATTCAGTAATCACTATTTTTTATATTATTAGGTAAGCCATACATACATGTAGTTGTATATGCATGAATGCGTCTCTGACTGTCCAACCGTGTGTAAACTTTAAGTGAAATCGGTCATGTGTGACCATGTTATAACGGTAAAATGATCATTTGTTATCAGGTTAGGGTGGTGGATGTCGAATTTGGCATTAAAATAGGGGGGTTACGTGAGGGGGAAACGGGTCTAGATGATACTTTGGCTATAAGCAAATTTGGCGATAAATCAAGTGGCGATAGATTGGGGTTTTACTGTATAATGAATTTTATACACTTTTTACATCATGTAAAGCAAAAATATTATTCATATCACTTAAAACAAGGGCCATTCCAGCACTGATTCAGCAACTACAAGCTGATCCACTTGATCTGGTAATTCTAAGGACCAGCTCATCTATATGGAGAAGTTCAGAGCTATGTTATACCCTTAGTATGAAAGTTTACATCTTAAGCAAATTAAGGTAAGTTAGACATTTTCTTCACATTTACAGTATGAGAGTTGCATCTAAAGTCGTGTAAAGCTATTCCTGGGAATTTATTATTATTTTTTTCTTTGCTGTTTCAATAGTTTGTGTATATTTAAAAATAGATGGCAGCACACAAGTCCAGAACAAACAGAAGCAAAACCATTCAGACGGGAAACTGGACAATCAGAAACCATGATGGATATAGGAACGAGAAGAATATTTTCTGAAGAACATGACATTTTTCGACAAAGTGTACGAAGATTTTTCCAAGAGGAAGTCGCACCTTTCCATGCACAGTCAGTAAATATTTTAATTTTGTGTAAATTGCTTTTTAAAGCTGTTTGATTTTGAATTTGTATAGATGGTTTGTTTCAAAAATGTTTGAACTTTGAAATACTGTATGAAATAATGTTTTGCTATTTTTTGAAATTTCTTTTCTTGTCCAAATTATGTCAGTTTGTTAGGTCCAACACTGGAATATGACAATAGATGAGGTTAGCTTTTTAAAATGATATGGAAGTCAAAGAAGATATTTATTGGAGATATTGAGTTGAGATGAGTTAATAAGGTTTTACATCCCTGTCATGCATAATTCACTTATATAGAGATGTCACCAGATATAAGTGAAGTGGCAGAAATTTTGACCTTTGCAGTGTGTCAGGGCAATGTGCAGGGAGGATTCTTTTATGTGCCATGCCTGCTGTGACACAGGACATCAGCTTTTAAGGTCTCCTCTGAATTGGCTTTCAATTCTAGATGCCAAGTGCTTCAAGCCTTGGTGAAAGAACAGTCACTGCCAATTTTCAAGTCTTGTTGGGCCTTGGCAGGGATTCGAAACCCAAACTCCCACATATGAAGCGAGCACTCTACCAACTGAACTACAATAGTGGTATTAATTAGAGATATAGTTCTTTAATAAGCTTATTGCTGTACAGGCTAGAATGGGTTTTTATTGATAATTTTATATACTATTTATTGCACTTTTGATTTGCCCAAACTAGTGACTTCAAATTTGTAATCATTTGTGATTGATCTCTTTGAAAGCTTACTGGCTTTAGTGGCTGAGTGGTTAAAGTAATAGGCTTCAAACCAGAGATATCTCACCGATATGGTGTCGTGCCTTCAGCAAAGATTGATCCCAAGTGAGAGAGGGCTTTTCAATGTTGTAGCCCTTGTTAGTTATTTATAAAATGGACAGAGTGATCCCCAGATGTTTATCTGCCATATTGAGGGCAAATGTACCAGTACTTAAGCGGTCACTAGAAATGTACACTCCTGAAAAATCCAATCAAAATGTCTCGCATAGATTTACACGTGTACGCACCACATGATTTTGTATATAGATTAACTCTTGAAATTAATTAGATATAAAACTTTTTTTTTCATTAATAGCTGAAAAATTGAATTTTATTAAATTTCAGGTGGGAGAAAGATGGCCAAGTGAGCAGAGAGGTAATTTTTTTTTTTTTTTTTCATCCAGGTAAAGCTATTGTTTGTGATATTCTTATTTCAGAATTGTTACCTTTGCCATTTTGCAAAGCCGTCGGATGTATATTCAATATTGCTTAATTAGATTGAATGATGTTATTAGTAATGTCTTTTATCAAGATAAAAATTCCAAATTTTTCACGGTGTATGAAAAATAAAGACCAAGGACAGCATGGTTTTTCATAGTACAATATATTTCCAATACACAGTATTCCTTATCAAGCTTTAATTTTAACTAAATGATAAACTACATGACAAGATATATATAAACATTAGATTTTCATGTACATGTAATTTATCAGTTAGTTAAAATGTAAGCTTGATAAGAAATACCGTATTTGAAATATATTGCACTATGAAAAATTATGCTGCATACCGGTAGTCATTATTTTGTTTTTTTTTTTTTATAAAAACCTTTACAATATCAAGAATTTATTAAGGTGAAAAATTGTCAAAATTATTTAAAATATGAGTTGTATAGGTCAGCTGTGTCATTCCGTTGCTTGACAGGTCTTGTTGATTGAAGCTTTGAATCACCAAGCATGGAGGGGGAGACTTCTTTCTCCACTGGACAACCAGGCCCCACCCTTGTAAAAGGAATAAAGGCCTGGTTAATCTAAACATGATAGTGATCATGGTGATGATGATGGGGATGATGATGATTATGATGATGATGATGATGATGATTGAGAAGCTTATTTTGCTAAGTGTTTAATTATTATTAACTTGGAGGGGAAATAGCTGATGTGTAAGTCTGCTTGTTTTAATTAATTTTAAACCTTTTTTAATTGTAGGTTTGGGAGAAAGCTGGTAAACAAGGTTTATTGGGTGTTAACACAGCAGCAGAATTAGGTGGTATAGGTGGAGATGTGTTGTCGACGGCCATTACTTGGGAGGAACAGTATGACACCTTATATCTTTATTAACATAAAAACCCTCTACTTTTCTCATCTGAATCCTATTGCATATAGATGAAATGGCACAAATTTTGACATTTGAAATGCAAAATGGTTTTGGTTAGAATTTTTTAGCATGCTATTATACCTATTAGAATACACGATATCAGTTTTTAAGGCCTTCCTAGAAGGAACTATTCTTGAGTTCTTAGGGCTTTGCTAAGTCACTACCTGTTTTCAAGCCTTCATCAGACATGGTCAGAGATTGAACTTTAATAACCTTCCACATTCAGAACAAGCAGTCTTTCTTAGTGGTGAAACTTATTTACCTTCCATATACTGAACAGGTACTCATCTTTAATGGTGATATAAAATGACAAACCAATATTTCACTTCAATAATACTTACATGTATACTAAATAAGCATTTCAGAGTAAATTTTAATTATATTCTCTCCCCCCTCTCTCTCTCTCTCTCTCTCTCTCTCTCTCTCTCTCTCTCTCTCTCATAGAATTCATTGACCTCTGTATATTCAGAAACCAACTGTGTGTGTGTGTGTGTGTGTGTGTGTGTGTGTGTGTGTCCTAGTGATGATTATTTCACTGATATTGAGATGTTATCTGTTATGATGTGTGAAGTTGCACCCTGGTTACATTTGACAATAAACATTAGGGACATTAGAAAGTCATTAGAATACATGATATCAGTTTTTAAGGCCTTCCTAGAAGGAACTATTCTCGAATTCTTAGGGCTTTGCTAAGTCACTACCTGTTTTCAAGCCTTCGTCAGACATCTATGATAGTGAGTGGTCAATAAATATTGCTGAGGTTGCAGAAATTTGAGCCTTGCTATTGGTTTTATAGCTTATGTGTTGTACAAGCTGAAAGTTAGTAATTATGTACATTAGAGATGCAATAATAAATTACGTAATCATATTTCTGATATAATTTCATTACATGTCCCTCCCCCCAACAACAAAAAAATATATATAAAGAAAAGAAAATTCATAGAGAAAAGTTCCCCTTTAAGTAATTATGTTTAAAGATTCTGAACAGGTCTCACAATGTATACTTAATTTGCTGGTCCCAATTTGTTGATTTCAGAATGTATGCTAACTGTACTGGTCCTGGATTCGCCTTACATTCAGACATTGTCATGCCATATATAGCTCACTATGGTTCAAAAGAACAGAAAGAGAAGTTCCTACCTAGAATGACAGCAGGTACTTGTATTGGTGCTATAGGAATGACAGAACCAGGCGCTGGAAGGTGACCACTTTTAATGATATTCCTACAAGTAATAATAATTTCATTAGGAAGTATTTCTTTTCCCAAGATAATTATGAAGATCATTTCTTGACTTGTACCTTTTCTAGTTTAGTAAAATTCCTATTGGAACAAGTAGCATTTACCAGTCGAGCTTACAGCATGGCTAAGAATGCATATGCCATCTTTATTTCTGTTCTTATCTCTAATTTTCTCTTTTTAAATTGCTTGGTTGAATGAAAAAAAATTGGTAAGAAAGGTTTGGTAAGTATTTGAGTTTCTTTATTCAGTCTTTCATTACAATGTCAAATAATTCTGTTGCTCAAGCATAAAATTTGCCCTATATTTTCCTAATGTTGGGCAAATATTAAATCAGTAATCATATAGCAAACTATCAGTATGTGATGATTAATTTTTAAAATGTCATGATGATTTTTTCTTTCAGCTAATTTTATCTTTGAATCAAAAAACATGAAATTTCATGTCACAAATAGGATTTTAGAAAAAATTACAGTGATTTCCGATACATAAATATTTTTCAAATCTTTTCATAGTGATCTCCAAGGCATCCAGACCAATGCCAAGAAAGATGGAGATGATTGGATATTAAATGGTAGTAAAGTATTTATCACCAATGGTTACATGTCAGATGTTGTGTTAGTGGTAGCTGTCACAAATCCATCGGCCAAATCCAAGGCCCATGGTATCAGCTTGTTTTTGGTTGAAGAGGGTATGAAAGGATTTATTAAGGGCAAGAAGCTACACAAAATTGGACTAAAAGCACAGGTAATGGTTATTACAGTTAAATGGTAAATGTTTGGTACTGTCATAAATGGAAATAACTAAAATTCAACCCAGTTAAGTATTAAGCTGTTGTCAGAAAAAAAAGAAAAAAAAGAAAATTTAAAAAAAACAAACAAACAAAAAACTGGTACATAAAATTTAAAAACCATTTAGTCTACATTCAAAATACATAATCCAATCAAAAAGTTCAATATAGTAAGCCATATAAAACCATTGTAAGTGTAATGATTCTTCTTTGAGCATAACTGTCTTACCTGCAGTCTATTTCTGATTCAGTGCCTTTTAAAAAAGACATTCCATCTATTTCCAAGCAGCTTGGAGATACTGAACTACCTTGATAACGCTATGATACTGCTGAAATTGTTTTTTGCTGCAATTTTGTCATGTCTGTTTATTTGTTTTATTTATTACTGTGAAATCATAATTTTCTTGATGTCCAATATTCGTGGTTCTAAGAAAAAATATCATTTCGTGGGGGAGTGAATTCGTGGTTATGACCCTAGGTAATAAAGTAAACCGCATGTTTGTTTCGGATTACTACACTAATTTCACTCATGTTGTCAAAAAGGTTAGTTGTTAAAAACATATATTAAACTACATGTATTTCATTGAAACGTAAATTTGTGAGTCGAGGTGTCCAGGAAAACAACCAAAATTGAGCCAACACAAAAATTGATGATTCCGCAGTATGCTATAACATTATTGTGTTTATGATATAAAACCATTCAATTCATTTACGCACATGTAAAAGTTATCAGTGTAACCAGAGTTACATTCAGTTATCTTTAAATTGTTAATAAAGTATGTAGTTCTATACCTCCAAGCTGCTTAAATGCATAAAATAATAAATAATTTTTAAAACCTTTGAAAATTTAGGTATCACGTTGGATGCTGTGTTTGAAAGCACAAAATAGTAGAAGTGGATTATAAAGACTCTTTCAAAGTCTCAATTGACCAATAAGAAAGTGTTTATTTCACTTTTTATTGGATACAGCAGAGTTGTTTTTTTAAAGGAGGTTCATCTAATTGACCAATAATAAAGTGTTTATTTCACTTTTTTTAGCTTTTTTATTGGATGCAGCAGAGTTGTTTTTTTAAGAAAGTATGTCTAATTTACCAATCAGAAGGTGTTTATTTCAACTTTTTTACTGGATACAGCAGAGTTGTTTTTTTAAGAAAGTACGTCTAATTGATCAATCAGAAAGTGTTTATTTCAACTTTTTTACTGGATACAGCAGAGTTGTTTTTTAGCTCACCTGAGCACAAAGTGCTCAAGTGAGCTATTGTGGTGGGTCATTGTCCGGCGTGCGTCGTGCGTCGTGCGTCAACTTTTGATTGTTAACACTCCTGAGGCCACAATTTAAGTGCAATCTTAATCAAACTTTCTCAGAATGATCCTCTTGACAAAAGCTAGCTCAAGTTCTTATATGGGCAATGTTGGTTCAATAAGTAGGTCACTAGGTCAAATTGTAGAAAAACCTTGTTAACACTCCTGAGGACCCAATTTTAGTCCAATCTTCATCAAACTTAGTCAGAATGATCTTCTTGACAAAAGCTAGCTCAAGTTCGTATATGGGCCACGTTGGGTCAATAAGTAGGTCACTAGGTCAAATTGTAGAAAAACCTTGTAAACACTGCTGATGACCCAATTTTAGTCCAATCTTCATCAAACTTAGTCAGAATGATCTTCTTGACAAAAGCTAGCTTAAGTTAGTATATAGTCCATGTTTGGTTAATAAGTAGGCACAAAGTGCTCAAGTGAGCTATTGTGGTGGGTCATTGTCCGGCGTGCGGCGTGCGTCGTGCGTCGTGCGTCAACTTTTGATTGTTAACACTCCTGAGGCCACAATTTAAGTGCAATCTTAATCAAACTTTCTCAGAATGATCCTCTTGACAAAAGCTAGCTCAAGTTCTTATATGGGCAATGTTGGTTCAATAAGTAGGTCACTAGGTCAAATTGTAGAAAAACCTTGTTAACACTCCTGAGGACCCAATTTTAGTCCAATCTTCATCAAACTTAGTCAGAATGATCTTCTTGACAAAAGCTAGCTCAAGTTCGTATATGGGCCACGTTGGGTCAATAAGTAGGTCACTAGGTCAAATTGTAGAAAAACCTTGTAAACACTCCTGAGGACCCAATTTTAGTCTAATCTTCATCAAACTTAGTCAGAATGATCTTCTTGACAAAAGCTAGCTTAAGTTCTTATATAGTCCATGTTTGGTTAATAAGTAGGTCACTAGGTCAAATTGTAGAAAAACATTGTTAACACTCCTGAGGACCCAATTTTAGTCCAATCTTCATCAAACTTAGTCAGAATGATCTTCTTGACAAAATCTAGCTCAAGATTGTATATGGGCCATGTTGGGTCAATAAGTAGGTCACTAGGTCAAATTGTAGAAAAAACCTTGTTAACACTCCTGAGGCCTCAATTTTAGTCCAATCTTCATCAAACTTAGTCAGAATGATCTTCTTGACAAAAGCTAGCTCAAGTTTTTATATGGGCCATGTTGGATCAATAAGTAGGTCACTAGGTCAAATTGTAGAAAAACCTTGTTAACACTCCTGAGGACCCAATTTTAGTCCAATCTTCATCAAACTTAGTCAGAATAAACTTCTTGACAAAAGCTAGTTCAAGGTTGTATATGGGCCATGTTGGGTCAATAAGTAGGTCACTAGGTCAAATTGTAGAAAAACCTTGTTAACACTCCTGAGGACCCAATTTTAGTTCCAATCTTCATCAAACTTAGTCAGAATAAACTTCTTGACAAAAGCTAGTTCAAGGTTGTAGGTGGGCCATGTTGGGTTAATAAGTAGGTCACTAGGTCAAATTGTAATAAAACCTTGTTAACACTCCTGAGGACCCAATTTTAGTCCAATCTTCATCAAACTCAGTCAGAATGATGCTCTTTACAAAAGCTAGTTCAAGGTTGTATATGGGCCATGTTGGGTCAATAAGTAGGTCACTAGGTCAAATTGTAGAAAAACCTTGTTAACACTCCTGAGGACCTAATTTTAGTCCAATCTTCATCAAACTTAGTCAGAATGATGCTCTTGACAAAAGCTAGCTCAAGTTCGTATATGGGCCATGTTGAGTCAATAAGTAGGTCACTAGGTCAAATTGTAGAAAAACCTTGTTAACACTCCTGAGGACCCAATTTTAGTCCAATCTTCATCAAACTTAGTCAGAATGATGCTCTTGACAAAAGCTAGCTCTGGTTTGTATATGGTCTATGTTGGGTCAATAAGTAGGTCACTAGGTCGAATTATATAAAAACCTTGTTAACACATATGAGGGAATCCATTTTAGACCAATCTTCATCAAACTGTCTCAGAATGATGCTCTTGACAAAAGCTAGCTCAAGTTTATATATGGGTCATTTTGTTTCAATAAGTAGGTCACTAGCTCGAAATATAGGAAAAAAATCTCTTTTAAGAATAGAAGCTCTAGTTTGCCAAAATCAAGCTGAGTGTACATCATTTTCAGGTGAGCGTCCAGGGCCTTCATGGCCCTCTTGTTAAGAAAGTACATCTAATTGATCAATCAGAAAGTGTTTATTTCAACTTTTTATTGGATACAGCAGAGTTGTTTTTTAAGAAAGTATGTGTAATTGACCAATCAGAAGGTGTTTATTTCAACTTTTTATTGGATACAGCAGAGTTGTTTTTTAAGAAAGTATGTGTAATTGACCAATCAGAAGGTGTTTATTTCAACTTTTTTACTGGATACAGCAGAGTTGTTTTTTTAAGAAAGTATGTCTAATTGACTAATCAGAAGTTGTTTATTTCAACTTTTTATTGGATACAGCAGAGTTGTTTTTTAAGAAAGTATGTGTAATTGACCAATCAGAAGGTGTTTATTTCAACTTTTTATTGGATACAGCAGAGTTGTTTTTTAAGAAAGTATGTCTAATTGACCAATCAGAAGGTGTTTAATTCAACTTTTTATTGGATACAGCAGAGTTGTTTTTTTTAAGGAGGTTCATCTAATTGACCAATAATAAAGTGTTTATTTCACTTTTTTTAGCTTTTTTATTGGATGCAGCAGAGTTGTTTTTTTAAGAAAGTTTGTCTAATTTACCAATCAGAAGGTGTTTATTTCAGCTTTTTTACTGGATACAGCAGAGTTGTTTTTTAAGAAAGTACGTCTAATTGATCAATCAGAAAGTGTTTATTTCAACTTTTTATTGGATACAGCAGAGTTGTTTTTTTAAAGGAGGTTCATCTAATTGACCAATAATAAAGTGTTTATTTCACTTTTTTTAGCTTTTTTATTGGATGCAGCAGAGTTGTTTTTTTAAGAAAGTATGTCTAATTGACCAATCAGAAGGTGTTTATTTCAACTTTTTTACTGGATACAGCAGAGTTGTTTTTTTAAGAAAGTATGTCTAATTGACTAATCAGAAGTGGTTTATTTCAACTTTTTATTGGATACAGCAGAGTTGTTTTTTAAGAAAGTATGTGTAATTGACCAATCAGAAGGTGTTTAATTCAACTTTTTATTGGATACAGCAGAGTTGTTTTTTTAAAGGAGGTTCATCTAATTGACCAATAATAAAGTGTTTATTTCACTTTTTTTAGCTTTTTTATTGGATGCAGCAGAGTTGTTTTTTTAAGAAAGTATGTCTAATTGACCAATCAGAAGGTGTTTATTTCAACTTTTTTACTGGATACAGCAGAGTTGTTTTTTTAAGAAAGTATGTCTAATTGACTAATCAGAAGTGGTTTATTTCAACTTTTTATTGGATACAGCAGAGTTGTTTTTTAAGAAAGTATGTGTAATTGACCAATCAGAAGGTGTTTAATTCAACTTTTTATTGGATACAGCAGAGTTGTTTTTTAAGAAAGTATGTCAAATTGACCAATCAGAAGGTGTTTATTTCAACTTTTTTACTGGATACAGCAGAGTTGTTTTTTAAGAAAGTATGTCTAATTGACCAATCAGGAAGTGTTTATTTCAACTTTTTTACTGGATAAGAAAGTACATCTAATTGACCAATCAGAAGGTGTTTATTTCAACTTTTTTACTGGATACAGCCGAGTTGTTTTTTTAAGAAAGTATGTCTAATTGACCAATCAGGAAGTGTTTATTTCAACTTTTTTACTGGATACAGCAGAGTTGTTTTTTAAGAAAGTATGTCTTATTACCCAATCAGAAAGTGTTTATTTCATCTTTTTATTGGATACAGCAGAGTTGTTTTTTAAGAAAGTATGTCTAATTGACCAATCAGAAGGTGTTTATTTCAACTTTTTTACTGGATACAGCAGAGTTGTTTTTTAAGAAAGTATGTCTTATTACCCAATCAGAAAGTGTTTATTTCATCTTTTTATTGGATACAGCAGAGTTGTTTTTTAAGAAAGTATGTCTAATTGACCAATCAGAAGGTGTTTATTTCAACTTTTTTACTGGATACAGCAGAGTTGTTTTTTTTAAGAAAGTATGTGTAATTGACCAATCAGAAGTTGTTTATTTCAACTTTTTATTGGATACAGCAGAGTTGTTTTTTAAGAAAGTATGTCTAATTGACCAATCAGAAGGTGTTTATATCAACTTTTTATTGGATACAGCAGAGTTGTTTTTTAAGAAAGTATGTCTTATTACCCAATCAGAAAGTGTTTATTTCAACTTTTTATTGGATACAGCAGAGTTGTTTTTTAAGAAAGTATGTCTAATTGACCAATCAGAAGGTGTTTATTTCAACTTTTTTACTGGATACAGCAGAGTTGTTTTTTTTAAGAAAGTATGTGTAATTGACCAATTAGAAGTTGTTTATTTCAACTTTTTATACGCCCGTCATATGACGGGACGTATTATGTTACGGTGCTGTCCGTCCGGGCGGGCGGGCGGGCGTCTGTTAACAATTTGTATTCCGTTCAATAGAGACCACAAACATTTATGGATTCAAATGAAATTTGGTATACAGCTTTACCATGGTAATACCTTGTGCAAGTTCGAATTACAACTTTTTCGGATTATTTTTGGAGGAGTTATGCCCCTTTTTAACTTAGAAATTTTTGTATGTATGACCATGTGGTTTCCGATCATCAGAGCCTACAACTATTTATGGATTCAAATGAAATTTGGTAAACACATTTACGATGTTATTATCTGGTGCAAGTTCGAATTACAACTTTTTCAGATTATTTTTGGAGGAGTTATGCCCCTTTTTTAACTTAAAACACCTTTTTATCATACTGCACAGATCACGGCAACAGTTGAAATTATAATTAAGCTTTATAGATATAAATTATTTTAGGTTGGTTAAAAAAAAGGTTCTCAAAACATTTCAGACAAAAAATGTTTTTTTTTCCTAAAATCTTCCTGCATGCAATGCTTAACACATGAAAACACTGCCATGACCTAACATTATATTTTAAACTTCTTCCTTCCTGGAAATGAATATGAATTATATAGCAGTCTACCACTATCCATTTAGCAATATATTTTTACATACATATATCCTAGTTGTACTTATACTTCTCAGTAAAGAATGGAACAATCTAGAGGATTAGTGACGAATTCATTCGGAACATCCTCTGGATGTGAAATGATAAAGGCGACAACTTTCTCCTTTTTAGCAGCATATATTTGCATCTTGGGGACCTTGAAATTTCCTCGATAGATTTTGCTAAAAATTTCTGAGGTTATGGAGTCTAATGCGATCTAGCTATCTAACTTGGTGAAATTTTTGGGAAAAATCGGTATCATACTTAATTTTGGGGTCAAACATGCAATAAATGAATTTTTCCAAAAAACAATTACGTTTAACGCACTCCTGTTCAATAACAGTTCATTGTACGAAAAAGTCGTCCATTGACTGAAAAATGTTTAAGATCTGACGGAAAAGACGTTATTTTTATATTTTTTCTATCTTTTACATAAAATCCACAATAACTGTTTAAAGTCGGCGCTATCATCCAAAAACAATTTAACGTACCGTTTTGAATTCGTACCCATATTAAAGTAACCAATTCTTTACCAAATTATTGGTAGGTTTGGCACTTATCCCTTAGGTCTGTGTCAAACTTTTGAGTGGCAAGTTCTGTGGATGAGCTCTACTGATAGAAATCCTCTAGATTGTTCCATTCTTTCCAGCGAAACCCCTAAAGGTGTCGCCACACTAGTAAATAGTACTACTCGATTAATATAATACGGGCGTATAATGCTACGCTCGGCGGTGCTCTTGTTATTGGATACAGCAGAGTTGTTTTTTAAGAAAGTATGTCTAATTGACCAATCAGAAGGTGTTTATATCAACTTTTTATTGGATACAGCAGAGTTGTTTTTTAAGAAAGTATGTCTAATTGACCAATCAGAAGGTGTTTATTTCAACTTTTTTACTGGATACAGCAGAGTTGTTTTTTTAAGAAAGTATGTCTTATTGACCAATCAGGAAGTGTTTATTTTAACTTTTTTACTGGATACAGCAGAGTTGTTTTTTAAGAAAGTATGTCTAATTACCCAATCAGAAAGTGTTTATTTCAACTTTATATTGGATACAGCAGAGTTGTTTTATAAGAAAGAACATGTACGTCTAATTACCCAATCAGAAAGTGTTTATATCAACTTTTTATAGGATACAGCAGAGTTGTTTTTTAAGGAAGTTTTTCTAATTGACTAATCAGAAAGTGTTTGTTTTAACTTTTTTATAGGATACAGCAGAGTTGTTTTTTGAGGATGTCCGTCTTCCAAGTTCAGCTTTATTAGGTAAAGAGAATAATGGATTTTATTACCTCATGCAAGAATTACCTCAGGAACGTCTTATCATAGCAGCCATGGCCCAGGCATCTTGTGAGTGGATGGTAGAAGAAACAAGAAACTACGTCAGACAGAGAAAAGCATTTGGAAAAACACTAGCTAACTTACAGGTACTTAGTAGCCTTACATGTATCTAAAAGCCGCCAACCTTTTATCTGCTCTATATATAAAGACAAGAACTGTTTGTCTAAAGTTTCATTAGTCTAGCCCTGTGGTTTGCCTTAATTTACAATCGAATAAAGGTAGTTTCCCCTGGAGAAATACATGTATGACTAAAATTTCCCAATTTGACCACTAACATTCCCCAAAAGTTAACAGTGACACAAATCAAATAATTTTAAGTTAAATTTAGTTGTCCAAAACTGTCCTGGCCAACAAAAAAATGTCATATTGGAACAATAAAATTTTTTTTTTTCAATAACATCAAAATCCTAAGCGTATAAAAACGATCAGAATTTTCCCAATCTGAAAGTAGAAGGTAGTTTTAAACAGCAATAAAAAAAAAATCTTTGTAACCAAACGGTTAGTGAAAATTTGAAGACAACATTATAGCAATAAATTTGTCTTTTTTAGAAAATACAAAAAAAAAAAAAAAAGAATTTAATGTATGATGTATCTTAAATTTTGATGAGGTCTTGGTGTCCAAGTGGTTTTAAGTGCACACTTATGATCACATTCTCTCAAACTGCCTAGGTTCAAATCCCATTTGCAAGGATCCCATTGTGATAAAGTTTGTTAGTTGGCTTGCTGAAAGTTGCTGATTTTCTATGGGTACTCCCGTTTCCTCTACCATTTCTGTGAACTGCCTTGATGTAAGTGTAAGAATTTTGACTAGAACATAAAATACGAACAGTCCCATCAAATCTAGTTTTAATACACTTTTGAAAATACATGTACATGTAGATTTGAAAAATATGGACAAATGTCTTAGATTTTAAGTTCTATGAACCCACTGGTTAAGTTAATTGAGCTTTGAGCACTAAAAGCAGGGATTTTAAAATGACTTTTAAATGTTAAAAAATGTTTATGCCATACACACATGAGAATTTAAACATATTAGATGGGCTTTAAACTTTTTACTTAGAGTAAAAAAGAATTTCACCATGAATATACACACCAAAGTTTTTAAGGGTTAAAGTTTTAGATTTTTTAGATGTACTGGCATAAAATTATCCAACTGATAGATAATTATTACTCTTATTTAGTATACTGTACTTATTGACAAAATGAGAATTTAGGTTGTAAAACTAATATTTATAGACAACACCCTACCCTGTAAATATTGCCTACATAAAAAGTTGTTAGAATCACCATGTTTACTGTTATATCTGCAAAGTTTGTAGGAACCCCCTCTTTTGCAAATATTGCCTACATAAAAAGTTGTTAGAATCACCATGTCTACTGGTATGTATGTAAAGTTTATAGCAAAAGGGATTTATCTCCCTTGGTATATAATATCCTTTTGTGATAAGGTGCTTTGTTCTTCCTTATCATCAGTTTAAATAGTTGATTCAGCATTTGGTTGTAATGTTAACCTGTCATTTTTAGCATGGCATAGTGCAGCGTGTGTATGTGCGAAGTCAATGAGACTTCGCCAGAAGCATGTCTGGGTCGGTGCAATTCAGATTTGTATGTGGCGTTGCCATGGCTACCAAAACTAAGTCATGGTGACATAGGGGTTCAAAAATCTTTAAAAATCTTCTTCTCCGAAACTGATGATGGGAGAAAAAAATCTGATGTGATATTTGGGTTCTCTAGGGTCTTAATCCTATAGTTTGTTCATTTCGTGAAATTTGGTTGAAAAATGGGTTGCGCGTTTTTGCGTTTAATTTTAAAAATTTTATAAAATGGCTTCAAACTGTTGTAACTTGACTATTTGAACAGATATTGACATGGGGTTTTCAGTTTTCACTTTTTCTTGAAATAACCTTTAATGTGGGGTCAAGGTAAAATGTCAAGGTTATGACCTAGTTTGTAATTTTGCAGTTTTAGGCTATTTTCTTCAAATTTTTTCAAGATATATAGCAACACAACGTTGTCAAAATGTTCAGCATGACAAAATTTAAAAAGAAACAAAGTTTCGTAACTATATGATTATGCATGTAGGAGTTGTTGCCTCTGAAATGTTATTTTTTGCTTATAAAAACTAAAATTGTGCAGTAGCTTGAAAACTATTAACTTTTTGCATTTTAGAATATTCTAGGTATTGACATGACAATCATTTTGATATATGGCTCAAGGTCATACATTCAAAGGTCAAGGTCATAATTGCATAAAAAGACTGAAATTGGTAATTATCTTGAAAACTATTAACTTTTTGCATAGGCATATATATTAGAATATTGTAGGTATTGACATGATGATTATTTTGATATATTGCTCAAGGTCATATGTTCAAGGGTCAAGGTCATAGGTGCATTAAAAACTGAAATTGTTAATAATCTTGGAAGCTATTAACTTTTTGTATTGGCATGTATATTGGAATATTGTAGGAATTGATATGGCAATCATTCTGATAAAAGATTCAAGATCTTACATTCAAAGATCAAGGTCATAGATGCATAAGAAGACTCAAATTGTTAATTTTCTTGAAAACTATTAACTTTTTGTAATGGCATGTATATTAGAATATTGTATATATATTTGCAAATGATTTTTGCCATATCCTCAGCGTTAAGGCCCATGGGCCTCTTGTTTTTTAATTATTGTCAACTTTGTATCCCAATCACCACAGTGTGTTGGTTGTGAGATTTACATTTTACCTTTATTTGTTTTATTTTATTTTTTGTTAATTTTTTGATTGTCTAAACAGTGAAGGTAGACACCGGTATGAAAAACTTTGTCATTTGTCATTTCACTTGCCAAAGTTTGTCAGTTTTCTCTGGGCACTCTCATTTTCTCCACCATCTAAGAACTCAAGGTTGGTGGTTTTCTCTAGGCACTCTTGTTTTCTCCACTATCCAAGAAATGACCACCTCAAAATAAGTTGGAAGAATCTTGAGTGGGAGTCTGAGATGTAATACATTATTTCTCTGCTTGACTTCCTAGAGTGGAATGTTAAATGTCTATTTGATGTTTTACTGCCCAGTCAAGATTCTTGCACTTATAAATAAGGAGGTTAGTTCAGGGATGATAGAAGAAACTTGAGTGCATGCAGAAAAATATCATTGATATTAATTATGTTGGTGTATTTATTGATGTGAAGTTTTGCAAAAATCAAAAAAAAAAAATAAATAAAAATAAATAAATAAAATAAAAATAAAAATAAATAAATAATAATAATAAATAATAAATAAATAAATAAATAAATAAATAAATTTTAAAAATATTATACTTCATCGTTAATTGGGTACAAATAGTGAAACATTAATAGGAATGGTGTTATAAGTGACTTTATTTTTCATAAAGCAGTGAAGTTGGTGTGACTTGAAGTTGATTATGAAACTTAATATCAATGTGTTTTATGAGTTACTGTATTTGTTATTAACATGTGATTTTTGGAGTTCATTTTATTTAAAATGGGTTTTTAAGACAAGCTTTTATAAATTAAAAAACTTCATTCAGGATTATTTTTTTAAAAAAGGAAAAGTTGTTTTTAAAAGTTTTTTTTTTTTTCAAAAAAAAAGTTTTCAAGAATAGTTTTTGTCGAGCCAGGCATTGCCATAAGGTGAGACTTTGGTGTTACTTTTCTTGTGTTGTCATACACTGTGGCATGTCAAAATGTGAAATTTTTATGTAAAAGTAATGTATTTTCTACTCGATCATAATTTAACCAGGTGAGACATTTAAATCCGTGAAATTCTTGTTTATTAACCAGGTTTTCGTAGAAACCTGGTTCTTAAATTACCGAATGTCGGCAGGCGGGCGGGTGTCAAAAAATGGTTTCCAGATGATAACTTGAAAAGTAAATGACATTTTTGAAAGAAACTTGGCACATATTGTATTGTGATAAGATCTTGGTTGGGATTGCTTTTGGGATAAATACCTCAAAGGTCAAGGTCACAGTTGCTTGGTCATTTCACAAAATAAGCAACCTCTAGCTATATCTTGGCCATATGTAAAGATAATGACATGGGGTTTTCAGTTTTCATATTTTCTAGCAATGCTGATGAAAATAAAGTCAAAATCAAAGATCAAGGTCATGACCTACATTTTGACCTTTGTGTTTTCTGCACTGAAATTTACAATTTTTGGCATGAAATTGGCTCTTTTTGATGATATTTAGACGTAGAATTCACTATTTATAGAATTTTAGTTTTGTAAAATGTTTATGGTGGCAAAATATTTTGATGTTGACTATATTTGCATTTAATTGGATATTTCTGAATGTATTTAGGTGCAGATGCCACTATGGATCTTTTCTTAAATGAAAATGAAAACACAACATTCAGATTTCTAAATAATTTGTCAATTGCAATCTTTTAACATGTTCTGATGTATGATGCTTATATATATATATATATTTATATATATGATATATAAAATCTTAACCCATTACGGGTATCCCTTTACTTTCAACCAGGTCCCTGCGAGACACATGATCACCCATAATTATTGTTAACTAGGTACCATTTCTCTCTGAAACCCCCTTCTCCGAAATTCGAAAACCTGGTTTTCACGGAGTTTCCGTGACTCTTGTTTAAAAAAAAAAAAGTTTTTTAATAAACGGTTTATTAAAAATGTGTTTTTACCAATGGTTTATATAAAAAAATCGGTTTTATTTTTTATTCCATAGACAATTCAACATAAGCTAGCAGAATTAAAAACAGAGACATGTATTGGTCGTGCTTTTGTGGATCAGTGTTTAGAGATACATAATGAACGGGGATTGGATTCTTCTACAGCATCCATGGCTAAATACTGGTATGTACCATCTAAACTGAACACATTTAGGACTGAAGAGTTTTGGTTTGAATATATATATATATATATATATATATATATATATATATATATATATATATATATATATATATATATATATATATTTATCTGTATTTATATCTTCTACTTGTTCTGTAGACTTATTTTAAATTGAGTTGAGTAATGGTGTTTAACATCCCAGTCAAGAATATTTCACTTATATCAGGATGCCGCCAGCTATAGGCAAAAGTGCAGAAATTTTGCCTGTGCGTTGTGCTAATGGCATTATACAGCAGAGTTCTTTATCGTGCCATGCCTACCATGACATGGGACCTCATTTATTTTAAGTTACCATCCGAAAGAACTGTACTTTCATTTCGTAAGCACATATTGCCGGTATACATCTTTACTGGTAGTAAAAACATAAAATTAATGATTTCAGTGAGTTAACAGGGAAAACATTGACATTTACTCTAAAATAAGCTAACTAATTTTATGTTTTCACTACCAGTAATGATGTATACCAGCAATATCATTAAACCTACTTTCTTTTAATTCAGAATGGTCGGATGTCAACTGTGGTTTTTCAACATGGTCAGGAATAAACAATTGAAATCTGGCCATTCTTAATTACACGATAGTAGGTTTAATGATCGTTGTTTTAAATATTTGTTGATTTCAAAGTTATATTGAAATATGCATATGGGGGAAATTATTTTAAAATGCGTTATAAGTTACCCTCACACCTATAAAACCATGTTTATAGTAATATCTTTGTAACTGAAAAATATTTGCTAGAAAGTCTCATCCAAATGACCACATAAATTTAATTTCAATGCAAGTCTTGGTCAGACCCAGCTGTGGTTTGATTCCTTGACGTCCTACATACGAAGATAGTACTCTACAAACTGAGCTACCGTAATAGTAACTGTCATAGGACATGTTTGGAAAAGAAAGTTCTCACAAAAATTATTGACTTACAGTAACTAAAGCAAAATTAAATCTCAAGTGGATATTTTCATAGCGGTTGTTCTTTCTGATGTAAAGAAAGATAAATGCTAGCTTAGGGTTATCATAAGTTTTATTTATTTTTTTTTTTTAAAAACTTTCAGGTGTACAGATTTACAGAATAGTATTGCTACTAGATGCCTACAGATGCATGGAGGATGGGGCTACATGTGGGAGTATCCGATAGCTAGAGCTTTTGTTGACTCCAGAGTTCAACCTATATATGGAGGAAGTAATGAAATTATGAAAGAACTTATTGCACGACCAATTATTTCCACCAAATAATTCTTCAGAACTTAAATGATAAATGATTTTTCATAGTTTTAATTCATGTTAATTGGAAAATTTTGAACACTGAAGTCTGATTCTTACTCGAATTTCGGCAAAAAAAATTCATTTAAATAAATATTGGAATCCAGTTGATAATGAATATTTGTCAGAGATTAACCAATCTCTGGCTTTGAACAAAAACAAAAAAGTTAAATTGTATGGTAATATTGACTAGGAATATATTCATAGTTTTTTACTATTGTGCCATTTTGAACTAATGCCAATGTAACAATGAAAATATTCTTGCTGATAAATGCAATTCCCTTTGGTGTTTTTTAGCTCACCTGAGCCAAAGGCTCAGTGAGCTTTTCTGATCAAAATTTGTCTGTCGTCGTCGGCGGCGGCGGCGTTGTCGTCGTCGTCGTCCGTGGCGTAAACTTTTACATTTTCAACTTCTTTTCTAAAACTATGAGGTAGATTTCAATGAAACTTGGTCAGATGCATATCTGGGCCAGTGCAATTCAGATTTGTTCGTGACGTTGTCATGGCTCCCAAAACTAGGTCAAGGTGACCCATGGTTCCAAAAAAATCTTCTTCTCCGAAAGCGATGATGGGAGAAAAAATCTGATGTGATATTTGGCTTCTCTAGGGTCTTAAGCTTATAAATTGTTCATTTTGTGAAATTTGGTAAAAAATTAGGTTATGCGTTTTTGCGTTTAATTTTGAAAATTTCGTAAAATGGCTTCAAATTATTATAACTTGACTATATGAATAGATATTGACATGGGGTTTTCAGTTTTGACTTTTTCTTGAAATAACCTTCAAAATGGGGTCAAGGTCAAAGTTCAAGGTCATGACCTAGTTTGTAATTTGTGCAGTTTTAGGCTTTTTTCTTCCAAATTATAAGAGATATATAATATGAAAACATTGTTAAAATGTTTAGCAGGACAAAATGTAAAAAGGTACAAAGTTTCGTAACTGTATGATAATGCATGTAGGAGTTGTTGCCCCTGAAATGTTATTTTTTTGCTAAAAAAGACTAAAATTGTGTGTTAGCTTGAAAACTATAAACTTTTTGTATAGGCATGTATTATAGAATATTGTAGGTATTGACATGACGAACATTTTGATATATGACTCAAGGTCATACATTCAAAGGTCAAGGTCATAGGTGCATAAAAAGACTGAAATTGTTAATTATCTTGGAAACTATTAACTTTTTGTATTGGCATGTATATTAGATTATTGTAGGAATTGATATGGTGATCATTCTGATATAAGATTCAAGGTTTTACATTTGAATGTCAAGGTCATAGATGCATAAAAAGACCCAAATTGTTAATTATCTTGAAAACTATTAACTTTTTGCAAAGGTATATATACTAGAATTTTGTAGGTATTGATATGACAATCATTTTGATATGTGGCTCAAGGTCATACATTCAAAGGTCAAGGTCATAGGTGCATAAAAAGACTGAAATTGTTTATTATCTTGGAAACTATTAACTTTTTGTATGGCATGTATATTAGAATATTTTAGGAATTGATATGGTGATTATTCTGATATAAGATTCAAGGTCTTACATTTAAAGGTCAAGGTCATAGATGCATAAAAAGACTCAAATTGTTAATTATCTTGAAAACTATTAACTTTTTTGTAGGAATGTATATTAGAATATTTTATGTATTTTTGCAAATGATTTTGGATATATCCTCAGGTTGGCCATGTCCTCAGGTGAGCGTTAAGGCCCATGGGCCTCTTGTTTGTAAGTTACCACAGGGTGATATTCACATAGATGTTTATTTAGTTTTTGACAGTTATTTTCAATGCACTGAAAGGAAAGTAACTTTGATAGAGTGATATACAACTAAAGGCTGATAACTGAATATCTCAGAGTGAAATACAACTAAAAGGGTGATAATTGAATATCCCAGATATACAAATAAATGGGTGATAAATCTGAATGTCTCGGAGGGAAATACAACTAAAAGGGTGATAACTCTTAATATCTCAAGAGTGATATACAACTAAAAGGGTGAAAACTGAATATCTCAGAGTGATATAAAACTAAAAGGGTGAAAACTGAATATCTCAGAGTGAAATACAACTAAAAGGGTGATAACTGAATATCTCAGAGTGAAATACAACTAAAAGGGTGAAAACTGAATATCTCAGAGTGAAATACAACTAAAAGGGTGATAACTGAATATCTCAGAGTAAAATACAACTAAAAGGGTGATAACTGAATATCTCGGAGTAAAATACAACTAAAAGGGTGATAACTGAATATCTTGGATATACAACTAAAAGAGTGATAACTCCGAATGTCTCGGAGTGATATACAACTAAAAGGGTGATAACTCTGTATGTCTCAGAATGATTACAAAAAGGGTGATAACTCTGTATGTCTCAGAATGATTTACAAAAAGGGTGATAACTCTAAAATAGATATTATACAGTGTATAAACTAAAAGGATGATAACTCTCAAAAGATTTATACAAGGCATGAACTGAAAGGGAGATAACTCTGAAAGATATATTAAACAGTGTATTGTGATAACTGTAAAAGAAATATGCAACATATGAGCTAAAAAGGGAGATCACTCTAAAAGTGAAACCCAAGAGTGGCAAATGCTTAAAAAAATTATCAACTGGCACAATTGTTAGTACAAGGTACACTGGTGTCGTCTCACCTAGCATACATTTCATATTTTACTATATAAAAGTTGAGTGTAGGATGTACGCTTGGTTTATTTAGAAAACAATAAGATTTAATTACAGGTGATCTATAGTCTGTATTGAAAAATCAAGAAAAAAAATCGCCAGAAGAAAGTGATAAAAATGCATTGTATAAATAAAATTCAGAAGGATTGTGTGATTTTTTCCTACATTTTGATTTATTATTTTTATTATCACTTTTTTCTGATGACTTTTCACATGATTTTCCCTGACTGTTTGTCCCATGACTTGAACATATAACAAATACATTATATTTAATAGCTAAATATGTTTAATTCAGAATATTCTTTGTCAATTTTAAGCTTCAGGAGATATCATTTTCAAAAAATGAAGTTGTGTTTTTCTACATTTTTTCAATTTTCTAAACATGAAAAAATGAAAATTTGTTGAAAATATTGCTTAAAACATCTTAAGCCCCTGTAACACTAGGACATAGTGACATAAAGTTCCTGTTGCATCTTAAACTATAATAAACCTAGTTGGAACATAAACAATTCTATTCTGGTTAAATTTTTAGCTTGACTGACTTCAAAGGATGTAGTGAAGCCTTTATGCCATTACATCCTACTGTGACAGGTTTTAAATTTCAAATCTTAAAAATCCTAAATTAAAAAAAAAAGGATTATTATACATATATGAAAGAAAACTACAAAAATGTTTATGTTATAAAAGTCATTGATTTATTAGCTACTGGATAAAAGTGTGGAAAGCTAGTGCTGTCACCCTGTTGCCTATCTGTCCTGTACTGTCCAATAGAAATTTAAAAAACAACCCGGCCCATTAAGTCTTTGACCCATTGTTAAAATGTATGTTAGGTGAGACTAAACTGGTACACTATGTACTTACTTAGTGCTTATTGGTGCATTGAAAATCGTCAATAGTTGGTGCATTGTAAATATTTTGTATACATAATGACATTCAGTAATCAGAATGTTAGTGTGTTCATGTGCAGGATTTACCAGCATATGTGTTATTTCTGGTTATTAGACAATTGTTAACACACAATCAGTGTACTAAAATCGGGAAAATTCAAAATCAGTAAATTTTCACAAAAAGTGACATTTTAAGTTATTTTCATACCTATATTTATTTGTGCCAATGCAAATGTAATGAAATAATATTAAAAATGAATACTGTATTCAAGACAGTCATATTTTCTCCTCTTGTTACTTTTTAAATTTCCTTGAAGAATATTGTTAAAAATATACAAATATTACCTGATTTACTGCACCATATACCAGGTTATTTTCAAAGGGTGCAAATTTTGGCAGTAGAATTAAAATGGCCAAAATAAAAATTGTGAAAGTATTTTTGTATCAGTCAACCACAAGTGAATTGTTTTAGATTGCAGGGAAAAAAAAATTTCAGACATTTTTTGGTCAAAATCACCAAAATTAAGCCCCACTGAAATAACCTGCTATATGGTATTTAGGCATGTTAAAGTTACAAAATATATTTATAGATACTTGTACTGTAAAACATGAAATGAAAATGAGATGAGCATAATGAAATCTTTACCAGAGTTATAATTTATACCTTTAATTGTTATACAATAAATTAAATTATATGAATAAAAATTTTGTTATTTTTTGATGTATACATACTCATTCAAGCTAATCTGTGGGAAAGTTTAAACATGTTAACCTTCAAACCCAAAATCACCCATTGTTTATGATTAAATGTTTAGTCTCCGCACAGATGTGTGTCCATAAATTCTCCCTGCAATATGAGTTTTAGGTTCAAACCCAAATTCTCTGAAAGTTGTGGGTTGAAAACAAAGTCTTCTCACTGCTGTGAGTTAAACATGAAGTCCTTACATCATTTGAGGACAACCCCAAGTCCTTTCAATGCTTTGAGTTTTACCCAAAGTTCTTTCAGTATGGTTTCACAGGTAGGTGCATATTTGTTTTGTCTGTTCCATCTGTCAATCTTTCTGTTCCCCCCTCCCAACAGTTTCTGTGCATTTACAGACCCACTGTTTATATGATTGATCTCAAACTCGGTCAACTTATTCTTTGTGATGAGTTATTGCATGAGATTACAAATCAGATCAGTAGGTCAAAGGTCAAGGTAATAGTGACTATAAATAGAAATTTAGTTTCTTTGCATTTAAAGATGTGCAAGAGGTTGTAAATCAACTTAAATGCAAATTTTTGCTGAAAATCTGCAACAAAAACTTTCATTAAATATTTGAATACTTAAAAATTTTTTCTGTTTATTTTGTAAAACTGCTCACTGGTTACTAGTTTAACACTTTAAAATTGCTGTCATCACAGTTCACATGCATATTTCACCTGTTGTACAAACAACTAAAGGATGAATGAAATGTTGATGAAAATCCTTGGTGTCATCCCAGGTAATGAGGGTTCAAAACCAAGATGTCCAACTGTCTGGGGTTCAAATCAAAGTCAACCTACTGTTGTGGGTTTAAACCAAAGTCTCCTCATGTTTGCGAGTTCAAACCTGATTTCTTACATCCAAGTTTCTAATTGTTCTGGGCTCAAATCCAAGGTCCCTAACTGTTGTTGGCCTAATACTCACTGCTGTTGGTGCTTACTAAAAGTTTTAGGTTCATTCCCAAGTCCTTCTGTTTTGGGTTTGAAACCAGGTTCTTTTACTCAGTCCTACAGATAATCCTTAAATCGCTGAAAATTCACCTTCTTACTGTTATGTCATTAATCAGAAAAATAAATATTGCCTTGTCCAACCCATCAATTAAATGACCAGTGAAAATCTAAATTTTACCTGAGGAAATGTAATTTCAACTCGTTTCAAATTTTGAATTAATTTTTAAAACAGAACATTTAAAGAATTGACAGGACATCTTGATGTTGAATGGTCATCCAAGGTAAATGAGACTTAAAATTGGATTTAAACATTTGTGGTTTTTATCTATTTACAAAGAACCAATACAATTGTGTCTTTTAAGTTTGAAAGGAGTTGACAAAGTAATTGTAATGACATAAGACCCTTGCTCAGATTGAGCAGATTTTTAAGGCTTGTATGTAGGACTGTACTGCCATGTGTTTAAAACTTGGTTCTACTTCTGTTGTTGGTTTAATACCAAGTCCTTCCACTGTTGTGCGCTTAAACCCAAGTTATGTCAGTATTGTGGGTTTAAACCCATGTACATTAACCACTGTGGGTTCAACTCATCAACTAGAGTGCAATGTAGAATTTACAGTTTATTGTATTATAACCATGGCAACCATGAACATACCACATAATAAAAAACAAGGTTCACAATGATTTTAAAGCAATATTTTAATTACAAAATAAATGTCTACAGTTTAAATTAACAGTCACAACAATAAGTTTTATCTTTAAATATAATATAAACAATTAAAATAAATTATGATAACAACAGTAACAAATATCCTGATGTTATTGCAGTAATCATACCTGTAAATAGATTAAAAAAAATAGTTCAAAATTATACAGTTGACAATGTTAAAAGGGCACCTCTATATGAAGGCCACCTGTCTAAAAACCCAGAATTAGATGTAGCTTTTAAAGACAGGGAAACTGAATAGGGTCATGTTTCTTTTGGAATTGCCAAATCAACCAAGAGCTCAAGGGAACAAGTTACAAAAAATTGAGGTCACAAGAGATGGAGGGTGGCAAATCTCTTTTGAAAAGTAATATTGATAATTTATATTACTCATCATTACCATAACCATCATCATCACCACCGCCGCCATTACCATCATCATCATCATCATTATTATCATCGTAACCATCATCATCATCATTATTATCATCGTAACCATTATCATTGTAGTCATAGTCATCATCATCATATTCACCAAAGTCATCATCATCATAACCATCATCATTATGGTTTCATCGTAACCATCATCATCATCATCATCATCATCGTTGTAACATTGTCATCTGTCATGGAAATCTTTTCGTCCTTCTTTTTACACTTTCCATTAATACAAATGTTAATGTATTTGGTCTGTGTGCTTATAGTCTATCCTTGCATACAATTTGGCCTATCGGAGCCTGATCCAGAATTTTATGGAGGGAGGGGGGGGGGGTGAGAATTTTATCATGAGAAATTGTGAGCATGGAAGGCTTGAGACACCAGTGGCGAGGGAATCTTGGGTCTGCTCAAAAGTCCTCAGTAGGTCTAGGACAGAGCCCTGTTGGGGATAATTGGCAAAAGATACAGTTTTAATATTTCTGGGGACCTTTTGGCCACATTTTTTCTCTCTTTCTCTCACTTTTGTATTTTTCAAAGGGGGGGAGGTTGCAACCCCATCAACCACACTCCACACATCTATTGTTTGTTTGTTTTTTTTTAAAGTACCAAAATATTTTATTTAATTTTTCTTGCAGTGCAACCTACAGGTTAATATAATAGGCATCTAGTCACAGTCGGTTGAATGGTTGTTTAAACAATTTTGAAGAGGTTTTGCAATGAGGATGAATTTATGAATCTAGGAAGACTAGTTCAAGAACAGTTTGTCTATGCTCCAGTTTGTGAGTGTGTAGTATGGTCTGCTTAGCACCAATGTGCACTCAAGGAGATTAAAATGCTAGTTTAAAGAGTTAGTATGCCGCTTACAGCAAAAAAAAAATCCCCCTCTCTCTTCTCTCACTCTCTTTATATATATATATATATATATATATATATATATATATATATATATATATATATATATATATGTGTGTGTGTATTAACTTTTTTGTATTTTTGATATAAGGACGTACCATAAAAATTCAATATAAAATGAGATTGTCCTCCATTATGTGTGTGGTTGATTTGTTCTTTTGTTGTTGTTCCTTCAGAATCCCCTTTGACTCGGTTACTAGAATTACCTCCCTTTGTTTTATTTGTAATGGGCGTCTTTACTATTGTTGTTATTTTTGCTTCAAAGAAAAAAAAATGGTATAGTTCTATACGATAAGGCTACAGATTAAAAATATCAATTGGTATCATGACTTGGTTTTAAGAGTGTAACCAGTATATAGGGTTTCAGCTTTAAATTGGTAGGCCAAAGTTTTTATATTTTAAACTGGATTGTCAATGAATTGAAATTAAAAATCTTAATAGCAGTGACTGAATAGTTTTTTTAACAACTGCTTTATTTCACAACTATATTGAATTACCATCATATTTCAAAATATATATTCATATTTCAAAACCGATTTGTTTTAAAATGTTGATGTTGTTTAAATGCACCTATGTTTTATTAAAATTTAGAAACAAATGACACAATTTTGTTACCATCGATAATCATGATTAAGCACATATATGTAGCATGAAAACCGGAGAATACTTAAAATGTAAATTTTTTAGGTGGAAACAGATACCTCTTCCCTATGGCAACGGGGTCACATCCATAAGAGCCGATAGCGCTGACAACTCCTCAATTTTAAGACCCATATTGATGCGAGGATAATGTTTCCGCCTTTTCAATTTGATACCTAAATTTTAATGGCGGTGTCGGGCGGGGTGGGATGGTTGGTTCAACTCAGAACTTTACCCCAAAGAAACAACTGGCGCATGATGATAACTGGTTAAATTAAAAAGGAAAATCAAGAAAACAGGATCAATGAGGTTTTAAGCACTATCAAGATTCAATCACTTAATTAAGACGGTAATTTCAAGAATTGGAAACCGAAATATCTAGTCTAAAGAGAAATCGGAATATGAAATTTCCTGAATGTAGATTTAACGGTAGGCGTTGTAATGCACAAGATGGTGATTTAAGTCACAAAATATATCGATGACATAACTTAAAAAAACATAATTATTTTTTACCAAAATTAATCAGCTATAAATTCAGGATAATTATATAAGTATTTTATAGAAGCGCTGTGTAATTGACCTACAGTAGTATCTTTCCCATCCACACATATAGTGATGTTTTGTATTTAAACAATCAGATGTCCATGAATAAATTCCCCCAGTATCCACAGTTTGGCAGTATAAGTTAAGTCTATTTATATCCCGATCTACAAAATAATAAAACAGAAATTTCAATTTCCAGCGAAATGATTAACAAAATTACGTACAAATCGAAAAGAAATCTGATGTTTGGGTCCTCCAGTAGTATTGTAACCACACCTCCGCACATCAACTTCGGTGCCCGATCAAAGTTTGGATTTCATAACCAATGTAGTTTATATTACTTATTCAACTGACCGTGTTCTATTTGCGTTCTGTGTGTTCTTATTTCGTATTGTTCTCTTTTGTTAATTATATATGCTCAACAGACCGTGTTCGATTTGTTTCTAAGTGTTCTTATTCAATCATGTCTGTTGTTGTTTGCTATACCTATTCAACAGACCGTGTTCGATTTGTGTTCTAAGTGTTCGTATTCAATCATGTCTGCTGTTTGCTATACCTACTCAACAGACCGTGTTCAATTTGTGTTCTAAGTGTTATTATTCAATCATGTCTCTTGTTGTTTGTTATACCTATTCAGACCGTGTTCAATTTGTGTTCTAGGTGTTCTTATTCAATTGTTCTTATTCAATCATGTCTCTTGTTGTTTGCTATACCTATTCAACAGACCGTGTTCAATTTGTATTCTTAGTGTTCTTATTCAATCATGTCTGCTGTTGTTTGCTATACCTATTCAACAAATCATGTTCAATTTGTGTTCTAAGTGTTCCTATCTAGTATTGTGTTCACCGTCCCTACCCAACGGACTGTGTTCGATTTGTGTTCTACGTTTCCTATCAAGGTATAGTCTGTGTTGTTTACAATACTATGATTGTGTTCTAAGTTTTCTGATCTTTCATCGTCTGCAGTGCTTTACGTTACTTATCAAACAGACCGCGTTTGATTTGTGTTTTACGTGATCCTATCCAGTATTGTCTACTGCTGTTCATCATGCCTAACCAACAAACCGTGTTTGATTTGTATTTTACGTGTTCCTATCTGGTATTGTCTGCTGCTGTTCATCATGCCTAACCAACAAACCGTGTTTGATTTGTATTTTACGTGTTACTATATAGTATCGTCTGCTGTTGTTCACTATGCTTAACCAACAGATCATGTTTGATTTGTGTTTTACGTGTTCCTATCTGGTATTGTCTGCTGTTGTTCATCATGCCTAACCAACAAACCGTGTTTGATTTGTATTTTACATGTTACTATCCAGTATCGTCTGCTGTTGTTCACTATGCTTAACCAACAGATCATGTTTGATTTGTGTTTTACGTGTTCCTATCCAGTATCGTCTGCTGATGTTCACCATGCCTAACCAACAGACCATGTTTGATTTGTGTTTAACGTGTTCCTATCTTGTATCGTCTGCTGTTGTTCACCATGCCTAACCAACAGACCATGTTTGATTTGTGTTTAACGTGTTCCTATCTTGTATCGTCTGCTGTTGTTCACCATGCCTAACCAACAGACCGTGTTTGATTTGTGTTTTACGTGTTCCTATCTTGTATCGTCTGCTGTTGTTCACCATGCTTTACCAACAGACCATGTTGAATTTGTGTTTTACGTGTTACTATCCTGTATTGTCTGTTGTTGTTCACCATGCCTATCCAACAGACCGTGTTTGATTTGTGTTTTACGTGTTCCTATCCAGTATCGTCTGCTGTTGTTCACCATGCCTAACCAACAGATCATACTTGATTTGTGGTTTTCGTGTTCCTATCTTGTATTGTCTGCTGTTGTTCACCATGCCTATCAAACAGACCATGTTTGATTTGTGGTTTATGTGTTCTTATTTAGTCATGTCTAACATTACTTACTCAACAGACCGTGTTTGATTTGTGTTCTAAGCGTTCCTATCCAATATCGTCTGCTGTTGTCAATGTTTTCACATCCGCTCTGTACGTCATTTAGTGAAGTCTTCTGTAAGGCTAATGTCGTCTTTATGGATTCACAGTACTTCTGAGCCTTTTCCCATGTATATGGTTCGTCTGTTGTTTCAGAATTACCTTTAAGTAACAAAAAGAACAAGCATTCTTAGAGTATTGCAAAACAATACATAGTCCCATACCGGTCGCATATTTCACTAATCCCAAAGTTTTAGGTAAAATGTACCTTATTATATGGTACAAAGATTTATAGTTATAAATTATACGTGTTGTTCAAGATGTTATGTAAAACTTGATCATAGTAAAATCAAAAACCAGCAATGGAGTTCTCAAAAAATTTAAGTTTAATCATGAATAGGTTAATGCTCCCAAAACCTTCTTATTTTTGACAGTGTGTGAAAAGAGAATAATTACTAGGTCAATTGTAATGCAATTTAGTTTTTGTTTTTATAATATATCATTACACATACATTAAAGGAGGCACTAGTCTAACAGTTCTTGCTATGGAGTGTAAGAGTGACCTGCATTCCAAAAAAACAATTCATTAACTGCAAGCGTGTAGAAAAAAAGAGCGGAAAACTGAAATTTCCATGGGGAAGAATTCTGGTCACTTTGCTCATTTACATATTCGCCATCTTGAATCGAGCACAAGCAAATATCCTACAATAGCCATATAGTGGGACATTAAAAAAAACTAGCAAAATAGGAAACCCGGGCAATTTGCCTAGATTGATTTTTTAAACCAACACCGTTTACATTACAATGCATAAATTAAAGTTGAAATTCAAACAAATCTGTAGGTTCCTTGGGTTTTCAAAAAATCGAAGCGGTGGCTCTATCAAATTACATTATGAAATTGTCAAAAAGGGAATTTTCAAAATTTTTATCACTCTCTTACACATAGTTTTGTTCGAGTTTTGTCAGTTGCCTAGATGGAAAATGGAACGGCAGTGAAAGCTTGACCGGATTTAAAACATTTTTTGTAAATAACTATAATTTTGAAGGTTCCCAGAACAAAATAAAATAGCAGTGTATTGCATTTTTCTAATATTTCGTTGAGGCCCCAAAAGGGACGTCAAATAACGTTCTTACTGATGAGGAACAAGTTGTAACCGGCGTGTCATCATTTCTAAGTGGGAACAAAACTATACTCGACACCGGTTATTGATGTGTAGAATTGAGGCCCAAAAAAGGTTTTTTTCAAATCGATTTGTAGATATTATTTTCCGCCCTCTTGTTTTCATTTTAAATCTTCCACCGATCAAACTTTACGTCACGTGACATTATTACGTCATAGATAACAATTGAAGCACTTGAAAAGTGACCGATTTTCTTCCGTATGCTGTGAATTTTCAAAGATCAAAGGGCCATAACTCCGGTAAAAATTAGCTGATGGAAACTTGATCTGTAACTCATCATGGTAGACTCATATACCAAAAATCAGTTCATTATCTAAAAGCATTTAGAAAAAAAGAGCGAAAAACTGAAATTTAAGTGAATTTTTAAAGTTAAAAGGCCATAACTCATGTAAAAATTTGCAGACCAGAATGGAACGCTAACTTGATCTGCAACTCATCATGGTAGAGTCACATACCAAACATTAGTTCTATTTCTGCAAGCGTGTAGAAAAAGAGTGCAGAAAACTAAAATTTCTGTGAATTTTCAAAGATCAAGGGGCCATAACTCCGGTAAAAATTAGCAGATGGAAACGAAACGCAAACTTGATCTGTAACTCATCATGGTAGACTCATATACCAAAAATCAGATCATTATCTAAAAGCATTTAGAAAAAAAAGAGCGGAAAACTGAAATTTCAGTGAATTTTCAAAGTTCAAAGGGTCATAACTCCCGTAAAAATTAGCAGATGGAAACGAAACATAAACTTCATCTGTATACAACACATCAACACCACGACTAGCCCAGTCCCGCTACACAGGACCAGAAAGTCTGACAGTAAATCACTCTATTATACCTACTATATACAACACATCAACACCACGACTAGCCTAGCCCCACTACACAGGAACAGAAAGTCTGGCAGTAAATCGCTATGTTATACCTACTATATACAGCACATCAACATCACGACTAGCTCAGTCCCGCTACACAGGACCAGAAAGTCTGACAGTAAATCACTCTGTTATACCTATTATATACAACACATCAACACCAAGACTAGCTCAGTCCCGCTACACAGGACCAGAAAGTCTGACAGTAAATCACTCTGTTATACCTACTATATACAACACAACAACACCACGACCAGCTCATTCCCACTACACAGGACCAGAAAGTCTGGCAGTAAATCACTCTGTTATACCTACTATATACAGCACATCAACATCACGACTAGCTCAGTCCCGCTACACAGGACCAGAAAGTCTGACAGTAAATCACTCTATTATACCTACTATATACAACACATCAACATCACGACTAGCTCAGCCTGCTACACAGGACCAGAAAGTCTGGCAGTAAATAACTGTTATACCTACTATATACAACACATCAACACCACGACTAGCCCAGCCCCGCTACACAGGACCAGAAAGTCTGGCAGTAAATAACTGTTATACCTACTATATACAACACATCAACACCACGACTAGCCCAGCCCCACTACACAGGACCAGAAAGTCTGGCAGTAAATCACTCTGTTATACCTACTATATACAACACATCAACACCAAGACTAGCTCAGCCCCGCTACACAGGACCAGAAAGTCTGGCAGTAAATCACTCTATTATACCTACTATATACAACACATCAACATCACGACTAGCTCAGCCCCGCTACACAGGACCAGAAAGTCTGGCAGTAAATAACTGTTATACGTACTATATACAACACATCAACACCAAGACTAGCTCAGCCCCGCTACACAGGACCAGAAAGTCTGGCAGTAAATCACTCTATTATACCTACTATATACAACACAACAACACCACGACTAGCTCAGTCCTGCTACACAGGACCAGAAAGTCTGACAGTAAATCACTCTATTATACCTACTATATACAACACATCAACACCACGACTAGCTCAGCCCTGCTACACAGGACCAGAAAGTCTGACAGTAAATCACTCTATTATACCTACTATATACAACACATCAACACCACGACTAGCTCAGCCCTGCTACACAGAACCAGAAAGTCTGACAGTAAATCACTCTATTATACCTACTATATACAACACATCAACACCACGACTAGCTCAGTCCTGCTACACAGGACCAGAAAGTCTGACAGTAAATCACTCTATTATACCTACTATATACAACACATCAACACCAAGACTAGCTTAGTCCCGCTATAGTTATATATGTACAGATTTCTTTTTATCTATCCAGTATTGATATCTGGATTGGTTTACATACTGGACGACTTTAGTTTCTGTATTTTGAAGAAGTGCTACTCTAAATGACAATTAAACTAAAAAAAACAAAAAACCCTATAATGTGGTTCCTGTATTTTAAATAAACGAACAGAGCAAGTGACTACTTACGCACTTGTAACAGGAAAAATCGTCGCTTAACCCCGGGACCTTCCCGAAACTAGAAGTACTTTCTACCAACTGAGCTACCTGGCCACCTGGTCTGCCAAATGCATAAAGATGCACCAAATTAGGTAGCTACTTATATTTCTATACATTCCGATTTCTGACTAAGATAGATAAGTAACTACCCATTTTCAGGTAGGACTTGGCCTGGAATCTATCCCAGAACTCTAGATAGCTTACGAAGTGGGTATTTTGCTATCTAAGCTTACATAGCGTATAATGACTTACTGCAAAGTCCTGTATATTTCCTTGTACAATTTTCCTGTAGGTAAGTAGCTGACTGGTTGCCATGGCAATCCATGACGATGCAATTTTTTGATGTGTTGTCATCAAAGTCTGCTGTCAGGTCGTCAACATTTTCAAAACTAGTATCAACTGCAAAGTATGTTTAAAATTTTTGGACTTAATGTTAACTTAATATGTAATGAAAACATATGTTAAGCTAACAAATACACAAGCTTTAGAGAAAAAAAACATATATTTTAAAACAGCTGTAATGAAGAAGAAAAAAAAAAAAAAAAAAAAAAAAAACAGAAACACAGGATAGGCATATGCTGAAACCAACGACTGGCTTCCGTCGGTTATTGTGCAAATACTAATGCCACACTTTGGTTAGGCTAATCCTCACCACATCAAATACAAGCAATAACACAATACAAGCAACAAGTAATTGTAAATATTTATCATAATTATGAATATTCCTACGAATTGCACTAGACAAAATGATACCCAATTGTTTATATGAACGCAACCTCGGTTGGTGTCAGTTTCCGGGTGATGAAGGAAACAAGTTTATCCGTTAAAACACCCATACATTAGACAATGTAACTAGCACATTTTTCACTAAAATGTTACCGATTTGGAAAAAGTATCATATACCATTTTTGAATTTAATTTAAATAAAAAATGAGTGATACGGTTGAAAGTCTTAATTACATTGACCTAATTTAACTAATTTTAGTCTCTCTCTCTCTCTCTCTCTCTCTCTCTCTCTCTCTCTCTCTCTCTCTCCTTTTTGTTTAAGAAACAGAATATTTTCAAAAGTAGATTTTCTTACGTATTGTATACATCATCCAATAGTTGAAGTGTTTTACTCTTCGTAAACAATCGTGACTTTCCGTGATATTTCGGTAACATTTCTCTACATCATCGGTTTGCTTAGAACCAATATCGATACTGATACAAGTACATGTATTTCCCTACAAAAATAAAAAATTATTATTATTATTATTATTCAGTATTGAGAAAACGGACATTTATTGTGCGCTATATACAAGCCCTTTATATGGCTTCACATGTTTTCATTATTTTGTACCTTCTCCAAATACTTCATAACGAATATTGTTAACCTTTGTGATAACTCAGTTGTAAGACTCTTTCTCTTTCTCTCTCTCTCTGGTTGTTTTGGGTTTGGGTGTCGAGGTTAAGTTTTGAGCTTGTAATGTTGTTTAATGTATATCAGCAACTTTTCAGCTATTCGCGACAATGGTATGTTCATTTATCTCCAAGGATTGATCTACAAAAAATTGTGTATGTGCGAGATGTGCAATAGTGTTTTTATCGTCTGCCTGCTAGTCTGTGTAATGTCGTATGCTTCTCGGTACGCAAAAGACACCTTATTCCAGTCACAATAGTTTGACATAGACTAAATCGGTCAGTTTTGTTCTATTTATGCTACACGCAAGGCAAATGAGCAGTATCTCACATTTTACAGAAAATACATGTATGACCCTGACGGTGTTCGAATCCACGTCACATTGTGTTTTGTAAAGATGATTTACTTCACAAAAAGAAAGTCAAACTTGACAATTATTTGCTGTGTCTGTCACCTTCGTTTTAGATATACATGTATCTTTCAACCAATAACGCATTGCAAATACAGCAGGATTAAAAAGAAAATATCACAAGCGTCATAGAAAAAAAGCCTGCGTAAAAGTTGCACGTCCGAAACCACGATATAAGCGGATCTGCGATTGGTCGTAAACTTTCTAGCAACGTCACTTTTAACCCAATGACGTCTTATATAATTTAATTTATCACCAGAGATAACCCCTGACCTTTATCCCATTCTCCGCCTACATCAACTACGTAACAAATCATCGCTCCATGATTAAAAGTTAAATAAAATACGGGTTATCTGAATTACTAAGTAAAGGAATGTGTACCCGGATATAATGTAACGTTAAGTGTGATATTATCGATTTTTTATCAGTAAATCTTTATTCTGTTGACAATATGGTGTTACCTGGATGCCGAAATGATTATATTTGTTAGAACAAGTGGACAGACAGTCTTCTATACGCTTTACAATAAATCCTTTATTTGCAGTAATATTTGGCATTTGAAAACAACCTAAATTAATAAATAAATGAAATAAATAAATAAATAGATAAATAAATACATGAATAAATGAATTAAATACTGAAATAAAAAAGATCAAATAAAATAGATAGATGGATAGATAGATAGATAGATAGATAGATAGATAGATAGATAGATAGATAGAAATGAATAACTAACTTAAAAATAAATGAATAACTAACTAACTAACTAAATAAATAAATAAATAAATAAATAAGATAGATAGATATAGTAATAACTGTGTCATTTTTTGTTGGTACCGGATCAAAGGTGCCTGAATACTCTGTATACTTGGTAGTCAAACATGACGGCGAAATCACGTGAGCTAAATGCGATCTCATTCTTTAGAGAAAACGAAAATTGAGAGAGAGAGAGAGAGAGAGAGAGAGAGAGAGAGAGAGAGAGAGAGAGAGAGAGAGGAGTTACCTCGTGAATGAAACCATGGTGTGTATGCTCTGAAATTATTTGTCCAATAAATCTGTCTCGAAAACCTGAACAAATTAGGATATACGGCTCGAACATCAAGTATTATACCACCTGACCTCTGACAGGTCCGTTGGGCTTCTATCCATGTTTTGTATGGCTTAATAAACTGGAAATTAACAATCTGGTTTAACGCAGTCTGAACTGAAAGCGAATGTTAAAGATATCAGTAGTTTTTTTTTATATTACTGAAGCTGTAGTTATAAAAATTGGTCCAGTAAATAAATATGAAAAAATAAAAACATAAATAAACAAATAAATAAATAAAAATTTCACGGTATGTCAAAAACCGGTGATTAAAATGGGTCCAAGAAAAATAACTAACTAACTAACTAACTAACTAACTAAATAAATAAATAAATAAATAAATAAATAAACAAATAAATAAATAAATAAATAAACAAATAAATAAATAAATAATGTTAAAAGTATCATGGTATACCATATACTCTGATAGTCTCCTAAATACCGGTAATTATCTTTGAACAAATTTAGTTTGACAAATTTATGACTTTATTTTTGTGTAACATACCAAGTCATCTGCTACTTTTGATATTTTTTATGAAATAATTTCTTCAAAATAGCACTTGACAATCAGTTAATTGTCGTCTGCTACTTTTGAATCCATTGTTAAAAAAAGTGGCATATGACATTCACCCCAACTACAAAAGGCTAAATTATGCATACTAACAACAGACTATATCACAAATCAGCCATAGACTATTCGCCTAAACTACAAGAGGATATATTACTACCCTTAAAAATTGGAAAAAATTGTTCACAATATGAGAATAGATTATCCACCCCAACTACAAGAAAATTGATTATCCACACCAACTACAAGGAACATACTGTTATCCACCCCAACTACAAGAAAATTGATTATCCACACCAACTACAAGGAAATAAATTACCCACACCAACTACAAGGAAACATATTATCTACACCAACTACAGGGAAATAGATTTTCCACATTAACTTCAAGGAAATAGATAATCCACACCAACTACAAGGAAATAGATTATGCACACCAAATACAAGGAAATAGATTATCCACCCCAACTACAAGGAAACATACTGTTATCCACCCCAACTACAAGGAAATAGATTATCCACCCCGACTACAAGGAAATAGATTTTCCACACCAACTACAAGGAAATAGATTTTCCACATAAACTTCAAGGAAATAGATAATCCACACCAACTACAAGGAAATAGATTATCCACACTAAATACAAGGAAACATACTGTTATCCACTCCAACTACAAGGAAACATACTGTTATCCTCTCCAACTACAAGGAAATAGATTATCCACACCAACTACAAGGAAATAGATAATCGACACCAACTACATGGAAATAGATTATCTTCACCAACTACAAGGAAAAAGATTATCTTCACCAACTACAAGGAAATAGATTATCCACACCAACTACAAGGAAATAGATTTTTCACCCCAACTACAAGGAAACATACTGTTATCCACCCCAACTACAAGGAAATAGATAATCCACACCCACTACAAGGAAATAGATAATCCACACCAACTTCAAGGAAAGAGATAATCCACATCAACTACAAGGAAACAGATTATCTTCACCAACTACAAGGAAATAGATAATCCACGCCAACTACAAGGAAATAGATTTTCCACCCCAACTACAAGAAACATACTGTTATCCAACCCAACTACAAGGAAATAGATTATCCACACCAACTACAAAGAAATAGATTATCTTCACCAACTACAAGGAAATAGATAATCCACACCGAGTACAAGGAAATATATAATCCACACCAACTACAAGGAAATAGATTATCAACTCAAACTACAAGGAAACATACTGTTATCCACCCCAACTACAAGGAAATAGATAATCCACGCCAACTACAAGGAAATAGATTTTCCACCCCAACTACAAGAAACATACTGTTATCCAACCCAACTACAAGGAAATAGATTATCCACACCAACTACAAAGAAATAGATTATCTTCACCAACTACAAGGAAATAGATAATCCACACCGAGTACAAGGAAATATATAATCCACACCAACTACAAGGAAATAGATTATCAACCCAAACTACAAGGAACATACTGTTATCCACCCCAACTACAAGAAAATTGATTATCCACACCAACTACAAGGAAATAAATTACCCACACCAACTACAAGGAAACATATTATCTACACCAACTACAGGGAAATAGATTTTCCACATTAACTTCAAGGAAATAGATAATCCACACCAACTACAAGGAAATAGATTATGCACACCAAATACAAGGAAATAGATTATCCACCCCAACTACAAGGAAACATACTGTTATCCACCCCAACTACAAGGAAATAGATTATCCACCCCGACTACAAGGAAATAGATTTTCCACACCAACTACAAGGAAATAGATTTTCCACATAAACTTCAAGGAAATAGATAATCCACACCAACTACAAGGAAATAGATTATCCACACTAAATACAAGGAAACATACTGTTATCCACTCCAACTACAAGGAAACATACTGTTATCCTCTCCAACTACAAGGAAATAGATTATCCACACCAACTACAAGGAAATAGATAATCGACACCAACTACATGGAAATAGATTATCTTCACCAACTACAAGGAAAAAGATTATCTTCACCAACTACAAGGAAATAGATTATCCACACCAACTACAAGGAAATAGATTTTTCACCCCAACTACAAGGAAACATACTGTTATCCACCCCAACTACAAGGAAATAGATAATCCACACCCACTACAAGGAAATAGATAATCCACACCAACTTCAAGGAAAGAGATAATCCACACCAACTACAAGGAAACAGATTATCTTCACCAACTACAAGGAAATAGATAATCCACGCCAACTACAAGGAAATAGATTTTCCACCCCAACTACAAGAAACATACTGTTATCCAACCCAACTACAAGGAAATAGATTATCCACACCAACTACAAAGAAATAGATTATCTTCACCAACTACAAGGAAATAGATAATCCACACCGAGTACAAGGAAATATATAATCCACACCAACTACAAGGAAATAGATTATCAACTCAAACTACAAGGAAACATACTGTTATCCACCCCAACTACAAGGAAATAGATTATCAACTCAAACTACAAGGAAACATACTGTTATCCAATCCAACTACAGGGAAATAGTTAATCCACACCAACTGCAAGGAAACATACTGTTATTCACTCCAACTACAAGGAAATACATAATCCGCACCAACTACAAGGAAACAGATTATTTTAAACAACTACAAGGAAATAGATTTTCCAAACCAACTACAAGGAAATAGATTTTCCCCACCAACTACAAGGAAACATACTGTTATCCACCCCAACTATAAGGAAATAGATAATCCACACCAACTACAAGGAAATAGATACTAGTAATCCTCACCAACTACAGGGAAACATACTGTTATTCACTCCAACTACAAGGAAATACATAATCCGCACCAACTACAAGGGAATAGATTATTTTAAACAACTACAAGGAAAAAGATTATCCACACCAACTACAAGGAAATAGATTTTCCAAACCAACTACAAGGAAATAGATTATCCCCACCAACTACAAGGAAACATACTGTTATCCACCCCAACTACAAGGTAATAGATTATCCACACCAAATACAAGGAAATAGATAATCCACACCAACTACAAGGAAACATACTGTTATCCACCCCAACTACAAGGAAATAGATTATCAACTCAAACTACAAGGAAATAGATTATCAACTCAAACTACAAGGAAACATACTGTTATCCAATCCAACTACAGGGAAATAGTTAATCCACACCAACTACAGGGAAACATACTGTTATTCACTCAAACTACAAGGAAATACATAATCCGCACCAACTACAAGGAAATAGATTATTTTAAACAACTACAAGGAAATAGATTATCCACACCAACTACAAGGAAACATACTGTTATCCACCCCAACTACAAGGAAATAGATAATCCACACCAACTACAAGGAAATAGATACTAGTAATCCTCACCAACTACAGGGAAACATACTGTTATTCACTCCAACTACAAGGAAATACATAATCCGCACCAACTACAAGGAAACAGATTATTTTAAACAACTACAAGGAAACAGATTATCCACACCAACTACAAGGAAATAGATAATCCACACCAACTACAAGGAAACAGATTATCTTCACCAACTACAAGGAAATATATTATCTTCACCAATTATAAGGACATAGATAATCCACACTAACTACAAAGAAACATACTGTTTTCCATTCAAACTTCAAGGAAATAGATTATCTTCACCAACTATAAGGAAATAGATTATCTTCACCAACTATAAGGAAATAGATTATCTTCACCAACTACAAGGAAAAAGATAATCCACACCAACTACAAGGAAACATACTGTTTTCCACCCCAACTACAAGGAAATTGATTATCCACCCCAACTACAAGGAAATAGATTATCCACCCCAACTACAAGGAAACATACTGTTATCCACTCCAACTACAAGGAAACATATTGTTATCCACCCCAACTACAAGGAAATAGATTATCCACTCCAACTACAAGGAAATAGATTATCCATTCAAACTACAAGTAAATACATTATCTTCACCAACTACAAGGAAACATACTGTTAACCACTCCAACTACAAGAAAATAGATTATCTACACCAACAAAAAGGAAAAATATTGTCAACTCCAAAGTTACATGATGATAGATTATCCACTCCAACTACAAAGGGTTAAATTATGCATGTTTAAAACAGATCATAGATCATCAAGATAGATTATCCACCCCAACTTATAGGGAATGGATTATCCACATGCACCAACTATATGGGGCTAGACTATACACCCCATCTGCAAGAAATAAGATTGTGCACTCCAACTACACGGGGATACATTATCCACCCAATCTACAAAGGAAAAAAGATTGTCCACTCCAACTACATGGGGATCAATTATCCACCCAATCTACAAAGGAATAGATTATCCATCCTTATTACAGGTGGATAGATTGTCAACCGGGGCATTTCTAATAACGCTTAATTTACACGCGATTTAAAATTTTATTATTTAAAAAGACGCGTACGCATTGATCGTATCTGGGATAAGTTAATCAAACCTTTTTTTTCATCACTGCGATATCGTTAAGATTATATCAAGATTTTTATACCTACTTACCTGTAATGGATAAAATTACAACACAAAGGAGACCAGCATACATGGTCCGTATCAATCCGTCATTAGAATTTGAGAAATCTAATCAAAACAAAACCTGAATAAGTATTACATATCTAGCAGAGCAAAACCTAACGCCTTTTAAGGCATGACTTAAAATCCGTCAACTTGACCTCTTAACCCTAAATAGAAACAAGAAATAAACGTGTAAAATTGTATTATTTGGAAAATTAATTACAGTCCTTTTCCTTATAAAATTAACCCTAATGGAAGGATTTGAAACAAATAACCTTACTTTTTAATAACACATAATTTATCTATCGAATAAAGCCTAATTTTAAGGTCAGACGAGCAGTTCAAAATTGTTGAACTTCTTGATCGATACTGAGAGTGCAAGATGGATTAAGCTATAAAGATAGTTTTGTTGATTTATCAGTAGAAAGATAAATTTATTACACATTTAAAATCGGATAAAATGTATTACAAGTTAGATTACTGGAACTTAAATGCATTTGTAACGGGAAGGAGAAAAATGCAGGATCGGACCGAGGATCGAACCCGGGACTTCCCGCACTATAGACGAATGCTCTACCAACTAAGCCACCAAAACCAGTGTTATCTTGAGTTTCCCATGATCCTGTGGTAAATCTCGCCCTAAATTACCTTGAATGGACTTTACATGGCCCGCAATTGCAACCCCACCACTTCCGAGGGCCACACTGGCCACCAAACTGTAACAGAAGTAAAAAAAAATGTAGAGTCGGACCGGGGACGAACCCGGGACCTCCCACGCCATAGGCGTGTGTTTTACCCACTTAGCTACCCAAAACCGCGTCACATTAATAGTAAACGCACTTTGTCTGGTAATGAAGTAGATAAATCTTTTTGTTGCAGCTCCATATGCTCATCATTCAATAACCGTAACGTTTTCTAAACTAAATGTATCATACATTTTACTTGAGCAAACTTTCCAACAGTCTAGTGTTTTTTACAGTATTAGCCTTCACAAAATCATGTGTTCTGAAACATATCCAAAACCGCATTTAAAAATCTAATATATACACATATAATTATTATTAAAAGAAACATATGAAACATTCTGTAGGCGTCATCATACTCTTGTAGATAATGTCAGTGCGGGATTTTTTTATACTGGACATTCGGGCAATCAATTTTATTATTCTCTTGTGAAGATTTCAATAAATAAATAAATAAATAAATAAATAATACGGTGGCACAGAGGTGACATGAAATATATTTTTCATATTACGTGCGCACGTATAACTCTTTACGTGCGCACATATTAACCTATTACGTGCGCACGTATTACCTTTTACGTGCGCACGTAGTAACCAATACGTGCGCACGTATTACCTAAAAGTAATACGTGCGCACGTAATAGGTTAACCAATACGTGCGCACGTATTACCTATTAGTAATACGTGCGCACGTATTGGTTACTACGGGCGCACGTATTACCTTTTACGTGCGCACGTAATAGGTAATACGTGCGCACGTAAAAGGTAATACGTGCGCACGTAATAGGAAAAATATATTTCATGTCACCTCTGTGCCACCATAAAAAAGGCATTGGGAATTTAAAAAAAAAAAAACCCTAAGTTATCGCATTGATCTATTTGTTACTTAATAAAATAAACAGCATGTTATTTTATTATAGATGATAGAATAGGATAAAGAACCTTAACCGAGGCACGTTAAAAACGGTGAGGGAAGACCCCAACACAATAAGCTTACTGTACATTGAAAGAGCAGTTTTCTCATCAGTCAATACAACGCTATTGAGTCGTTTAGCGCCCTTAATTTTACATCGTGACATAAAATGGCGGTATCAGAACTCAGAATTTTCTTACATCTCAGTATTAATGACCGACGTGCGTAAATACGATGAGAGATGAAAAAGCATCAGAGTATTAAATATAGATCGGATGGGTTAATATATGGTGTTTCGCGCCCCAGTCAGGATTCTTTCACTTACATCGAAGCGGTCAGTTTTGGGATGGTGGAGGAAACCGGAAAAAAATCACCGACCTTCGGTCAGCAAACTGAAAAACTTTCTCACTTGGATCTGCCAACATCTGCGGGATTCTAACAAGGATGGTGAGAGTCAGATTAATTCTTAATCGAACGCTTTAAACCAATCGTTCACCGAGGCCCTCCTTCTTTCAGACATTCGTTTATATCCACTGTAAGTTTTTTTTTAATCTTGTAACTTTAAACTGTAGTTATTACACCGTAAAAATTCATCTTCTCCATGTACATAACTTAAGGAGATAATATAATCACGGTTCATTGTTAACGAAATTATATTTAAAGATGAACCGATTATCAGCATGTCATTAAGATAAGTTTGCTTGCAAAGTTGTTGCCTTCATACTGACAATGAACACCATTTTAAAACAGTTCAATTGTTATATTTTCGTTAAATATTTAAAAAAATTATTCATTAATTTCAAGAATAAAAAATTCCCATCTATAACACATGCACATCGGGGGAGTCCAGTAGACGCAACAGCTGAATTTAATACCGAGAACGACACCTTAATCCGCAATATTTTTAATGTTGGGTAACAACGGGGAATGTCGACATTGTTAGGTTGAGATTCACTCTAACATTATGTGCCGAGCTTCATACTCGGTATCATTCAAATGTAGACAGCAAAGCAGTGAGAAGAATACTTATTCTTTACGCCTGGTGTGGTGCAAATATCTCTCAGTTTAGAAAATTATCGTTTTAAGTTTAGCAAGGAGTTGTGTATTATACTTTTGAGGAGTTCCTATTGTATCCCTTGTAAACTGATTAAAAGCATGTAGCTGATTTTTCAGTTTTTCAGATCAACAAACACAGCATGTGAAACGGACAATTTTCACTGGATGTGTCATACATGCGTGAATCTAATTCCAATTGAAATTTACATCACTTGAAATTTACATCTCGCGAGACACAAAATTAATTGACAAGTTGTACCATTACACATTGTCTCAAAATAATAGGGGATATAATAGCTTTGTCAAGGTAGGAACAATTTTTTTAAGATCCGATTGTTCAAAAAATTTTTGTGGTATGATGGTTTTGACAGATCTGTTGTTCTTTCAACAGGCCATCAAAAACACCATTTGATTTCTTGTCTCTCACAATGTCAATATTACGGTGAATATCAGCCAGGTGCCTATATATATGTTATCAAAATATTTTTTGATTAATTTCTTTGATTTTACTTTGTAAAATTTCGTAAATGCGTTTTTCAAGCTTGTCTCGAATATAAACAAAAGTGACACTTGATAGTCATGTGTGTTAACCTATGGTAATGTAGTTCCAGGTTGTATATTGCATTTTATATGTATTCATACACAGAGTGACAAAATTTTGGCGTTCATTGTCAGTAATGAAGGCAACGGCTCTCAAGCTTGCAGCTATGGGAATTTCACAAGGCAAATTAATATATATATATATATATATATATATATATATATATATATATATATATATATATATATATATATATATATATATGTAAAGACTTTAAATGATACATTTGATACATTTGATATAGCGATATGAATTACTTTGGATGGTTTGACCTTGAAAAATTTATGCAGCAATAGTAAATGTATGACTGTTTTGACCTTCAAAATTTTTTCACTCGTAACCGTTTTACTTTCATCATTATAACCTACCAAAACAGGAATTATGGTGATAGGAATGCCCTTCCAATCTTAACCTAGGTAATTCATTTTTATTTATTTATTTTAAATTTTTTAAAATTATTTAATTTTAATTTTGCTTTTAATTTTTATCATTTTTAAGACTTTGGTGTTTGACATTGAATTGAAAAATTATAACTTTTGTGACGAGAACAAAAGCGGGAAGTAAAAAAGGTAAATAACCGACGCTTATAGCAATACTAAGTCATGAACGCAATACTGGACAGTGTCCAGCAAGCTTTCTTTTTTTTTAATAGTTGGAAGTGTCTGAAAATGTCAAGATAAATTAATTCTTGAAATTTTAACATACGAAAAATAGAAAATTATATATATTTTTTTTCACCTACTCTCACAAGATTTTAAAGATTTGTGGGTTGATTTTAATGTTGTTTAACATCACATCTGTACATCTGCAATGTTTCAGCTATTCGCAACGAGAGGAATTATTAATCTAAGGACAATTTCGTGAATGAACCGAAATTAGGAAAGTGAGATGAAAAACTTTCTCACATTAGGATCTACCCGACTGAGATTCGATCCTATGTGATAAGAGGCGCTGTGGTCCGTAAGCGCGCTCTGTAGATCACTCGGCTACAGAAGCCCCAACATCAAAAAAATCAAATGTAACATTATAGAAAATCTTAACATACAAAATTATGAGTTGATTCTCTATCAGTCTTATATGGGCCTTAGTAGCAGAGTGGTCTAAGGCGCGCACTTACTGATCACAGCTCCTCACACGGCCTGGGTTTGAATCCAACTCGGGACGGAGCCTAGTGTAAGAAAGTTTGTCAGTTTGCTTGCCGAAGGTCGGTATTTTTTTTTTCGGGTACTCCGGTTTCCTCCACCATCCAAGAACTGACTGCCCCGAAATTAGTGAAAGAATCTTGACTGGGACGTACACCATTACTAATCTTTTTGACTTAAACTTTTAACAAATTTCATCAAGGTAAAACTTAAGTGATAAATTAAAAAAAAAAAATTCTGAGTTCTGATTTACGTCCATTCTGGATTATGGAGGTGGGATAGTTTTAATTCCTGTCCATTTTCTATTTAAGAGGTGGGAGGGTTGTGATTTCTTTATATTTTGTATTTTAGAGGTGGGCGAGATGTGATTTCTTTACATTTTGGATTTTAGAGGTGGGAGAGTTGTGATTTCTTTACATTTTGTATTTTAGAGCTGGGCGAGTTGTGATTTCTTTATATTTTGTATTTTAGAGGTGGGCGAGTTGTGATTTCTTTACATTTTGCATTTTAGAGGTGGGAGAGTTGTGATTTCTTTATATTTTGTATTTTAGAGGTGGGCGAGTTGTGATTTCTTTACATTTTGTATTTTAGAGGTGGGAGAGTTGTGATTTCTTTATATTTTGTATTTTAGAGGTGGGCGAGTTGTGATTTCTTTATATTTTGTATTTTAGAGGTGGGCGAGTTGTGATTTCTTTACATTTTGGATTTTAGAGGTAGGAGAGTTGTGATTTCTTTATATTTTGTATTTTAGAGGTGGAAGAGTTGTGATTTCTTTACATTTTGTATTTTAGAGGTGGGAGAGTTGTGATTTCTTTATATTTTGTATTTTAGAGGTGGGAGAGTTTTGATTTCTTTATATTTTGTATTTTAGAGGTGGGCGAGTTGTGATTTCTTTACATTTTGTATTTTAGAGGAGGGCGAGTTGTGATTTCTTTACATTTTGTATTTTAGAGGTGGGCGAGTTGTGATTTCTTTACATTTTGTTTTTTAGAGGTGGGGATGGGTGTACATGATTTATTGACCAGAAAACCCATCTAGAACACAATGTTAACCTTTTGCGTTAAAGTTTGCTACATGTTATATATTATGATTTAAGAATAGCAAGTTAATAATAATAAATTCATACCAAAAAGAAATAGTGCTATCACTTTAAAAGTGTTTACATATTTTCTGCAACCTTTTAATATCTGTAATTATGAATACAACATCAACAACAACAATATCAACAACAAAAAATTAAAAAAAAAAAAAGAAAAAAAAAAAAAAAAAAGAAACCCATGAGAAAAAGAATCAAGTTCTATCCATGTGCTACTGATGAAAAATGTTTACTACTGAAAGATATTGTTGATATTTTGAATAAAATCTGAAATATCATTTAAAAACATTTTATTTTTCCAGTCATTGTTAAGATAACAAAAGACTCTATAAGTTTAAAATGATATTGAATAGAAGTTGTAATCACTGAAACTATTGGAAAATAGAAAGTTAGTAAAGCGGGGGATCTGAATGACAATGTCTTCTTGTTGTATTTTAGAGGTGGGAGAGTTGTGATTTCTTTTACATTTTGTATTTTAGAGGTGGGAGAGTTGTGGTTTCTTTTACATTTTGTATTTTAGAGGTGGGAGAGTTGTGATTTCTTTTACATTTTGTATTTTAGAGGTGGGAGAGTTGTGATTTCTTTTACATTTTGTAATTTAGAGGTGGGAGAGTTGTGATTTCTTTTACATTTTGTATTTTAGAGGTGGGAGAGTTGTGATTTCTTTACATTTTGTATTTTAGAGGTGGGCGAGTTGTGATTTCTTTTACATTTTGTATTTTAGAGGTGGGAGAGTTGTGATTTCTTTTACATTTTGTATTTTAGAGGTGGGAGAGTTGTGGTTTCTTTTACATTTTGTATTTTAGAGGTGGGAGAGTTGTGGTTTCTTTTACATTTTGTATTTTAGAGGTGGGAGAGTTGAGGTTTCTTTTACATTTTGTAATTTAGAGGTGGGAGAGTTGTGATTTCTTTTACATTTTGTATTTTAGAGGTAGGCGAGTTGTGGTTTCTTTTACATTTTCTAATTTAGAGGTGGGAGAGTTGTGATTTCTTTTACATTTTGTATTTTAGAGGTGGGAGAGTTGTGATTTCTTTTACATTTTGTATTTTAGTGGTGGGAGAGTTGTGATTTCTATATATTTTGTATTTTAGAGGTGGGAGAGTTGTGATTTCTATACATTTTGTATTTTAGAGGTGGGAGAGTTGTGATTTCTATACATTTTGTATTTTAGATGTGGGAGAGTTGTGATTTCTTTTACATTTTGTATTTTAGTGGTGGGAGAGTTGTGATTTCTATATATTTTGTATTTTAGTGGTGGGAGAGTTGTGTTTCTATATATTTTGTATTTTAGAGGTGGGAGAGTTGTGATTTCTATACATTTTGTATTTTAGAGGTGGGAGAGTTGTGATTTTTTTTACATTTTGTATTTTAGAGGTGGGAGAGTTGTGATTTCTTTTACATTTCGTATTTTAGAGGTGGAAGAGTTGTGATTTCTTTTACATTTTGTATTTTAGAGGTGGGCGAATTTTAATTTCTGTACATTTCGTTTTTTAGAGGTAGGCGAATTTGATTTCTGTCTTAACTATGTGTTGGTCAGGCCCCAGTTTCATTCACTCAACTGAGTGTACACTCAACTCAGATTTTCTCATTTTTCTCTTGTCAATATTTTTAATACGTTAAGTTGTATGAGACAATACTTTGTTTTGTTCAACAAAAGTTCACTAAACAATTTAGATATAACATAAGATATCCAATGTTAAATATGTATTGTCTAAAATCTGACATTGAAATATTCCCTAATTTGAGTTGTGTACACTCAACTGAGTTGACTATTGTGAAACTGGGGCCAGACATATATAAACTGTTTAACTATAAAGCATAATTTATTTTATTTTTTACTTTATGTTAAAACTATACTACAAAATTACCAAATCAAGCCATATCAAGCCATGGCTTCAAGCCATATCAAGTCATATCAAGTCATATCAAGCCCAATGCCTTCTGTTTTTGATTATGCTGAAGTTAGATATTAATGATATCAATTTAATTATTTTATTGGGCGAAGGGGGGGGGGGGGGGGGTTGGCAAACTTGCATATGATATGCACTGGCAGTTACATTATGACTTGGGGACTACACTCTTAGTTGTCACTAACCACATTAGACAGGTGACCACTATTTAAAGGCGAAATATTGTAAAAAGTGGTAGGGACTTGATATATAAGACAATCTGATTGACATTGTGTTAATCTTGTGCATATATACATGTATCAACTCACGTATGTTGTTATGTTTTGATAATTATATGCTATGATATATTCTCTATATTGTAACTTTACAATGTAAGAAAAAAAACTTGACAAAATGTTATTAACAGTTTGGACTGTTTTTGTATTTAGTGCATATTTGAAACTTGGAGAAGTAATTGAACAATTGAGAAAATCTATTGTTTTCTCGACTGGATTATAAAATATCAAATGATCTGAAGACGTAATACTTTCTATGTGAACCTCTGCGTTAAAAAATAATTATGTTATTTCAAAATCCCGCGCGTCATTAAAATAACATATTTTTCATAAGTCTTATTTTATATATATATATATATATATATATATATATATATATATATATATATATATATATATATATATATATATATCGCCCCTAATATTAGTTAGGGCTTAGAATAATGCCAAACGAACGTACATCGTTCTTGTACCACTTGACCTTTAATCATAGATACTTTATATTGTAATTAGCAATCTGAGAACTGTAACATAATCTAAGTTCTGTTTTAAATCGAAACTGTTTCTGTTCTAAAAATTAGTTTTTTAGGCCTCGATGGTCGATTGGTCTAAAGCATACTTGTTAACATCTTTTCTCACTACCTCAGCTCGAATTCTACTCGAAGTTGAGAAAGTTTGTTACATCGCTTATCGAAGGTCGGTGGTTTTCTTCAGCCACCCCATTTTCCTCCATCACCCCAGAACTCACCGCCTCGAAATAAGTGAAAGAATCTTGACTGGGGCGTAAAACACCATTACTCCACTTCACTTCTCTCCAGCCACCCCAGTTTCCACCATCATCTCAGGATTGACAGCGTTGATATTAGTACATCTTGTCTGGGACGTAAAGCACTATTACTTCGATCCACTTCTCACCATTAAACCATACACCGTAGGCTTTTTTTTCACTAAAACTTCTTAAAGCAGTAAAGACGCCTTCTATTAGGAATTCAGAATATTTCCTGTAAAAATAAAAAGTTTTTCATGATCATCCAAAACTCTGGAGTGCAAATGAGATCAGAAATTCTACTACCGACAAAGCATATAAATTGACAGAAATCCTTGTCTGAAAGTAAACGATAATATACAGTAGTGTGATCGAAATACTTTTTAAGTGCATGCATTCAAATCATCAAAAAGGGGACCCTAAAACTTTCATTAAAGAATGTAAAATATGCATCATTTTACGAAAAGTCAACTACATTTCTGGCGTACATATGGTATCTTTAAAATCGATATTTTGCTGAATTATTTCCAACTGACCGAGTAGATGAACACCTTCAAGAAAACCAAAGTGATAGAATCTTTGGTATACGTACTTGTTCTGCAATATTTTCTAGAATAATCCTTTTTGATTTTACTAAGTAATTTTGTAGTAAAGTTTATACATGAAGTAAAAAAAATCCTGCTGTATAGTTAAACAATTTAAACGTGTCTGACCGACATATAACTAAGAAGAAATCGAAATTCGCAACACCTCTAAAAACCAAGATGTACAGATATTGCAACTCGTATACCTCTAAAATACAAAATGCAAAGAAATCACAACTCGCCCCCCTCTTCAATACAAAATGGACAGGAATTAAAATTCGCACACCTTCAAAATCATAAATGGACAAAAAACAGACAAGCACATATCCAAAAGTTAAAAATGGAAAGAAACCAGAACTCGCCAACCTACAAAAAACAAAATGAACAGAAATCAAAACTCGCTGACCTACAAAATACAAAATGAACAGAAATCAAAACTCACCGACCTACAAAATACAAAATGAACAGAAATCAAAACTCGCCGACCTACAAAATACAAAATGAACAGAAATCAAATACAAAATGAACAGAAATCAAAACTCGCCGATCTACAAAATACAAAATGAACAGAAATCAAATACAAATGAACAGAAATCAAAACTCGTCGACCTACAAAATACAAAATGAACAGAAATCAAAACTCGCCGACCTACAAAATACAAAATGAACAGAAATCAAAACTCGCCGATCTACAAAATACAAAATGAACAGAAATCAAAACTCGCCAACCTAAAAAATTCAAAATGAACAGAAATCAAATACAAAAAGAATAGAAATAAAAACTCGCCGACCTACAAAATACTAAATGAACAGAAATCAAATACAAAAAGAATAGAAATTAAAACTCGCCGATTTACAAAATACTAAATGAACAGAAATCCAAACTCGCCGACCTTCAAAATTCAAAATGAGCAGAAATCAAATACAAAATGAACAGAAATCAAAATCGCCGACCTACAAAATACAAAAAAAAAAAATAGAAATCAAAACTCGCCGACCTACAAAATACAAAAAAAAAAAAAAAAAAAAAAAAAAAAAAAAAAAAAAAAAAAAAAAAAATAGAAATCAAAACTCGCCGACCTACAAAATACAAAATGAACAGAAATCAAAACTCGCCGACCAAAAAAATACAAAGTTAACAGAAATTAAAACTCGCCGATCTACAAAATACAAAATGAACAGAAATCAAAACTCGCCGACCTACAGAATACAAAATGAACAGAAATCAAATACAAAATGAACAGAAATCAAAACTCGCAGACCTACAAAATACAAAAAAAAAAAAAAATAGAAATCAAAACTCGCCGACCTACAAAATACAAAAAGAACAGAAACCAAATACAAAATGAACAGAAATCAAAACTCGCCGACCTATGAAATACAAAATGAACAGAAATCAAATACAAAATGAACAGAAATCAAAACTCGCCGACCTTCAAAAAACAAAAAGAAAAGAAATCAAAACTCGCCGACCTACAAAATATAAATTGAAGAGAAATCAAATACACAATAAACAGAAATCAAAACTCGCCGATCTACAAAATACAAAATGAACAGAAATCAAAACTTGCCGACCTACAAAATACAAAATGAACAGAAATCAAATACAAAATGAACAGAAATCAAAACTGGCCGACCTACAAAATACAAAATGAACAGGAATCTAAACTCGCCGACCAAAAAAATACAAAATGAACAGAAATGAAAACTCGCTGACCTACAAAATACAAAAAAAAAATAGAAATCAAAACTCGCCGACCTACAAAATACAAAAAGAACAGAAACCAAATACAAAATGAACAGAAATCAAAACTCGCCGACCTATGAAATACAAAATGAACAGAAATCAAAACTCGCCGACCTATAAAATACCAAATCAACAGAAATCAAAACTCGCCGACCATAAAAAATACAAAGTGAACAGAAATCAAATACAAAATGAACAGAAATCAAAACTCGCCGACCTATAAAATACAAAATGAACAGAAATCAAAACTCGCCGACCTATAAAATACCAAATCAACAGAAATGAAAACTCGCCGACCTACAAAATACAAAATGAACAGAAATCAAAACTCGCCGACCTTCAAAATACAAAATGAACAGAAATCAAAACTCGCCGACCTACAAAGTACAAAATGAACAGAAATCAAAACTCGCCGACCTTCAAAATACAAAATGAACAGAAATCAAAACTCGCCGACCAAAAAAATACAAAGTAAACAGAAATCAAAACTCGCCGACCTATAAAATACAAAATGAACAGAAATCAAAACTCACCGACCTACAAAATACAAAATGAACAGAAATCAAAACTCGCCGACCTACAAAATACAAAAAAGATTAGAAATCAAAACTCGCCAACCTACAAAATACAAAATGAACAGAAATCAAAACTCGCCGACCTACAAAATACAAAATGAAGAGAAATCAAAACTCGTCGACCTACAAAATACAAAATGAACAGAAATCAAAACTCGTCGACCTACAAAATACAAAATGAACAGAAATCAAAAACAAAATGAACAGAAATCAAAACTCACCGACCTACAAAATACAAAATGAACAGAAATCAAAACTCGCCGACCTACAAAATGAACAGAAATCAAAACTCGCCGACCTACGAAATGAACAGAAATCAAAACTCGCCGACCTATAAAATACAAAATGAACAGAAATCAAAACTCGTCGACCTATACAAAATACAAATTGAACAGAAATCAAAACTCGTCGACCTACAAAATGAAAAATGAACAGAAATCAAAACTCACCGACCTACAAAATACAAAATGAACAGAAATCAAAACTCACCGACCTACAAAATACAAAATGAACAGAAATCAAAACTCACCAACCTACAAAATACAAAATGAACAGAAATCAGAACTCACCGACCTTCATAATACAAAATGAACAGAAATCAAAACTCACCGATCTACAAAATACAAATGAACAGAAATTAAAACTCGTCGACCTAAAATTAAAACTCGTCGACCTACAAAATACAAAATGATCAGAAATCAGAACTCACCGACCTACATAATACAAAATGAACAGAAATCAAAACTCACCGATCTACAAAATACAAATGAACAGAAATTAAAACTCGTCGACCTACAAAATACAAAATAAACAGAAATCAAATACAAAATGAACAGAAATCAAAACTCACCGACCTACAAAATACAAAATGAACAGAAATCAAAACTCACCGACCTACAAAATACAAAATGAACAGAAATCAAAACTCAGCCGACCTATAAATATACAAAATGAACAGAAATCAAAACTCGCCGACCTATAAAATACAAAATGAACAGAAATCAAAACTCGCCGACCTACAAAATACAAAATGAACAGAAATCAAAACTCGCCGACCTACAAAATACAAAAAGAACAGAAATCAAAACTCGCCGACCTATAAAATACAAAATGAACAGAAATCAAAACTCGCCGACCTACATAATACAAAATGAACAGAAATCAAAACTCGCCGACCTACAAAATACAAAATGAACAGAAATCAAAACACGCCGACCTAAAAATACAAAACAGGCTGAATCAAAACTCGTCGACCTACAAAATACAAAATGAACAGAAATCAAAACTCGTCGACCTACAAAATACAAAATGAATAGAAATCAAATACAAAATGAACAGTAATCAAAACTCGCCAACCCACAAAATACAAAACAAGCTGAAGTCAAAACTAGCCGACCTACAAAATACAAAATAAACTGAAATCAAAACTCGACGACCTACAAAATACAAAATGAACAGAAATCAAAACTCGCCGACCTCCATAATACAAAATGAACAGAAATCAAATACAAAATGAACAGAAATCAAAACTCGCCGACCTACAAAATACAAAATAGATTGAAATCAGAACACGCCCACTCCAAAATCAAGAATTTAAGAAACAGAAATTGCCCAGTTTTAATAACTTGCGCATCTCCAAAGTCCCAAATGGATAGAAACCCGAACTAGATCTTCAAACTCCAAAATGGACATGGACAGGAATTGGATCTTGTCCACCTCCAAAATCTAAATTGGGCAGAAATTTGATCTGGTCCACCTCATTAATTTCCAAAATTGGCAGAAATTAGAACTTGCCCACCTTTAAAATCTCAAATGGACTCTAAAATACAAAAACAATATATATATATATATATATATATATATATATATATATATATATATATATATAAAATCGGAAATCGCCAATCTCAAAAATAAAAAATGGGCAGAATAAGAGCTCGCCCACCTCCAAAAAGCATGTATTCTGGATTTACCGTGGTGTATTTTATAAATATTTTGTTGTTTATTTCAGATGTATATTTTTCTCATCCACCTAATTCCGTCTCCTCTGCTCTGATATACATCGTCAACATTAAGTGATTTAGTTATCATGCGAAGCCAAATTTACACCGGAATAACAAGGAAAAGACGTTGGAGAAATGTTATATGCAGTTTGACATTATTCCCTTTTATTGTATACTGCGGTGTGAGATTTTATTTCGAAGTTATAACGCCTGAGGCTTTTGTTTTTAAGCATCTTGGTGTGAAAAGTGAATGTATTGTACCAAATGTTGACCCTTTTGACCCCCGTATAGCTCAGTACCTTTGGAAAGCTGAACCTATTGTCTGTGATGATACGCCATCTTTGATGTATGTTGATTATGGCGGAATACTGAAATTAAACAAATCATTGTTCCCTGAAACAAAACCCTGGGATTTAAACTGTACCTACAGCATTGTGGATTTTGTAACCGATGACAATGATATTAAGTTTTTACCCGAGATTACATTTAATCCACCGATTTATATAAATGCGGACGTGTTTTTAGTTGAGTGTAAAAAACAAGGAAACAATGTATTCAAAGACTTATTTCATAAGATTGATTTTAAAACTATCCTACAGACTAAAAATATCGAAAATGAAACTGATGAGAAACTCAGCGTATTTTTATTGGGTCTGGACTCCGTATCTAGGTTAACTGCCATTCGAAAGTTACCAAAAACTATGGAATATTTACATAAAAAACTTAAAGCATATACGTTTAAAGGGTACACAAAAATAGCTGGCAATACTTACCCTAACCTTGTTGGAATGCTTACAGGGAAATTTAATTCTGAGCACCATTTTGATGACAAAAAAGAATATATGGATAAATTAAACTTAATTTGGAAAAACTTTTCGGAAAATAACTACGTGACATCGCACGGAGAAGACTGGCCCGAATTAGCAACCTTTAATTACCTGGGGACGGGATTTTTGAAACCACCAACAATGCACTATCTCAGGCGCTATACTCTGGCAATGGAAAAAGTACAACCCTTTCATCAAATGATGGTTGATGTAGCACTGTTTATCGAGCAATATGTCAAACTAAGGAAGCGTTCGGCACTTTGCTTTGGTAACCGTAAAATTCACATGATAATTTTGGAATTTTGTAAACAATTTATGGAAGCCTACAGGGGAAAACTAAAATTCAATTTTGCATGGTTGGTCCAACTAGCTCATGAAAATATAAATTTTGTTGGAGCAGCCGACCAAGATTTGTATGAACTCTTTAAATGGTTGTATGAAAAACATCATTTAAATAGGACTGTTTTAATATTTTGTAGTGACCATGGTTCAAGACAAGATAATATACGGAATTCTTATATTGGAAGAATGGAAGATAGAATGCCATTGCTGTCTATCGTGATACCGGAGCATATAAAACGAAAATATCCCCATATTCATGAAAATCTATTATCGAACACTGAGAGACTAACCGCAACGTTTGATACCTTTCAAACACTGTCTGACATTTTGCATGGAAATTTTACTAATAAAACTTCACCCGAAAGAAGTAAACCACCATGGGGTAAAAGTTTGTTCGAGCGAATTCCTAAAAACCGAACGTGCTTTGATGCAAAAATTCCGGAAGAATTTTGTACATGTTACATTAAGACAAATATCGATGTAAAAAATCAAAATGTCATCCAAATAGGAAACTTTATTAAAGATGTAATAAACAAAGAACTTATGATATTGGAAGACAGGTGCTCAAAACTTTCTTTGTCGAAAATAAAACGTGCGTCTAAAATACACCTCCCGTTGCAACGTGTCCAGCAAAAAGACAAACAAACTTTAAGAAATTTTCTATATACTCACGAACGTGCATCTAAAGAGCGCTATTCCGTTACCATAGAAACCATTCCAGGAAAAGCCTTATTTGAAGCAACTGTTGAATTGTATTTAGAAAACAAGAAGATGCTTGTGATTGGTGATATAGATAGAATTAATCGCTATGGCAACCAATCTAGTTGTACTAACCATAGAACATTACGAGCATTTTGTTATTGTAAATAAAAAGAGAATAAATGAAATATTGAAATCTTTAAATGTTTAAGGAACTTAAAACGACGGAAATAGTAAAGTAACTCAAAAATAAAAAAAAAAAAAAAAAAAAAAAAAAAAAAAATCTCGGACTTTTTCGGAAATGTTCGTCTTGTCGTTAGAAAGAAATATTCAATCGACATGAACAGAAACAAGAGGCCTAGGGGCCTTAACGCTCACCAGAAGATATGTCCAATATTGTTTTCAAAGTGCAATAGACAATGTATTAAGTACAGAAACTTGAAAAGTTTTCTCAAGTTAAGAACTCCCATAAAACTTAATCAGAAATATATCCACTCACATTTCGTTTATAAGCAGCTTATATAATATGCATGAAGTAAGTGTAGTGTAATCAATAATTTCCAAATCATTAATCAATTTCAGTATACTAATGCAGCTATGTCCTTGACCTTTGAACATATATGACCTGAACCATATATGATTGTCATGTCAATACCTATAATATTCTAATATACATGCTTATGCATTAAATTAATAGTTTTCAAGATAATTAATAATTTTAGTATTCCTATGTTTATATGACCTTGACCTTTAAACATATAACCTTTAAACATATATCAAAGTGATCATCATGTCAATACCTACAATATTCTAATATACATGATTATACAAAAAGTAAAGTTTTAAAGATAATTAGCAATTTAAGTCTCCTTTTGAAGCTTCGACCTTGACCTTTCAACATATGGCCTTGACCTATATATCAAAATGATCATTGCCGCAAGACCTACAATATTCTAATATACATGTCTATACAAAAAGTTAATATTTTTCAAAGATACGTAGCAATTTAAGTCTTCTTTTGCAGCTGTGACCTTGACCTTTCAACATATGACCTTGAACCATATATCAAAATGATTGTCATGTCAATACCTACGATATGCTAATATTCATGCCTATACAAAAAGTTTATAGTTTTCAAGATATAGTGACAAATATATATAATTTTTAGCAATTTCCCCACTCAGTGCCTTACAATTTCCCCATTTTGAGCCCCATGGCAACCATTTGTACAAATCTAAAAATAGATGACCTAAGGATGTTATAAGTGAAATAACTAAGGTATATCTCTTGTAGATTCAGAGGAGAAGATTTTTAAAGTTTTTCTTTATTCCCCCTTATAGGGCCCCAAGGGGACATAACTCCTTCATTTGTGCAAATCTGAAAGGGCTTCACACAGGCATGATGGTTACCAAGTTTCATCAAATTTAGTTGGGTAGTTTGAGAGAAGATGATTAAAATATTAAAAGTTAACGCACGACGCACAACGCACGACAGACGACGGACGGTGAACCATCGCAATAGCTCATCTGAGCTTTCAGCTGGAAGGCCACGGATGTAGGGAGAAAGACGAAAGTCTCCCTCTTCAAGAGTCTGGTTCTGTCCGTATTGCTGTATGGATGTGAGACTTGGAAGCTCATCAAAACAGAGGAAAAGAGGATAGACACATTTCAGACCAAATGCATCAGAAGAATCCTTTAAATCAGATGGCAACAACACGTTCCAAACAAGACAGATCTAGAGATGGCAGAGGCAGAAAGCATCAGCTGTGAAGTAAGGCGAAGGAGATTGAACTGGATCGGACACATCCTAAGGGAGGATCCAAAGGATGACTGTGCTGTGTCACTAGGATCTACACCTGAGGGAAGAAGGAAGAGAGGCCGGCCAAAAAAAAACGTGGCGGAGGATGGTGGAGGTTGAGCGAAACAGTGCAGGCTGGAGCTCTTGGAATGCGGCACGCCGTGCAGCCTCAGACCGTCAAGAATGGAAATACAATGTCAAAGCCTTGTGTGTCTCATGGCATGGAGAGAATTGAGGTTAAGGTAAGGCTGTTTTAAATTTACTTAAACATCGCAAAGATCGCTAACACAATCCATAACTTGATTATTTATTGTTCTTTGATTATATTTGATTTTTTTAGAGTTTTTAAGCATGCGTTAGTGAGAGCAGTCGTGTAAAAATCAGCTCCACAAATTTTTATATTTTTTTTAATAATTTAGAGGACTAAATATGATTTTATTTACATGTGATTTTAGACAAAGGACATGTTGTTGGATTTTCAGTTGATTTGTTAAAATTTAACATGGGAAGAAAGAGAAAAAATGAGATAAATGGTAGTCAAACAAGTGATATAAGTGGAAACAACAGTGAGGTGTTTGTAAAAAATGTGAGTTCATCTCAGAAAGGACAGGTAGACAAAGAGAAGGACACTAAAGTTATGTCTAATATACCGGCAAATACAGACTTTGACCAGCAAAAATTTGTACATTCAACACCGTTTGTGCAACAGCTTCATCATTCACAACCGGGGCCTCGGTGGCCGAGTGGGTCTAAGGCGCGCGCTTACGGATCACAGCGCCTCTCACCGCCTGTAATCGAATCCCACTCGGGACAGATGCTACAGTAGTGTGAGAAAGTTTGTCAGTTCGCTTGCCAAAGATCGGTGGTTTACTCCGGTACTCCGGTTTCCTCCACCATCCCAGAGCTGACCGCCTCGAAATAAGTGAAAAAATCTTGACCGGGGCGTAAAACACCATAACTCCACTCCACTCCATCATTCACACAAATGCTAGTTTTCAGATTCCGATGTTGAGTTACAATACTTTGCCTGTATGTGGATATCCTCCTAAAGTTTCACATGTAAATGAAAACAGACAAAGCCAGTTTGATACTTTGAACTATTCAGACAAGATTGATTAGCTATCTGCTAAATGGGATTTTATGTGTGGAAAACTTTAAAAACTTGATGAAATAGATTCAAGAATGTCGAGCAAACAGAAACAGAAGAGATGGGGGAAAAGTTAACATTTATGGACGATTAATTTGAACAAAGTAAAAACGATGTAAGGAAGTTAATGACTTAGTGAGAGAAAATTCAACACGATGAAGATGAAGTGTTAAACATGTCAACAGATTTACAAAGTTTGAAAGAGAGACAAATAGAGTTACAATCAAGAACAATGAGAGATAATTTAATATTTACCGGAATACCCGAAAATGAAACGGAAAAAAATATAAGAAGTTGGTAAACAAAAGTTATAGACAACATAGGTTGGAAAAAAAAAATAAATAAATAAAAAAAAATAAAATAAAAAAAAATAAAAAAAATTAAAAAACTTAGGTCATCAGATCCAAAAGGATATATATATTGGAAATTATTAAATAAATCAAATCGAGTTAAAAAGGGTAATGTTGATGTAAAAGAAATTTTATAATTATTTTAAAGATATTAATAAAGGTAGTAATGAAGCAACTGTATTGAATAATGATATTTTTGCTAATAATAATGATAATGTTAAATTAAATGCTGTCATTTCTAATGAAGAGAGAATGTCTTGTGTACATTCACTCAAAAATAATAGATAATGTTTTTAATGAATATATAGTACACTCTATTGATTACATGTTACCTATTATAACAAACTGTTCAATCTTATTTTTGGATACAAGTATTGTGCCTGATGCGTGGTCTGTTTGTGATATTATCCCGGTTTTTGAAAACAAGGGAAGTAGAAATGATGTTAATAATTACAGACCTATTTCTTTACTAAGTTGTATAAGTAAATTATTTACTTCTATTTTATGCAAAAAGTTATTTGAATATGCTGACGAATGTTCATTATTGAGTGAAAAAAGGACTGGTTTTGGACATAAATATTCTACTCTTGATAACATTTTTGTACTTTATAACTTAATAGAAACTATTTTTATGAAAGGTAAAAAAAACTCTATTGTACATTTATTGATTTTCAAGCAGCATGGAGTATGGAGAGGAGGCCTGTGGCAAAAACTATTTAAATATAATATCAACGGTAAATGTTTTAGAAACTTGATGAGGGATGATTTTCCGAAATGTGCACATATGCACATCAAAATTTAGCAGGTATTTGTTATATATTTAATATGTATAATAATACAAAGTCTAAAATTAAGGTAGACGGTGTGTACTCTGATTTTTTAAAAATATTTTTTTATGTAATACTGGTGTTCGACAAGGGGGAAATTTATCCCCATTTTTGTTTGCTATTTATCTAAATAGCCTAAAAGAGTTTTTTTGTTGATAACAATGTAAATGGATTAACAACTGTCACTAATGAATTGGAAGATAATCTTGGTATTTATATAAGATTGTTTTTATTATTATATGCGGATGATACTGTATTAATGGCTGAAACTAAAGAAGACTTACAATATCAATGAGACTGTTTTTCGGATTATTGTAAATTATGGAAGTTGAATGTAAATGTGTCTAAAACAAAGGTTGTAATTTTTTTTCATAGGGTAGAATCCCAAAAAATATGTTATTTTATATTGATGGTTCAGAATTAGAAATTGTCAAAGATTTTAAATACTTGCGTATATTTTTAGCAGATCTGGTTCGTTTAATTATACAAAAAATATTTAGCAGAAAAAGCTACTTAAGCAATGTATTCTGTAATTAAAAAATCTCGTTTTAATTTATCAATTGATTGTCAATTGGATTTGTTTGACAAAACAGTGTTGCCAATTTTATTGTATTGCTGTGAAATATGGGGATTTCGAAATTGTGATATTCTTGAAAGGTTTCATCTCAGATACTGTAAAATAATTCTCCATCTTAAAAAAATCAACTCCAAACTATATCGTTTATGGTAAAATTGCAAGGTATCCAATTATTATTAATATTAAGAGTAGAATTATAAGTTTTTGGGCTAATATTGTTACTGGTAAAGACAAAATATTTATCGCTTATGTATAATCTTTTATATTCAAATCATCTAAATGGTGTTAATCGTAAATGTTTTGATGAAGTTAGAAAACAATATATACCAGTTTTTTAAAATACAAATAATCCAAATGTTTTGAAATATAATTCTTTTTTTCAACAAAAAAATTGTCATTATTAAATAATATTTGTAAATTTATTGGTGCTATTTTTGAGAGAGTTAGTCCTCCAGGTTAAATTTACAATTAAAATAAAAAATTAAAGTTAAAAATTAAACTGTAACTCGCGCATGCTGTATACTTATATATGTATTTACATGTTCTCTGTATTGTTAATATCACAATGATGAGAAATAAAGAATTTGAATTTGAATTTAAATTTGTATTTTTGTTATAACCCCCCCTCTCTCCTTTTTTATTAATAGGATCTAATATAAAGTTTTATTCATTTCAAATACATAGATATGATGTGTCATGTGCTGTTTTTAAATTTCTATTGAATAAATGCATTCAAAATTGTCATGTAATTTTGAAAATTTCAAAATCAGCACATGACAGACGAACATTAAAAGGATACAGCATCCTTCATTATTTTCCCACGTTTTTTATCGATTGTTCTCAGATATTTGTGTATAAAATTGCAATACATGATAAATATTTCCTGATTTTTAAAAAAACTTTATGATATATATATATATATATATATATATATATATATATATATATATATATATATATATATATATATATATATATATATATATAACATTGTGAAGGGTCATTATAAAGTTTCATGAACTTGTAGTAAAATTAGGAAAGAGGCCAAAGGCAGTGGTCAGTATGTCCTTTTAAAGTCTTTAGTTTTTTTGGGCAGTCTTTATTTTTTGGACTTTACGACTTGTTAATTGAGACAAACAAGAATTTATGACCGTTTTATTCACAACTTTTTATCAAAAGATTGAACGTCTCTATTACATTTTATACGGTAGCTCAGTTGGTAGAGAGTTCTCTTCGCATGTTGGAGGTCAGGGATTCGAACCACGGCCGGGACTTGACAAAGACTTGAAAATGGGTAGTGACTGTCCGTTCGCCAAGCGCTCGGCATTTAGAAATTAAAGTCACGGGGACCTTCGGATGAGACCTATAAAACCGATGCCCCGTGTCACGGCAGGCGTGGCATGTTAAAGAACCCTCTCTGCAAGGTTCAATATGTCTGTTGCATTTCATACGTTAGCTCAGTTTGTGGTGTGCTCGCTTCGTATGTGGGAGGTTAGGTGTTCGAACCATGAACGGGTCTTACAAAGACTTGGAAATGGGTAGTGACTGTCCGTTCGCCAAGCGCTCGGCATTTAGCAATGAAAGTTGCGGAGTCCTTCGGATGAGACCTAAAAAACCGATGCCCCGCAGGCATGGCACGTTAAAGAACCCTTCCTGAACATTGCCCTTAGCGCGTTACAAACAATTTCTGGCATTTCACCTATAATTGGTGACGTCTCGATATAAGTGAAATATTCTTGATTGGGACATAAAACCCCTTCAAATCATAGTAGATTCTAATATTTTCTTTACAATACCGCCATGATCTCCATCTTCTTCTGGTTTTACTATGTACTGTCTGAAAATTGCAACCAATTTTGTGACACAAAATTATTATGTAAAAATACCGCTGAATACAATTAAGTTTGCAACACTTCATAAAACAGGGGCAACCATGAAATGAGAACAAACTTATGGGTGAAACAGGGCAAGAGTTTGAGGTTCTCCCAATGGGACCCTATGACAATTATTTGTTAATTTTAAATGCTTATTAAAGAAGTCGTAGCTTATTTTAGGGTTTTGTGCAAACATAACACAAACGGGAAACTGGGGGCCTCGGTGGCCGAGTGATCTTAAGCGTGCGCTTACGGATTCCACCCTGGACAGATCCTAGTGTTAGTAAGTTTGTCAGTTCGCTTGCCGAAGGTCGGTGGTTTTCTCCGGACATTCCGGTTTCCTCCACCATTCCAGAACTGACCGCCTCGAAATAAATGAAATATTCTTGACTAAGGCGTAAAACACCATTACTCCACTCCACTCCACAGACGGAAAACTGGGTTTGTTGTTTGCTTCCCTCGTCACATTAGGAAACGTTAATAAGACGTAACGAAATATATCAATTTCCATTGTTAATTATCGTGTTGATTGATTTGTTGAATGTTGTTTTAAGTCACATCAGCTTTTTGTTTCAGCTTTTCGTGACAAGATAAGTTTTAACAAATGTGCATATACGTGGTGCATGAGTAAATAAGAGTTTCTGATCTGCATTGTACTAGTGCGAACTTACGGTGACTTTTATAGTGCTAGTACATTTATATGCAATGTCGCAGATAAACATCGCAGACCACATACTGGTACTGAGCTAACCAGTGGTACTGAGCTAACCAGTAGTACCGAGCTAACCAGTAGTACTGAGCTAACCAGTAATCCTGAGCTAACCAGGAGTACTGAGCTAACCAAAAGTACTGAGCTAACCAGTAGTCCTGAGCTAACCAGTAGTTCTGAGCTAACCAGAAGTACTGAGCAAACCAGAAGTCCTGAGCTAACCAGTAGCACTGAGCTAAACCAGTAGTCCTGAGCTAACCAGTAGTATTGAGTTAACAAGTAGTACTGAGCTAACCAGTAGGACTGAATTAACCAGAGTATTGAGTTAACAAGTAGTACTGAGCCAACCAGTAGTACTGAACTAACCAGTAGTACTGAGCTAACCAGTGGTACTGAGCTAACCAGTAGTACTGAGCTAACCAGTAGTACTGAGCTAACTAGTAGTCCTGACCTAACCAGTAACACTGAGCTAACCAGTAGTACTGAGCTAACCAGTAGGACTGAATTAACCAGAGTACTGAGCTAACCAGTAGCACTGAGCTAACCAGAAGTACTGAGCTTAGCAGTAGGACTGAGTTAACCAGAGTATTGAGTTTACAAGTAGTACTGAGCTAACCAGTAGGACTGAGCTAACCAGTAGTACTGAGTTAACCAGTGGTACTGAGCTAACCAGTCGTATTGAGTTAACAAGTAGGACTGAGCTAACCAGTAGAACTGAGCTTACCAGTAGTACTGAGCTTACCAGTGGTACTGAGCTAACCAGTAGTACTGAGCTAACTAGTAGTCCTGACCTAACCAGTAACACTGAGCTAACCAGTAGTACTGAGCTAACCAGTAGGACTGAATTAACCAGAGTACTGAGCTAACCAGTAGTACTGAGCTAACCAATAGTCCTGAGCTAACCAGTAGTATTGAGTTAACCAGTAGGACTGAGCTAACCAGTAGTACTGAGCTAACCAGTGGTATTGGGCTAACCAGTAGCACTGAGCTAACCAGTAGTACTGACCTTACCAGTAGTACTGAGCTAACCAGTAGTATTGAGCTAACTAGTAGTCCTGACCTAACCAGTAACACTGAGCTAACCAGTAGTACTGAGCTAACCAGTAGGACTGAATTAACCAGAGTACTGAGCTAACCAGTAGTACTGAGCTAACCAGTAGTCCTGAGCTAACCAGTAGTATTGAGTTAACCAGTAGGACTGAGCTAACCAGTAGTACTGAGCTAACCAGTGGTATTGGGCTAACCAGTAGCACTGAGCTAACCAGTAGTACTGACCTTACCAGTAGTACTGAGCTAACCAGTAGTACTGAGCTAACCAGTAGTATTGAGCTAACCAGTAGTACTGAGCTAACCAGTAGGACAGTATAAACACATTTGACATAAAACTAAATGCAGATTTTGTAAGCTTGAAGTGATCTTCAAAATGAAATTTTTGAAAATCTTTACAATTAATCAATTTATTAAAATTTATTAAAATTCTGTATTTCCAAGATTTTAGTTAAGGAAAATTTTAATTAAGGAATTATTGTGAAACCGGGGCTAGGGCTTATTTTTTAAAATATTAACTAGAATTTGGATATATCAGCACACACAGTTAAGAATTTAAAGAGTTCCTCTCCCGTTTTATTTTCGATTTTGAGATATTGATCTATTCAGTCACGATGAAATCGAAAAAAATTTCAAAACGTGATAAAACAATATTAAATTTTCTTTACCGGTTTTCCATGAATTTGACAAAGTGGGAGGATTATCATAACTGCATGACATAATTATCATAAGTATATAAGTATAGCTCTCATATAGGGAAGTTTTTAATTCCGAGCTGCTACTTCGACAGATATGTAACTAATTCAACACCAGTTGGCAGAACTTTGCAGTCATCAGAACACAGATACAACTACCAAGCATCGAAAAGAATGACAAAGTCGCTTTTGGTTTTAATGTTCCTGAGTGGTATGTATGCAGCAAGAGGTTCACTTGAAATTTATTTTTTATCTCTGATCGTTAATCTTGTATGTTTTGGAGATAAACGGCTCACGGTTCAATATAAATTCATTTGTTTACTTATTTATTTTTTTTAGTTATAAAATGCATGTCGAACTATTTGTTAATTATTATTATTTTTATACTTTTATAAATAGCGTATCGAATGCGTATGCATAAAATGTATACTATTCAAACAATATCCCTAAACTAGTTTCTTAAGAATATTTGCAGTAATAATCCGACTCACGTTTATCCTAAATAAAAACGATTACTAAATAAAATAAAAATTCTATTTTAATTATTAATGCCGTTATTATTCTTATTATTAATTATTATTATCTTTTATTATTATTAATGCCGTTATCATTATTATTATTTATTATTATCATTTATTGTTTTTATTATTATTAAGTAGTAGAAGTATTGTTGTTGTTATTATTATTATTTATTATTATCATTATGATTATCATTGCCGTTGATATTATTATTATTATTATTATTATTTTTAAAGTCGGAAGTTGCCTCAATATGTGTTTATTTTCTTTCTTTGTCTGTTTTCTTTTTTCATTTTGTTGTACTGTTGGTTTAATAATTTTGGCTGTTTCCAAATACATCTTTTTTAATTACAAATCTCTCTCTCTCTCTCTCTCTCTCTCTCTCTCTCTCTCTCTCTCTCTCTCTCTCATTGTCTTACCAACAACTAATTCAATTCTTCTTTTATCTTTTTATAGTTTCATTCATCCTTTACTTCTATGTTTCTGTTTCGCTTTTTCAATAAAATAAAATAAAATAAAATAAAATAAAATAAAATAAAATAAAGTAAAATAAAATAAAATGAAATAAAATAAAACAAAATAAAATTAAATAAAATAAAATTAAATAATAATAAATAAAAAAAATAAATAAATAAAAATGAATAAATAAATAAATAATCCTGCTTTCATTGTATAAGTATGTGAGACAATGTATGACCTTTTTAACATTGATACATCATAACAAAATTCAAAATTTGTAGCATCAGACTAATAAGTTGAATTATATTCTAATTAAGTATTTAGAAAACAAAACTCAACACACAAACGTATATATGGCATGCCAATTTATGCAAAAATCAGCAAAACCTAGGATAGCTCAGCTATTTATAGGACAGCTGGCTGCTATGCCATGCCATTAATACGTGACCGTAACTCACAACAGCTCCAGATCCTGGGGGTTTATAAATCGGCTATCTATAGGATAGCTGGCTGCTATCCCATAGATAGCTACTGTGATCCCATAGATACCCGAATAAAATCCCCTATATCTCTTGATATTTTGAGTTACAAAATAGTATTTTACTAAAAGCTGAGGTTTAAATGAATTTAAAAAAAAATGCAATAGCTGTTGCAAAAATGGGATTAAGTCACTAATTCATCAAAACCTCAGCTTTCAACGAAATATGATTCTGTAACTCAAAATATCAGGAGATATTCAGGGTTATTTTCAGGTATCTATGGGATCGCACCAGCTATCTGTGTGATAGCTGGGAGGAAACCTATAGATAGCTGACCCAAAATACCGGGAGTTAAATTGGCCATCATATAGATAGCAGCCAGCTATCCTATAGATAACTGAGCTATCCTAGGGTTTGCAAATTTTTGCATAAATTGGCGTGTCATACAAATAAGATAAGTGCCTTAATGTGTAGCGGCTATTATCAAATTGTTACCCCCAAAATAAATAAATAATTAATTCAAATAAAAATAATAATAATTGCGGTTTCTTTAAACTTCTTAAGGCTCACATTGGCAAACATTTGCATAAAATATGAACATGCCTTAATGTGTAGCGGCTATTATTAAATTGTTACCTCCAAAATAAATAAATTAATTAATTCAAATAAAAATAATAATAATTGCGGTTTCTTTAAACTTCTTAAGGCTCACATTGGCAAACATTTGCATAAAATATGAACATTCATATCTACAATAGAAAAATACCATGTAATACATGGCAGATTTTAATAACATTTGGTTGGAGGGGGGGGGTGCATTACCAAAAGTGATGCTACTATCAGTGGCATAACTGAAACCAACACGTCTGCACACCCCAAATAACGTGCACACGCTTAACCCGTGAATTATCATGTACACATGCATGGGTATACACACCCGAAAAAACCGCAATGCGACAAAGTTTTAACCAATCAAATTATTTTACAGTAACCACGCGACAAATTATTCTATTCAAACACACACACACACTCACGTGATCGTCAATTATGTGTAACACATTAACAGTTATAAATTCATGTACATATATCATTTGTAGGAATAAATTATTTTTCGGAAACACTCAACAATCACAGAGACAAACCATTTCCGGTTTCACTTAAAAATTAAATGAATATTTGAAATTAGTGTTGTCAATGACTCTACTTGTTCTGTTTAAAGTCATAAGGGTAATCGATCCGGATGATTTAAACAGAAACGATAATTCGTATCTTGCAACATACGAGGTTAGAACGCAGACGCAGTTTCGAACCTTGCAAACCTATCTTATTACAAGCGAGAAATAAATTTTAACAAATAAAAGATAAATCGATAATAAATAAATAAATAAATAAATAAATAAATAAATAAAATAAATACTTTTAAAAAAAGAAGGTTCTATCCAGACACTGGATACCAAAACAAAGTAAAACAAAGGCTTATATTCATCTGTTTTCCAGTTTCCCAATAGTTTGTCCACGGTTTTCCTGAAATTTTAAGAATAGCAATTTACAAAGCCCAGGTACTAAATTTGCGTACTGATGTTTCACTCAATGGTAGAAACCTAACAGGACCTATTTGGAATTCCGGTCCTCCGGATTTCCATATAAAAACGGGTGTTTTATAATCAGGAAATCAAATATGTCATTTTCTTTCTTTGTTTTTTTAATAAATTGTTTCTTGTTTTTGGTTGCGTTGATTGTTGTCATAACAACCGCCATTCATAAACTACCATACATGTTTAGGATTGGTCATAGTATTCAGGCTGAAAATTTTCACAAAGTTTAACTGTTGACAAAACATCATTCTGCTCAAACTGAGCCTTTTTCTGCTGAAAGAGTAATTTTATCTTGAAAAATAAAAGTTTTTTGTATACATTTAGATCATATTGTAAATTATTTTCAAATACTACAAAAAATAAAACATCTTAATTTTGTGAATGAAATGTGATATGTTGATTATAATATAAACTATGACAAATATAAATGTATAGTTAATTTTGGATGGCAGTCTTCATGTGTTTATATATTAGAATGCATGAAGTATCACTATAAATCGTGCTTGGCATATTTGACAATGTAATAAATGAAATGCGAAATAACCAGAATGAGCTCAACACTGTCTTTCTCCAAAAAATAAATGTAATAAATGAAATCCGAAATAACCCCATTGTGCTAAACATTAATTAATGTAAAAAATAAAATGTGAAACGTCCTTGTTGAGCTAAACACTTGCTTTCTCCAATTAATAAATGTAATAAATAAAATGCGAAATAACCCCATTGAGCTAAACACATGCTTTCTCCAACAAATAAATGTAAAAAATGAAATGCGAAATAAATCCATTGAGCTAAACACTTGTTTTCTTGGTTTTTAAACAAACCTGTTGATTAAGGGTGCTGCTTTTGTTTTCAAAAGCATAACAAGTGATTCTTAGTAGTGTTTGGCCAAGATTATCTATGAATAACGTAACCATACTCTTTCTCAAGTTGAAAAAATACACCATGTGCCTTAAAAATTGTTTCGTGTGACATTGTTTTTTGACGCTAAAAGCATACCACTCCCCCAGTCACAAAATCTTGACATCGGATGAACCAGTCGATACTCTATCCTCCTAATGTTGAATACCTGGCAGAGATGCAGTATCTCAAAATTTTAAAGTCGTATGCATAAAAATTGTTTCGCGTGACATTGTTTGTTGCCACAAAAGTCACAAAATCTTTGACATCGGATGAACCAGTCGATACTCTATCATCCTAATGTCGAATACCTGGCGAAGATACAGTTTCTCAAAATGTTAAAGTCGTATGCATAAAAATCGTTTGGCGTGACATTGTTTCTTGCTACAAAAGTCACAAAATCTTGACATCGGATGAACTCTCGATACTCTATCCTCTTAATGTCGAATACCTGACCTCAAAATTTTAAAGTCGTATGTAGGCCAAGGCCGGGGATTAAAGCCCGACATCTCGCTTTTTTGAGCGTAGTAATGAATCTTGATTGATGATACTTGGAACACTTTTGTCAAATTAAAAAAATACTAACAGATCCAGTTGGGTGACTCATAGGTAGAACGTCCGCCACGAGAATTTAAGATCGTGGTTCAAACCTCGACTTAAGACTTAAAAGTTTCAGTAACTTAATAGTTTGAGTTTTCGCCAGACGTTTGACATTCAGAGGGCGGCAGTATGGACAGGCTTACACAGTGTCAGGATAATGCGACTTGGGTAGTGGCATGCCTGTCTTCGGCGTACTGACTCAGGTATAGGGCCTATCAGGTTACCTCCAGTCGCCCTATGTGGTGGTGCTACAGGACAAACCATAAAACACAATCACATATCTCACCCATATATCACTTAGTTCTAGATTAATCTTAAGAGAATAATAAACCGTTTCGCAAATGCTGAAAAATGCTTTTTTACGTTAAACATTATAACATCAAACCAATTACCATGTCAATTTATAAGACAAATATTTATCTTTGATATTTCAGTGGGAGTATTAGCATATTTGGACATACAAATGGAACATATTTGCTTCAAAAACAGATGTTTTTTGTTCATTGAATCCAAGCGTACATGGCGTGCTGCGCAAAAGGATTGTCGAAAACAAGGAGCAAAATTAGCGGTTTTAAATGACGCTGCTACTATTTCACAGATTTTCAAATATATAAATGACCAAAATGATGGATTTTGGATAAAACTAGGAGATAGATTACCGTGCAACACGTGTGGTAAATATGCTTTGAAATTTTTTTTTTTCGACTGATTAAAACAAGGACCTTCAGTTGCCGAGTGGTCCAAAGCACGCACTTACGGGTAACAATGTCCATCACCTTTTTAATTTCTCTCGAAAAAGTTTGTTAGTCCGTTTGTCAGTAATTTTTTCCGGCATTCCGTTTTTCCCATCCTTAAGAATCTACCGTTTTGAAATAAGCAAAAGCATATTAATAAATATATTCTTTCCAATTATTCACCACTGCGGTAGCTCAGTTGGTAGAGTGCTCGCTCCTTAAGTGAAAGGTCGTGTGTTTGAACTCCGGTCGGGTCTGACCCAAGACTTGAAAGTGGACCAAGCGATCGGGATTACGAAATGAAAGTCACGGTTCTTTCGGATAGGAACTTAAAATAAACGAGGTCCCGTGTCACGGTAGGCGTGGCACGATAAAGAACCCTGCTGTATGATGCAATCAGCACACCGCATAGGCAAAATTTCTGCACTTTCGCCTTTAGCTGGCGACGACTCGATTATGTGAAATATTTTTGACTAGGACGTTAAACACCATTACTCAACTCAACTCTTTCCAATTATTCAAACAATACAATGTATCTAGCTGCTTCAAGACAAATTATATGAACCGCGATGACCGTACGGTTAAAGCATCTTATCGTTTTTTTTTGGTTCGGCTATGGTTGACTCGAAGTGAGACAGGTTTTTCCTTGTCGTAGGCCTTTCCTGATCGGCTTGGTTTTATTTCAATGGACTGGGTGGTCTGTGATGGTTATCAGCGACACTGATGGCTAGTGCACTAGAACTCAATGCGCATCAATGCGCAGTAGTACAATGTAGATCTTAGACACTTGCATGCACGCAGAAACAACATCAACCAAAACATTGTACATATCAAAATATATTTTGCTTTTTATCTATTTTATCTAATTAAAAAAAATCTAATAAAAAAAATTCTCACTTTCAAAGATCGGTTCCAGACAAAAGAACATTTTAATATCTTTATTTCAAAGACATAAAACTTTAACTTTTTGCGACCGATTTCTTAAAAAATTGGTAATACAATATTTTATCTTTCATTTCAGGTGCTTTAAGAGGTAAACCCTGTATCCAACTGAAGAACGAACATCATCTCCACACCCATTTCATTGTGAATATATTGGAACACAGACTTACACTTGATCAAACAAGCTGTACACAAAAAGCAAATTATATATGTGAAAAAGGTATGTTCTTTTATATATATATATATATATATATATATATATATATATATATATATATATATATATATATATATATATATATATATATAAATAAATTGTGATGTATCACCCGACAGAGAGGAGATAAAGTTCAATAATTACAAACTTCACGTTGTAACACGATTTAGAGCAATTTCATTGGTCGTTTTCCTGTCATAAGACGTTGTTATATTCCAATAACAACGTTTTCTACCGGAACTACTTTCGACCAGTTTCGGGGATTACCCATCTTTCAGTTCTATTATATAGAAGTTATTTTTAAATTGTAAACAAATGGAAATGTCTTCGAGATCGGCAAATATTCCACCTAGAAACATTAAAATAATTATAATATATTAAAATATATTTTTTTAGATCAAAATTATTCGACTTGACATGTTCTGATATTTTTTCACCAAAATATTCAAGACTATTAAATATTTATTTATTTATTTTTATCTGAATGTAATTCAGTCGCGGAGAATCCCTTTTGTACATCCCTTAAAAATTCAAAGACAAAATAAATTTTTTTACACACCTCAACCAATTTCTAAACGCGTGCTTTCCGAATTCATGCAAAAATATCAAAAAAATATATAATTGAAGTTAGGTATACACTGTACATCGCCCTAGAGCCACAGCCGTATCTATGCCAAGTGATGCTGAATTTCAGTTACGCCACATCATGCTTATGTCGTGCCACAGAAACGAGGCCTCAGTTTACAGCTATAGTAGGGACTGTTCTGTTCAGAGAAGAAACATACCAGTGATACCGTCTCGGGTAACGTCCAGTTTAATGCACCCCTACCGCTTGTTTTACCTCCACGTCTCTGATCAGCCGTTACAGCTACCACTGGTGTCATCATTAAACGAAATCCCCTCGTCTCACTCCCAGCCCATAATGTTGACAGTCTGCACAATGGCCGAAAGGCCCCATGTAGACTATAAACTCGCTCAATGTGTGTGTCCCAGCCCATAGTTGGCAAAAATATCGGTTTCAACTAAGAAAACATTAAATTCCATTTCATAAGTTGGTTCCAAGGTTTTATAAAAACACAGTTCATTTTTTTTTTGTTATGAGAAACGTCAACCTGTAAGTTGACATGCGTGTCCTACAAACGTATGATAGTCGTACGTTGTTGTTGGTAAATGTGTTGTCACGAGACATAATATAGTACCTTTTTTGAAGTTTTTTCTTAAAGGATTTAATTGTAATATCATTTATATGTTGACTGAAATACACAAGAAAATAAATATAAAGATATCAATTTAAAACCTTTTTCAGTTTTTTACAAGAAATTTTTACGTCTTTTAAAGGTGACATTTAATGTATTATTACGCCGCGACGTTGTAACATCGATTTTCGGAAAATCAGCTCATCAGTTCAGGAATGTAGGTCAGCTTAAAAAACTGTTTAATTTCGGTTTTGTAATTAAAGAATTGACTTTCACTTTTTACGTTGTTATCGGGGTATCAGCCCGCTTCGCTACGCTACGCAGTTTTACACAATTTGTAATAATTTTCACGTTGTTACACCTCGATAACAACGTAAAAAGTGAAATTCAATTCTTAAATAAACTAACTAACTAAATAAATAGATAATTAATAAAATTAAAATAATAAAAATAAACAAAACTTAAAATTATACTACTCAACTTGTTATTTTGTTCAAGGGGCGTCTAGCTACTAAGTGTTCGGTGTACATATATGTGTTTTCTAATTTTTGGTGACCGCCTTGATGAAAAATCCAAACAAGCGATCGTATGGGTAAAGTTTATTTTATTAGGTATGGTTCTAGCCCCAGTTTCTGTTCATAGCAAATCCTTAACCAAGATTTTCCTTAGGCCCCGTTTAAAAGTGATGCACAAATTTTGTCAGGTTCAAGTTCAGGAAAATCTTAGTAAAAGACCGATTGTGAAACTTGGACCTGGTGCTTCTAATTATGTACCTCTGTTTCAGCATTTATATTGTGTCATGTTTTAGGATAAAATCAACCATAAATATTCTATCTCTATATTTTCAGTTGTTCAGATAACAGAGGAGATTAAGGCTAATAAATCTCAGACAACTGAAAAAGATATTTCCAAAAGTGATCGGAAAAACGCAAACCAAGTTCACAATGGGTTAGGAGAAGGCGTCGTTGTAGGAATAGTTATTATAATCTGTATAACGATTGTAGCCGCCATCGTGATTGTAGGACAATTGCTAAAAAAAATCAAGAGAGTCGATTCTTCTCGTAGGCCATTGCACCGTTATCAATCTAACAATTCTTGGTCCGAATCTGGTGAAAACAATTACATAAATTATCCTTTTACGGTACCATATAATTCCACAGATACGCGTTCATTTGTCAATCCAATTTCTTCACGCACGGGCTGTTCTGTTGACGTCATACCTCTACAAACGGTTCATGAGAGCTTTGATTGTTCAGTTACGTCAAGTGGAGTGTGCAGCTTAGTCACATCCATTCATTCCCAATCAGCCAATAATCGATCCAGGATGAACAGTGGATATCAACCAAGAGGCGGCAACAAGACTTCAGAAGAATCTAAAATGGTTTTCTGAAAAATCGTGCAATATTTACAGCACTGGATGGTCATCTCTGACGTCGTATAAATAGATAAACCATATAGTTTAATAGTCCGTCATTTACGGACAGAGAGCCCGTATGTAGAGGATTAATCCATGTGTCACGTGTTAACTTACTGTAAAGTTGTTAGAATAGTTTTAGAGTTATGTTAATTTTATTTTTTTCCTTAGCAATTGCAATAGAAACAATAATTTGACATTGATATAACTGATGCTATTGAATATCAGATTGTACAAAGGTGAATTGTAATAGTTTGAACATTTTAGGAATATATATGTGTGTGTGTGTGTGTGTGTGCGGTGTGCGTGCGTGTTGTTTTATTCATAATTTATATACTGTATGAATAGTGTACAGTACATCAGTGATTCATGTGGATAACGAATTTTCATATATTAATCGTTGCAAACTCGTTTTAAGTCTAAACACTCTATAACAAAATTGAAGTTATAAAAAATTACAAGTTTAAATGACTGTTTTAGTATTGAACGAGACATGGTTGTTTTTAGGATGGAACCTGACCTGGTCACTCAAAACATCGTCGGACACAAAATGAAGAAAGGAAAGAATTACTGTCGATTTGTGAAGCAAAGCTGATGGCACTGAAACAATTCAGCCACCAATAATTTACAAATTACTGACACCCCCTCCCCTGTTGTTTTAAAAAGGTTCTATGTCAAGCTGTATATAGACTACTCTGCCAATAGGAAGGCTTAGATGACATCCCTGATTTTCGTAGATTTTCTATATTTTCTTTTTCAATATTGAAATGAAAAGAAATGACCGGAAAGAACGTTTTATTATAGCTTCGACGACATCCCGACATCCCTTAATTTCGTAGATTGTCTACTTTCATTTAATGTTGAAATGAAAAGAAATGACCGGAAGGTACTTTTGATTATGGACAATGCAACCAATCATATTTTACCATTCCTTTCTTATGTAAAGCCACACTTTCTGTCACTAACTACCACAAGCCATTTACAACAACTTGATGCTGGAATTAATTAGAACTTTAAAACTTATTACCGTTAATTTCAGCTCAAACATTATGTTGATTGTTTAGATTAAAAAGGCAGATTTACTTCTTAGTTATGTCATTAGCTGTGTCAAGTTTGCTTGGATATAGGTTTCGATTTTGGTTGAGACGATAGTAAATTGTTAGAAACATACCGGTCTGACCGTTGACTCTAATAAAAGGGAACCTGACACAGAACTGACGAACTCTAACGAGATTGACACATAACTACAAAGGACTGATCGTGATCTTGACCTTGATCCCGAGTCCTCGAGTTATGGACAGCGATGGTGCAACGGGAAACGTTTACAAAATGTTAGTGACAAAATGATAATGGAGAAAATTGTCCCTTTAAAGCGATATTAGTGTCAATGACGAACAATGTTCAGATGACAAACCCGAGTCCGCACCAGTTACATCTGAGGCTAAAACTGCGACTAAGACTGTGAAGGACCTAAAACAATGAAATATCCGCGATTTCTTTAAACATCTAGTCATTGACATATGCTTTGTACATACATGTTCATTTACAATTTTACAATCATGTTCAAATATAAAAACACTGTTTTTTTCAATAAAGTTTATTTGTAAATTGTATTTAATAGTTATTCATAGCTCTTTTTACTTCCCTATAACATATACATGTAATTCAAAGAGACCGTCTCCATTTCCGATTTTGACATACGTATCAAACTCTGAACACAGAAAAAGTACACATGTCAACTTCAGGTTTTCGTCTCTCTCAGTTTATCGCCAAACTAGTAATAACGAAAAAAAAATGGATAGACGTTGGCGTTATTACTTTGTCTTACTGGACATACATAATGATATTTAGTTGTGATTTTAAAAAATCAACAAATGAATTATAGTTCTTTTTCTGTAATGTTTTGAACCAAGAGCGATAATAAACTAGCGACATTTAAAACCGTTTTAAATGTCGCTGATAAACCAAATATCAAGTCAAATGTTTTTTGAACACCCTCTTATTGTAAACAATAAAACTACACGTAGCTCGATTCCAAGAATTCATTGTCATCTTCAATGCCTCCAGTCTTTGTATCCTTTGGTTTTAATGTTTTTAAAAAACGCTAAAAAATAAAAGAAGTATTTCCTAAACAGTTTTCTTAACCCTGGTATAATATTATGCAAAGACAATAATTTTTAGGGCCCTTTATATCTCCAACCATCTTATATTGAAAGAGCGTTACCTACTTCAAGTTTTCCTTGGCCCAGTTGTTTTAAACTTCGCTAGCTTATTCAGATAGATAGTAAAATGATTTATTTAGATTAATAACAGATATGTCACGTGCTACTTTTAAATTTTTATGAAATAATACATTCAGAATTAGCACATGACAATTTTATGAAATAATACATTCAAAAGTAGCAATGACAAAATTGTCATGTGCTACTTCTGAATGTATTATTTCATACAAATTCAAAAGTAGCACGTGGCATATCTGTTATAAATATAAATTTTGAACTTTGATAAGTTAGCAATTTTATGCGTTATTTTAAGCCTAAATTTTTTAAAAAGATTCTCAAATTATGAGATATAAATTTCCGCTGACAAACTGGTAAAGCTATAGCAGATGTGAGCAATTTGACGACCCTGATGTTAAATGTAACCCAATGGTAAAAGAAATGGTCAATAATTCAGACGGATCTAAAAAAATCGCCACGCGCATCCGCAATAACCTTACAATATTTCTGCACACATTAAATATTTGCCGCTATGATGATTTTACATGTTACAAAAAAGCAAATGATAGATTTTTTTTTTTTTTTTTTTTTTTTTTTTTTTTGCGCACACGACGTTATGCGTCACCAAGTATATCACTTCCGGTGTAAACATGGCTTGTTTCTACATGTAAATCCCATAACAACAAGAGTTGTTTTTGTCTTTATAAATATTAAACGCAATCACGGATGCGCAACGCAATTTTAAGTTACGACTAGGCTCAAGTAAGTTAAAAATTGCAAACTCAAGTAAATTGAATTTTCTATAATTTTTTTATAATTCACTGTCACAAACAAAAGGAAAGAAAAATGAATAAATGTTATCTAAAGTTCAAAGTATCAATATTTTCAAAAGAGCTGTACATGAGGCAAAATAAGTAAGAAACTACAGGAAAATGCATTTGTATTTAACAAAGCGTTTTTTCTTTTTGTTTTTTGTTGTTGTTTTTTTTTTTTTTTGCAATAAGACTCAAAATGAAAATTCTAAAGTATTGAATTACAAAAAATACGGTTTCGTATGGTATAATTACCTCATAAATTGAAGCTCCTTCGGCTTTGTATAATGAGTGTGCCATCCCTATTGGTATACAGATAACTGGTATCAGTGATACAGACCAGGTAAGGACCAGGGACCAAGTAGGGTAGGTATATGTACCAAGTGTAAACGGTTGGTATCTCACAATGCTAAATATAGAAAGAGCCTAAACCGGAATTTAAAAAAAAAGATATGTGAACAATTATGCTAGACTGATAAAAATATTATATAGGAATAATAAGCTAAGTTAAAGATAGATAAAGATAGACGCATCTACGTAAATATAGGCTATTATAAGAAGAAAAGATATATATACATATATATATATATATATATATATATATATATATATATATATATATATATATATATATATATATATATATATATATATATATATATATATGAGAGAGAGAGAGAGAGAGAGAGAGAGAGAGAGAGAGATCTGATTGTCAAACTCAGACTTTGAACGGACATGATAACATAATAGTCTTTGGATGTATTTGTCGAGCATCCATTCATAAAACCAAAAAGTCAAAAAGTTTTTCTGCCAAAATCATCTATAATAATTTTTTGTGGAAAAATATAACACTTATTAACTTAGCAGTGTATCGACAATAACAATGAAAAATAATTAGATTTGGATGTTACTTTTTTTGTTTTTCAAAACAAACGAAAAAGTAAAGCAGGAGAAGGTTATAAAGATCATAACACGTCTGACTGATCGATTGATTTAATGGTGTTTTACCTCCAAGTCAAGAATAATTCACTTATATCGAGATGTCACCAGCTACAAGTGAAGTGGCAGAGATTTTGACCTTTGCAGTGCGCAAAGAGAAATGTGCAAGAAGGGTTCTTTAGCATGCCACGCCTACTGTGACACGCGGCATCAGTTTTGTAGGTCTCCTACGAAAGACCCCGTGACTTTCAATTCGAAATTTCGAAAGTTCGAAAGAACTGTCATGGTCAAATCCGGATGGGGTTGATTAAAATGTAAATAAAACACATCATAGCACTGTTAATTTTAATTCTACTATTTTTTCATCAGCTTTCTTATCAAAGAGAACAATATTGCAAATGAATAACATGAAATAATAATAATTAGTGCATCCAAGAACAAGAAAAACCAGTTTTGGCAAAAAAAGAGAAGGTATTTTCTTGTTTTTGACACACATGTCAAATGTCATGTGCTGAATTAGAATATTTCTTTTTATTGTCATGTGCAGAATTTTGAAAATTTTTTTTTTGTAAAACTTCAAAATTTTTCACATGACACGGTAAAGGCCTAATGGAGTCTAAGACCGTAAAACATGTCGATCTTCAACATTCTAAATAATAATAATAATAATAATGATAATAATAATAACAATATTAATAATAATTATAAAACATATACGAGTTGTAAATAAGTCACGTGGTATAAGTTCAGTAATTTTCACAGACTAAAATTACTAGTGTTAAAAAACAAGTCTTGGGCGATTAAGGTTATATTTTTGGGTTAAAAGAGATACTTAACGCAAAGCTATCATCGGGATTATTTTATCTGAAACAACAATTAAGCAAGCTATCTCTGTAAACAAATCCCCCCCCTAAAAAAAAAAAAAAAAAAAAAAAAAAAAAAAAAAAAAAAAAAAAAAAAACCGGAAGAAACTATGCTCACAAATGTGAAGTTTCTGTATATTCTAAACGACAAAATGATGACGGAATGGACAACTGATAATGGGTCTATTACAACAAGGTACTTACACCTATGATACTTGGAGATACAAAATACCAACAAAAAACTAACATCGAATTTGGAGGTGATCCAGTCATCTTAGTGATGTCTCGAGACAACCTTCTTCCACCTAGAATAAAAATTACATGAATACATTAACAGAAAATCCTCGAAATTAATATCTAGGTTTTTTGTTTTATTTCTTTAAATACTAGTAATTAATTAGTCAGTTAATAAATTAATGAATTGCTATTTTTTTCAGTGAGTTGAGTTGAGTAATGGTGTTAGTCAAGAATATTTCACTGATATCGAGACGTCGCCAGTTATAGGTGCGCTGGTGGCATTATACAGCAGGATTCTTTATCGTGCCATAGCTGCCATGACACAGGACCTTGTTTATTTTAAGTTCCCATCCGAAAAAAACGTGACTTTCATTTCTTTATGCCGAATTTTTTCAATGTCTTACTTGTCTAAATTTTCACTGATATTTTCCAATACTTTTACTACCATACAAGTGTACAAGTCTTGCAATGGTACTAAGTGAGATACTATATATAACTAAGTACAAGGAAGTTATAAAAACGATGATCTAGTACCAAAAAATTATAATGAATACCAAAACGCATTTCATCTAGTTAATTAATTTATAATTTGGCTTTTTTGCGTGGACTTACTACAGAAAACACAGAGATTGCGGGATAGAAAACAGATTAAAAAAAAAAAGTTAGAAATTTCAAGGTGGTACAAAAAAGAATTTATGATGATATGAATAAGAATTCTGAAGAAATGGTTAGTTTTCTTTTCTTTATAAATATTTTATTTATTTATCTATGAAATTATTATTATTATTATTATTATTATTATTATTGATCACCTACCATAAATCCAGGCAAAAGAGATAATTTGGACAAAAGCCAAAGAAAATCCAGAAACAAAGTTCACGTAGTAGTCCATCACTGAGAAATAGTATAATCCGCCCTGAAATATATAACAAATATTTGCAATTATAACGTTTACGAGTCTTTGAAGGGTCTCGTATGCCGGTTTGTATTTTAGAATAACAGCCATGAACCAAAGTTCCTTACAGCGACCAACATTCTTCCTTCGTATGTCGCGAAAAAAAGGTAGAAATGTTGGCCGTTAAGTTTGATTTATTGGATTTTGACCATTAACAATTATACATCTAAACAGTACCTGCACAATCATTCTCCAAATTCAAAAGTTCATTGCAACTAAATGAAAACGACAAGGGAGAATTTTAAAAAAAAAGTACTTTAACAGACGGTGCTTGGTGTCTTGTAATAGTGTTGTATGACTAGTTCTAGTTTCACAATCATTCCTTAAGTAAAATTTCTCTTAACATAAAAAATTAACAAATTTAAAATCCTAATAATTTTGTTAATTGTTAAGATATTTATGAATTTTAAGTGTCATTTTGAAGATGACTTCAAGCTTATAAATATGTCTTTACTTGTGTTAAAAATGTTTATTTTTAAATCAGGAAAAAAGAGAGTAAAATTGCTTAATTTAAGAAAAATCTTAGTTAAGGAATGATTGTGAAACTGGCCCCTGTATTACTGAGCTGCAGAACTAGGGAACATATTTGTACATGTATCCCTTTCTTCATTTTGATATGTCAATTTCACCACGGTAACGATTAGCTACAATTATATAGAAGGTATGCCATCTTTTGTATCAAACGACACAGGAAAAGGTGTTGTCGCAATATACGTTTGTCCTTCCTTTTCATGTCTTATGCGATTGTTTTTGCAAATGTTTAATTTTTTCACGTTGGGTTCCACCAGGTATATTCACTTTGATTTAAAAATTTATTTTCTTATTTTGTGCTTTTGAAATCCATTTTCAGTACCTTTATAGCATTGTTGGACAATCATATTTCATATACCATAATATGATTTATGGTATCATATACCATAATATTTTAAATTTAAATCAGTAAATTAATATATATATATATATATATATACCTGTGTGATCGTTGGAAGTGCCAGTAAATAGAATACCATTGCTACTATTGCTGTCAAAATTTCTCTTCTAAAGCTATTTGGAAACTGATCTATGATGGCGGTCACAACAGTTTCTACACCTACGAACTAAGATTAGGAAAAAAACTGTGAGATTGATTGGGTACATGTATATGAAGTCGTGGTAAAGTCAAATGTACGTGGCTACAACCAAAACAACAAAATCATAAACATAAAATGCACCTTTCTGTTTCAATACCACTTAAACTGTACGGATAGGGGCGTCCAGTCACTTGTGGTGAAGATCACTTTGATTGAACAGATGAACATTTAAAAAATATTTTTTGGGAAACTTTCTTTTTATGCCAAAGACGAAAAATCAAAACCACCTGAAACTACCTAACAACTTGTTAATCTTTTAAAGTTGACTGCTGTTGCCAAGTACACGCTTTCCAACTACAATTATTGATTTAAAATATAATGACAACATCCAAACTTCATTTGCCCCATCGGTTGTATATTTCACTAAGTTAAAAACAAACAGTGTTTAGTCAGATGACAATGCTGCAAGGTTGTGGGGAATGAAGTAGCTTGTTGTGGAATAAAACTCGGTGCATTGAAGACGACACATGGGTCTGCCAGATGAACAACTACGATTAAACATGAGAGGGTAAGCTAGTTTGTTAACATTATCAGACCAGGTTGTAGTCCGTCAAACATTTTCATATAATCCTTTTTTTAAAGAATCAATTAATTTTTTAACAAGTTCATGTATGACGGAAATTTTTTATGTGCTTCTGGTGCGTCTGTACTCATGGCCAGCTTTCAGACAAAAGTACCCAGTTCCACGATATTGAAGATTACCAGATTTTTTTTTTCATTCTTCTTGCGTAGGACCTACAGCGTTAACAAACCATCATGAATACTCGACCAACTCGGCCTGTTACATGATTCTCGGTGACCATGTGGTCTGAAACGCAGGGCTAACGAATCACAGCGTTCTTCAACACATAGGTTCGAATCTAATGGTGGCAGACCTAGAGATAGTTTTGCAGTCTACGTTAAGGTCTGAGGTTTGCTTTGGTTTCCAACACCACCTCAGATCTAGTAACTTTCACAAATGTAAAAAAAATCTTGACAAGGACGTAAAACAGATTCAATCCAATCTTTTCTTACAGAAATGAAATGTCAAACGTTCAGTCTTGTTTACCATAGTGTCTATAGCCAGTGTCAAAATCATCAGGAAAAATAAAACAGAAAACAGCTGTGATAGTGGCATGGTAGTAAATATCTCTGGAAATACGACGAAAGCCAATTCTGTTCCTGAAAAAAATTGAATTTGATGAAAGAGACAATATACATTGTGATGTATATCAATTTAGCTAATACAACCAGTGAAGCCTAGGTGCTCGCTGAATGGTCTACAACTCGCAATAACTAGTTTTAAATTGTATAAATTTATAAATATTAAAAAAATAGCATTTAACGGAATGTATGGTGGTTTAACTATAAAAAAGATTTCCAACTGAAATGCGTGATTTTACTTGCATGAATGATTTTGGTGTAATTCACGGGCTGCAACATGTAAATATTCAGTTATTCGTCAGTCAAGCTCTACTACTTTATAAAGGATTAGTTCAAATTTATTTATTTATTTTATTTTATTTTTAAAAGGATCAGTTCAAATTTATTTATTTATTTATTTTATTTATTATTTTTTTTCTGTATGAAACGTATGAGAGCATTACTATAGCTGAGGCTGTAGGCACACATCAAATAAAGCTGATGATAAAAAGAATAATTTGGCTAAAAGCCACACATCAACCCATCATTTAATCAGTCTGTAATTTTAATTTAAAGCGTTTGCAAATGCATGTAATACCGCCCCCATAAAAAAAAAATACATAAATAAAAAAATAAAAAATAATTTTTCTTTAAAAAAATCCAAAAAGTAACACAAGCTATACCAACCTGATTCAACAACGTCTCCTATATTCAACCCTTTTATTTCAGCCAAGTAACCAAGATTTGTGAAAACGGCAGTTCCCGCCATGAGTGAAGTGGCTAAATCAACTACACCGATGAGTACGGTGTATCTGAAATAAATTTAGGTAAGTGCTAAACTTACAATGTAAATGAATTGTCATGTGCTACTTTTGAATTTTTATAAAATAATACAATTCAAAAGTAGCACATGAAAATTGAGATATATTTGTGCTGGTATCCAATATTATGAATATTATTTGATAGGTAATCGCTGAAACATATTTCATATCTGCCAAAGATGTTTTTTAGCAGCGTTTCTGTTTTTTCTGCTTACTATGTAAACAACTTGAGACGTTAACTGGCTATTTTAGTTATGCTTGTGTAATACTAGTCAACCATACTGGTTTTTACTCGGATTACTGTGGAGAAAAATTGACACTGCAATTGATTAAATTACCCAATCCGGGAAAACCCTATGTTTGAGTGAGCGAGTTTTTATTTAAAGCCGGATCAGCATTATTGCAGCTATTCGCGGCTAGAAAATGTTATATATATATATATATATATATATATATATATATATATATATATATATATATATATATATATATATAAAGCCGATGTAAAATCCGGTCATATCACGTTTAAAACACCGTTTCTCTCGTCCCTTAAGTTTGGGGTTTGGCCTCGGTAAAATTTCACTAAATTTAAAAGGTTTACGGTGTTACTTTGAAATCTTTATGCCTTATCAGTGAAAATTGGGGTTAATTAACGACTTTGCCTTTTTTATTTATGCATTAATTAAAAGAATCAATTGATAATTATTATTAATTTTAACAAGATAAAAAGACGCATACCTAAGGATTTTCCCACTGTAGTGGTTATAACTCGCGAGTGTTATGTTTGCGCCACCGCCTATACCTAGAGAAAAGAAATTAGTGACCGCTGCACTTATCCAAACCTGAAATAAAAAAATTGGATATCATAATGTATTTGACATGAGTTAAAAACGAGGACTCAATTTTAGGAATGTACACATTATAAGGACTTATATATTTTTTATTATTAAATTAGATTTGTAAAAAAAAAATAAAATAAATAATAATAATAATAATAATAATAATTATTATTATTATTATAGTACCACCACCAACAATAATAATTATAATAGATAAAAAAACATCTCCGTGAAGAGTGTATACCTTTGGTTTGAGGAGACTTGACCAATTTGGTTTGAGAAAGAACAACATCCCTGTGTATGACCCTGGAAGAGTGAATCCTCTCACAATAAATATAAACAAAACGACATACGGGAATAACACAGTGACATATACTATCTGAAATATAAAACAAAATGTTCATGTTATTTATTTGTTAACACACACACACACACACACACACACACACACACACACACTTATAACGCTTTCATTTCTTATGATAGTTGATGGATACCTTCAATATCGCAGACAAAAAAATATATCTTCGACCTTCAGTAAGTGAACTGACAAACTCCATACAAATATATTAGTCCCGATCGGGATTCGAAGTTAGGCGGAGAGAGGCCCTCTTAGCCGACGTCTTAAACCACTTGGCCACAAAGGCCACTGTTTATATGAATATGATACCCACAAAAGGTTACATCTGACATCATACGTCAAACATGATGATTCCAATTTTCTATTGTCAACTTTCCGTTTCTTTGCAGTAATATCCCTGCTTCTCTTGTATATGTTTCACCTCGTGCAAAGCATTCCTTAGCTGAATTTGGTTTCATATAATTTTGGAACTTTAGATTCATTTTTTTAACTGTTTGGCTTATGTTTTTTTATCTTTCAAACTTTTCGACAATAGTGTCACTGATGAGGAATGATTTAACGAAATGTACACATATGGCACATCAAAATTTAGTGTTTGTTGTACATTTACTACCCCTAAGCGGGTACCGCTGCTGGTGGAGTAAAACTCCCTGAGAGTATCCATAACTCAGTAAGCAGTACTTTGTGCTGTCAGAAAATATACCATTTAGCAAAATTTTCAGCCGTCTTAATTTTTGAAATTTATTTGAAATTTAGGTCTGTTCCCTCGTGCTGGATTTGGATTCATATAATTTTGGAACTTTCGATTCATTATTTTTTATCTGTTTGGCTTATGTTTTTTTTTTCTTTAAAACTTTTCGACAATAGTGTCACTGATGAGGAATTATATTATGAAATGTGCACGTATGGTACATCAAAATTTAGCAGGTATTTGTTATATATTCAATACGTTATAGAAGAGCTTGTTCTCACTACGGGGACTTTCTACAACGAAGCAAACTGCTTACAATTAAACTGTTGACTTAAGGATATTGCAAGCCTAGGCTAATCAATGCCCTTAAAAGTTTTATATCAACAATATTGTTGATATGTATGTAGTCACTGTTTCCAAACTTTTACTGGATATATTCAACTTACCATAGTTCCTTGTTCATTGCATTCTCAAAATTGACTTTGTACGTGACGGATGTAGCCAGCTAGACAGGAGGTGCTTACCCTTCCGGAACACCCGGCCTCACTTCCTTAATGGAAGTTGAAGTGTTTATCTAAATTTGCCAGTTTTCAAAGTTTTTACTTCGCTTTTTTTATTGGGGGTGATCGTGGTTTGGACATAGACTGGTGTGTTTTATTTCATTACCTCTCCTAACACAGTCTATAAAATTGTCTATAAAATTTTCAATAAACTTTTAAACTAGATACCCATTAGCCTTGCAAGCTGATCAGTATTGTATGTAAAAAGTATTTATGTAAGTATTGAAGCTAAACGTATGAAAAACTGTGCCAAAGCACCGGTCATGAAGTACGTAAATACATGATGTATATATCCAAATAAAATGAACAACCCAATTGGTTGTGTCTTGAAGTTGAACGTATAAAAGCCGTGCCAAAGTACCAGTCAGGAAATACGTAAATACTTGATGCATATATTCAAATGAAATGAACAACCCAGATTGGTTGTGTCTTTAAGCTGAACACATGTGTATGATGAACAGTGTCAAGACCTTAGTCAGTATATAAACATTTAACTTGATGTATATTAACAAATATACTTATGTATATCTCCAATGAAATATACAACTCCAAAGGACGAATGAAATGTATATTGTCGAAATTAAATAATAAAAGGATCGGCAAATCTAGTGAACTTTGAAGAAGTCCACATTGTTAGATTTGCAAGTTTTATAAAATAACCCCCACCATACAGATGCTTGTTACTATGATAAAGCTGCTTATAGATATTCCGGACGGATGGGGCCACCGCGACAGAGTGGTTTAAAGCGAGCCATTACAGATCACACTTCGGGCACTTCGCTTCTTCCACTATTCTTAAACTGACCGCTTTAATATTAGTGAAAGAATCTTGACTGGGGCGTAAAACACCAATAGCGCAATCCAGTCTAATCTTTCGAAGGGACGAACGGACACTGGAAATAATCCAACACAAAATAATCCTCTGCTTATAAAATGTCAGCCTCCGGACGGACACAAGAAATGATGTGTTAATGCTTAAACGTTTACCGCTATCGGACAGACGGACCGTGTGTATACTGTGACAAATTTAATATTTTGTTGATAAGCGCATACATACCTTTCCGGTTAGTTTTGGTCCTTTAAAAATTGATAAATAAATCAACGACCAACTTAATACTAGAATTAAAGCATAGTCCCATCTCACATGACCGAGGTTTTCTATTCCTGAGGTCAACTGAAGAACATGATTCCTGCAAAAAAAGATCTTTACTTCTGTTTTTCTACATTATACTTCCTTTAACAATCACTCATAAATTATGATTGATTGGTTGTTTGGTTGAATGTTGTTTTACGTTACATCAGCAATTTTCGGCTGTTTATGAAGAAACAATTTTTATATCAATCTTAAGTCTGTGTGGTGCATGAGTGTTTCTAATCTGCATTGCCTTAGTGCACACTAATGGATACTTTGAGAGTACAAGTACACGCATCGCAATGTCCCGGATAAACATCGCAGACAACTTAGACATTTATACTATCTAAGACAAACAAAAATTTGTTTACTTGCAAACGACCGGGTCAAACCTACAACGAATAGACGCCTAAGTTTGTAAGATAAAGCCTTAACCACTCGGTTTCCACATTTCCCTTAATTAAGATGGAGAAAGCTTGTTGGGACAAAAGATAAGAACCCCAATTTGCAGTGTTGCAAAAATTTACAGATCATATTTACCAGCCAATGATTTTAAACGTTTAAATTAAATCCAAGAGGAAAGTTCTTAAGGAAAACGAAAGATCCTAGAGAAATCCAACAATTTCCGACAATAAACTGACAAACGGTCTCATACTAGAAATTTTCCGGAAGCCTTCGACAAGAAAAAAAACTCTCTAACTTGCGGACCAATGGGTTCGAACCCACAGCAGTGAGACGCCTCCAGGTTGAATGCAGACGCCTTAACCACTCGATCCCCGCGGTATCTACGAGGACTTGTGTATCAGGCATGTTGCCAAAAGGCACTTTAAAGCGCCTTCATCTTAAATGTATTATGTTACGGTTAGGTTTAATTGAAGTCATCTTGGCTGGCACACAAAAGCAACCGATAAATCATCAAATGTGATTGACAAACGATCAAATGACCAATAACTACATCGATTCATTTACCAATAAAAAATAAATTACCTGAAGTATTCTGACGCTGGGTAGGTTACCATTGACTCCTGAGTTGTATTAATTACCATGGTAACATTCCATGTCGTTATGTTTGCATCTCCATGTCCATTGGTTGATGTATTAAATGGTTGTCTTAGAGAATCTTTGCAGTCCGGAGTGTTCCATAAATTGCCGCATGTACTCCATGGAAATACCGAAATAAAACTGTTGAACAAATAGTAGAACGGCCACACAAGTAAAACCATATAAAGTGTTCTACAAATAGCTATCCATACTACACACCCTACACCGGCACCTATAAAAGAACAGATAACGGAACGGTTATACAATAATACCACACACAACGTCTTATAAAGTGTTCTACAAATAGCTATCCATACTACACACCCTACACCGGCACCTATAATAGAACAGATAACGGAACGGTTATACAATAATACCACACACAACGTCTTATAAAGTGTTCTACAAATAGCTATCCATACTACACACCCTACACCGGCACCTATAATAGAACAGATAACGGAACGGTTATACAATAATACCACACACAACGTCTTACAGATTGAACGGCTATACTTATACACTGTATCCAAACTAAACACCCGACACCTGCACCTATAATAGAACAGATAATGGAACGGTTATACAATAATATCACACACAACGTCTTACAGATAGAACGGCCATACTCATATAGTGTATCCAAACTAAACACCCGACACCTGCACCTATAATAGAACAGATAATGGAACGGTTATACAATAATATCACACACAACGTCTTACAGATAGAACGGCCATACTCATATAGTGTATCCAAACTAAACACCCGACACCTGCACCTTTAATAGAACAGATAATGGAACGGTTATACAATAATACCACACACAACGTCTTACAGATAGAACGGCTATACTCATACACTGTATCCAAACTAAACACCCGACACCTGCACCTATAATAGAACAGATAACGGAACGGTTATACAATAATACCACACACAACGTCTTACAGATTGAACGGCTATACTCATACACTGTATCCAAACTAAACACCCGACACCTGCACCTATAATAGAACAGATAATGGAACGGTTATACAATAATACCACACAACGTCTTACAGATAGAACGGCTATACTCATACACTGTATCCAAACTAAACACCCGACACCGGCACCTATAATAGAACAGATAATGGAACGGTTATACAATAATATCACACACAACGTCTTACAGATAGAACGGCCATACTCATATAGTGTATCCAAACTAAACACCCGACACCGGCACCTATAATAGAACATATATACTACTGGTATCAAACACAATGTTCCACAAATAGCTATCCATAATACACCTCCTATACCGGCACCTATAATAGAACAGACAATAGAACAGTTATATAATAATACCACACACAGTGTCTTACAGATGGAACGGCTATTCTAGTAGTACCTCATACAGAATTCTACAAAAAAAAGCCACCAAAACTACAACCCTGGCAGCTATGGTAGAACAAACAATAGAACAGTTATACAAATAATAGCACATACAGTGTTCTACAGATAGAACGGCTATACTAGTAGTACCTCATACATTGTTCTAAAAAAATCTGTTTTAACCACACCCCTATACCGGCACCTATAATGGAACAGGTAATAAAAAAACTATACTAGTGGCACCGAACTCACTGATCCAGAAACAGCTATCCAAACTATACACCCTATACTGGCACCTGTAACAGAACAGACAATAGAACAGTTGTACAAGTAATACCACACACAGTGTTCTACAGATAGAACGGCTATAGAAGTAGTACCTCATACAGTGTTCTACAAAAATCTATTTAAACTACACACTCTATACAGGCACCTAAAATTGAACAGGTAATAGAACACCTTTACTAGTGGCACCAAACGCAATGTTCTACAAATAGCTATCCAAACTACACACCCCGTAACCGGCACCTATAATAGAACAGGTTATAAAACAGCTATTCTAGTGGTAAAAAATATCACACATAGTGCTCTACGAATAAAATAAAACATTTTTTACTAGCTACATACAGTGTCCTAGGAGCAAACGATCGTACAATACCAATGATTTACAGATAACTTTTCACAAAGCACATATTTTCGATGTTAAATTTATATAATAAATAAATAAATAAATAAATAAATAAATAAATAAATAAATAAATAAATAAATAAAACATTGACTGCTGTATTCAATTGCAGTACTATATTAGAGTAACCTTTAAGTGCTCTTTTGGTTGTCAAGGGATAAAACGTTTGTGTAAAAACAGAATTCCATCTAACATTTTTAAGGGTTTTCCTTATACTGTACATCTAAAATCGATCAGACCTACTCAGAAGTGAATAAAAATTAATATCAACTATACAGTTAGGAAAATTTGTTACATCGTTACAACTAAATAGAGAAAGGAAATAGTTACAAAACATGTTCTTGTTCAACACCAGTTATGAGAGTAATTTTACCTTTAAACAGTGGACATAGTTGACAAAGGGCGCCAATAGGGCCTTTTCTTGTGTGCTGACCAACTGCAAGTTCCAGATACATCAACGGTATTCCACATAGGGCCCACATTATAAGATAAATTATTAAAAACGCTCCTACAATATCAAGTGTTTCTTTTGGTTACAATTGGTGGTTGCTATAGCAACAATAAAGTTTAAACTTATAAATCTTGACAACAAGTGGGAAAATTATGTAAACCAGTCAACCGGTCGAACATAGAAGTTGAAACGAAATTTGAAAAAAAAATAAAAAAAGATAAAATAAATAAATAAATAAATAAATAAATAACAAAAGAATAATGTAATGCGAAAAAAAACGTAGGCCATTGAACAACAACAACGACGACTACAAAATTATTTTCTTGTCTTACTTATTTCGTCCTCAAAAATTTCGGTTTTTTTTTTCTTTTTGCGTTCTCTAGGTTGGCCACACTACCAGTCTAAATGGTAAAGATCGGCCACTATATTTTATTAGATGGATGTTGTGCAAAGTTTAAATGAGATTAAGTTGATATTATTTATTTTAGCCAGTTTTTTCCGAGAATATTTAATAACTATACTATAGAAACATGTAATGTGTTATACACTCTTCTTTACAATGCAGGTAATGATAACGGTCTCGGTGTTTTAAGTGGAAGACCATCCGTCTCGAGAGCATGATGTCAAGGGTTCGAACCCCAACCGAGTCATCCATAAGACTTTAGAATTTGCGATACTGCTTCTTCTTCTGGCGCTCGGTTTAAACACAGAGTATCAACTGGTTTATGCAGTGTCAGGCTAATATGATTGGGGAGTGATAAGTATGTCTGCAGCATACTGGCTCAATGAGTTAGCACCTTAACAAAAAAAGAGGCCTTCAGTGTCCACTAGTCCAAGGCAGACCATAGTTCACACTCGCACATTTCACGCATGTATGAACTTGTTCTTAGATCATTAGATTCATAAGATTAATAAGCTCTCGTCTCGAACAGCTAAAACATTGCTGATGCGACGTTAAACAACATTTCAACCTACTAATCTTAGATGACTAATTATAGATTTTGTCAATATATCTTTTTTTTATCTTATCTTTTATATAATATCTTTTAAACAATATTGTCAATAAAAACAAACCTCCCCCACTGTCATAGCAGGTATATGGGAATCTCCATACGTTTCCGATCCCTACAGAATAACCTATAACTGATAACAAAAACTCTCGTGAATTGTTCCACTCCGGTTTCCTCTTCATGTTTACCTTCTGTAAATATAATAAATATACGTACAACGAATATAAAAAAATGAATCATAAAAAATAAAGAAACAAGTAAAAAAAAATGAAAAAAAATGAATAGATTAAACATCAAATAAAAAGATAAAAACCAATGTAACAAACTAGACATCCGATTGTCTTAAAGGGTACCTGTAGCGATTTTCAGTTTTGACATATTTTATTCATCGTACTTAAATATGGCTGTAGCGAAAATTATATAAAATTCCATTCCATAATACGGAAGATATTGGTGATGTTCTAATACATCTCTAGAAATCCAAATCAGAAAGGTCGATATCGAGGCTCACGTGTTGTGACGTCATACCAGTAACATACCTCCACAGAATATTATTTACCAACAACTAAAATAAGTCAAATTCTTAGTCGTAGATTAACTTTCTATGATTATTTTACGGAAAAACTATCTAATGAAGTGGAATAAACATCTGTTTGACATGTACCGATAATTAAGATCATTATTATATGATCGTATTGTTTATTACTGTCTGATTCACGTCTGCCGTAGCACTAGTTTTTCAAGGTTTAAGAAGAGATATCAAAAAATTTTGTAAAATGCCACATACCGTAATGACGTATGCATTTTGTCGTAATTTACTGACACCAAACTAAATGCCATCTTAGCTTAGGGTAGAAAATTCTGGAAAAGCTCATTCAGCTGTAGGGTAAGATGGCTGTTGTAAGACCTACAGTATATATATTCCTTTTGCTGTCAAGTTGCAGACGATATAACCTGGCTAGCGAAAATGGGAAAGTCGGTCATGCGCAATTCTATTTCTATTTTCTTAACACTCATGATTTATCAGCGAAGTATTTCCGGAATGAGTGTTTGTGTGTTTTTCCATATTAAATCCCCAAAAAGAATATAAAAAAGCTCCGCATTTTATACTCCAGTTAAGATGGCATTTAGTTTGGTGTCAGTTAATTACGACAAAATGCATACGTCATAACGGTATGTGGCCTTCTACAAAATTTTTTGATATCTCTTCTAAAACCTTGAAAAACTAGTGCTACGGCAGAGTGAATTAGACAGTAGACGCATTCCTTAGATTTGGACCCACACCTGTAATTAACAGGATGTAACTTATAATTTGCAGAATTGATTTGCAGGTTGATAAAGTTATCTTACGACCTGTGATATACAAGAATATATTTTACAGTTCGAGTGAAGTAAAATAATTTTATTTGGTAAACTTATTTGTCATATTCACTCCGGAAAAAATGGATATTTCATTTTTTAATTTTAAAAAGTAAGAAAAAGAATTTTTTTCCTTAGTTTTCATGGCAACAACATCTTGTTTTTTTTAAATGCGGTCTCATTCTAAAATCCGTGTCATTTATTTTAAAATAATAAAATAGTTTATTATAGTGTCACATATTAATCAACATAAAATGAACACAGTTAAAACAATATATCACAGATCAATATCCAGCCAAAATATATTGGCTTATGAGACAATTATATACTATATACATACATGGTATCTAAATATATACATGTTTAAGAATTTTATGACAAACATTAAAATATGTAGCCATAAAAACGTAAACTTTATAAAAAACAGTATCAATGTAATAGAAATACTATAAAACAATGTTAAAAATTCACAATATCTCTCACATAAAACATTCGTCTGTTAAAAGATTTGAAAAGGCACGTTGCTAAAAAGACTGAAGTGAAGAGCATTTCATAATATTTGTAAATTTAAAAATATCACAATAAAAGTAAAAATCAGGTATAAAATGACTCGCTTTTTAAACAATTATAATATATTTCGCGTAAAATAATTTGAGATGGAATATCTTGTTGTTTTTTTAACTACCCAAGCATTAATTAGCCATCGGACAGTTGAAAAGAACTATGTTACAAACTTTAATTGTGTGAACATCTTCCAATTACAGAGGAAATGTAATGCCGCCAGACTACTTAAAAGTTTTCTACATCACGGTCATTTAATTTTAACTGTGAATAAATATTGCACAAAAGAGCATGGGCGATTGGATTTTTATGTATCGATTTTTAGCCGGTGCCTCTGCCATGTGCTGATTTTGAATTTCTATCAAAATGATGAATTCAAAATCAGCACATGAAAAGTTATAATGTGCTGATTTTGAATGCATTATTTCAATAGAAATTAAAAAATCGGCACATGACACCACGGTAGGATCCATAATATTAATTCAGTTGTCCGTCCAGTCCGACTTGATATTTAATTCATTTTGAAATGTCACGGCTACGATAAAATTAATTTTTGTGTATTTGACAAGTTAAAACTAATCGCGTATTTTTGTTATAGCTATGTATGGAACGCCGTAATTACATTTATTCGTTAAAGTACATTATCGGTCGTTAAAGTACTTTAACGGAATAAAAGTGACTTTGGCGCACATTAACGAAAATGAATTAACAGAATTTCTACTTAACGACCGTTAAAGTACATTATCGGTACCACATTTTCAACATGACCTATATTTCTAGCCAATCACAATTGCAAGCATTGAATTGTGCTGTCTTATTCCTGAAGAATCGTGATCCGCCCATTTCTTCATATGAAGAAATTTTCTTCAGATGAAGAACAACACAATAGAACACCTGTGAAGACAATTGTTCTGCTACAGAGAACATAAACTTAACTATGAACAAGTAACAAACAATTCAATGCAACAATTTTTAAATAAGATCCAGTTTCTTATAAAAAATTAATCACATTAATATTCACAAGTATTTCCAGAAATATCGATCCACTCTTATTATATTTGGTCATTATTAGTTATTGCAACTGTTTTTTTTTTTTTTTTTTTTTTTTTTTTTTTTTTTTTTCTCACAATTTTGGATTTTGATTTCCCTTTTCATCGTCTTTTATATGAATCTATTTTTTTTTTTTTTGCATGTTAACTTATTTCTTCATTTCCCGGTTTTGATTATGCTAGTTTTTTACTTATATCCTGTATAACATTGGTGTCTGTTCTTTTTTTGTACACTATTTACAATATATTTTAAACATTACTTCTATACCAACAACACTATCATTAAAACTGGTGTCATTCCTCCAATGCGATTTGAATATTTCTGTCACTAATATTTGATACAATTACATAAGTTGAAAACGATCATCCTTTAATGATAAAAGACAAAAATACTGTAGCCTTTACCATGATGGATCTTTTTGATTACTGAGGGGAAACCTAAATATATCAAATGATATATACCTTCAAGGATGAGTGATAATGGCCATGATTGTTACATCATTTCAAATGGTCAACTACCTTTACTTTTTTCTCTTTTTCACAAAGATGACTTATTTGAATAAACAACTGGCCATGGTTCAATGGTTTTAATCTAAGTTGGGTCATATTGAAAATGTGGTCTAAATTGGTTAGATGACATAAGACAAATCTTCATGAATAAGAAAGGGGTGCTCCGCTCCGCCTCTTTCTTATTCCTGAAGATTTGTCTTATTGCCATCTAACCTATACTTAAAGTAATTATCGGTCGTTAATGTACTTTAACGAATAAAAGTGACTTTGGCGCACATTAACGAAATCAATTAACGGAATTTCCACTTAACGCTTAACGCGATAATGACTATCACAAAACCGATAATAAAAAAAAAACCAAAAAAACAACCAATCAGAGGCCTTGTTACATAACAGTATTCATCTCGTCTTGGATACCAAAAAATCAAGATTTCATCAATCTTCAATCTATAGTATTCTAGACCGTATTTATAACATGTTAAGAAATTCTAAAGTACATAGCTGTAACTCTTGCTGAAAAATTATTATTACATATTCAGGTTAAATATTATTGTATGTTAAATAATAATAAAGAAGTTGGAAAATACAATTAACAGTATGTTTTTTTACTGCTTGATGACACGTTAAAATATTTAAAAGGTCTAAGTTGCTGGATTTTATTTATATTATCATTTTATCAATTTTACTTACATCATTAATAATAGGTGTTGAATTTTTTAAGAAGCTTGGTTTAGAAAGTATATCGGAGAATCCTACTTATACCAAAACTAATTTTACCAAAGATGAAGTTGTTTCCAATCACAAGGGAGTCCTTAAGTCTTTTGGTATCAATTTAAAACAGGAAGAACTTGACCTGCCTTACTTGTATTGGATTCCAAAACTTCACAAAAATCCATACAAGGAAAGATATATAGCAGGTTTTTCTAAATGTACTACTAAATCATTATCAGTAATTCTAACACAAATTTTGACAGTCGTCAAAGATGGCTTTTAGACTTATTCAGATAAAGTCTATTCTACATCTGGCATCAACAAAATGTGGATTCTCAAAAATTCTAAAGAACTACTTGACCATTTTGTTTCTAATACTCTATCTTCGGTAAAAAGTATAAAAACTTTTGATTTTTCTACCCTTTACACCACTTTCCCTCATGCTAAATTGAAAGAACGTCTAAAACAAATCATTCACTTTTCATTCTTTTACAAAAACGGTAAATCAAGATATAAATATCTAGTGCTCAACAGGGATTCTGGTTATTTTGTAAAACACCATACAGACTGCAAACAAAAATATACTGAAGATACCATCAACAAAATGTTAGAGTTTTTGATAGACAACATATTTGTTTGTTTGGTAATATTATCTTTGAACGAACAATCGGTATACCAATGGGCACAAACTGTGCTCCTTTGCTTGCTGTTTTTTTTATTCATATGAATCAGAATTTTTACAGAACCTTGTCAAATCTGGAGAAAAGACTGTCGCTAAATTATTCAACTACACATACAGATATATAGATGACTTTCTTTCTCTAAATAATCACAAATTTGGAGAATATGTGAATGTCATCTATCCAAGTGAGCTTGAAATAAAAGACACGACAGATTCTCCATGTTTTGCTTCATATTTGGACTTATACCTCAGTTATGACACCCATGAAAGGTTACATCTGAAGCTATATGACAAACGTGATGACTTCAATTTTTCTATTGTCAACTTTCCGTTTCTTTGCAGTAATATCCCTGCTTCTCCTGCGTATGGTGTATATGTTTCACAGTCAATACGGTACGGTAGATCTTGTTCCCACTATGGGAATTTTCTGCAACGAAGCAAATTACTTACAATTAAATTGTTGACACAAGGATATTGCAAGCCTAGGCTAATCAGGGCCCTTAAAAAGTTTTATGGCCGTCATCACAATTTTGTTGATAAGTATGTAGTCACTGTATCCCAACTTATACTGGATATATTTGACGTACCATAGTTCTTTGTTCCTTTCATTCTCAAAATTGACTTGCACGTGACGGGTGTAGCTAGCTAGACAGGAGGTGCTTACCCTTCCGGAGCACCCGGCCTCACTTCCTTGATGGAAGTTCACATGTATAACATATTTTGCCAGTTTGCAAAGTTTTTACTTTGTTTTTGGGATTGTGATATGGACAAGGACTGGTTTATTTGTTTTATTTTATATTTATCTACCACCTTAGTTTGAATCCTGTTGTAACAGATCCTTGGGTGTAAGTTGTCTGTTTACTTGCTTTATAATGGTCAGTGATTTTTTAAAGATACTCTTATTTTCAATTTGAAAAAATAACAATAGGCAAAATTATCTTAACCTACATTACATTCTTTAAACACTGTATTTGAGTAATCTATCATGAACACAATGTTCCTTTCTAAACTGAAATATCATGAAATATCATAAATATCTATAAAGAAAAATGTCATTGTTAAAAAAATGTAAAGTTTAGTAATACTATGGTCATATATAGATAACAATGCAATTTTCAAGTGTCTGGAAAGATATGGTGTGGTTGCGGTGTGAAATTTGGAGCGTCATTTAATAAGAAAATCCAATGTATTTGAGAGAGAGAGAGAGAGAGAGAGAGAGAGAGAGAGAGAGAGAGAGAGAGAGAGGTAGGTCAATGTTAATTTAGGAAAGGTGTATTTGGTAAATATCGTTGTGTATTCGGGAATACTGAATTGAATAGACTAATCAACGGGCTATATATATGGAACCCTCTTTGTAATGACCATGTTTGTCCCGAAATAATTTTGTTTTTATAAAGAAATTGCGATTGTAGAGAAATAATAACATAAATAATGATCCTCCCGAAACATCCAGGTGCTTCTACTATATGTACTAAGTATAGGAATATTTTGACCAATTTTAACAAATAAAAAATACTGAAAAATAAATTTACAACATTGATTTTTAAAATTATAGTAAAGTTGATATATAATTCTAAACTTGAAATGTTTCTAAAACTTGAATTACCTTATTCCTGAATGGACATACACATCCATATGATCTCTTCACAGTGAAATATTCTGTATTGGATGTTGTAAACTCTTGATTAAGAATATTCTTGACAGATTCATAGTTATATAAACAATTTGGAATTTTAAGTTGCAGTTGATCAGTCACTTACTATATAGGCATTTAAAAATAACACCAGTTTTATTGAATATCCCATCGCTAGACAATTCATTAACAGATTGATAAATTAGCTATTAATCTTTTATCTGTAGTACACACAGGTGTCACTGATGGTTCATTGATCCGTCATCCTCAGATAATTAAAACTTTAGTTAAATTACTAATAGCACTCATTTCACAGGTGTGACTTTTGTCACACTTGACTGAACCAGCTAAAAGATTACATTAATGTTTTGTCATTGTAAAGAAATTTTTTAAAATGTGAAATGCACATGTGTTCCCCAAATTCACTGTAAATGTCGTTGTAAAGAAGGTCGTTATAAAGAGAATTTTCTGTATACACTTACAATAAGTTTAAGTAGGTCTGTAACAAAAACACTAACATACGCTATACAACCTGTTAAAAACATCATACAAAATTAAAAAGCAATCAAATAAATATTAGAAATTCCCCCAAAATGAGAACAAATCGAAAGTAGTATCGAAGGCCATTTGTAATTTATTCTAACGACCAATGAAAAGTTATGTAACAGAAGAGTAAGGGAGTACCTAATTAACTGACAAAATATGCATTAACGGTTATCGACCGATAATGTACTTTAACGATCGTTAAGTAGAATTTCCGTTAATGCGCGCCAAAGTCACTTTTATTACGTTAAAGTACTTTAACGACCGTTAATGTACTTTAACGAATAAATGTGATTACGGCGTTCCATAGCTATGCAACTTATCGTAATTCTCGAGTCTGTCCAGTCCGACTTCATAAAAGTCAAAGATTTAATCATTTTTCGTGTTACTGGCAAGTTAACACTCTTCACGTTTTTTCAACAGCTATGCAACCAAATGCAGTCACAATTCTCGAGTAGGTCGGGACTCAACTCAATATATTCATCAGATTCGTCCTTTCTGGTTCGAATAAATAACGGCTATACCCCAAATTCATCACTTATAAGATTGTCTACTGCTTCCCCAATAAATGACGAACCATTTGACATAAATAGGTACATGTCAGAGTCGTTACTTTCGCCTACATACGTCAATATATCATCATTGTCACTACTGTCTATTATGTTAGATACTACTTCTTATACTGCAATGACGTCACAAATTTATTACTTAAAACGAGGCGTTTCACTTTGCCATAAAGAGAAAGTCAAAAATGTGGATTTCAAACCGCTATTACTTTTTTAGTTTGTCACCAATTTTGATGTGGTTTTCAATATTGTTATATTTAAATAATATATAAAACAATTGTGATGAAAAAATCTTGGTTACAGGTACTCTTTAACGCTAAGAAACATTTTAGCTCACCTGAGCTGATGGCCCAGATTGTCCTTAGTCCGTTATGCAAATTTTCTAAAATATATTTCAATCGTCATTTAAATGCAATAGAACCTAATTTGATGTACTTAAGCGATTATCATGTGTAGGGAAAGGGGTTTTAGCTTTGAAAAAATTAAAGATTTGTGTTCCCTCCAAACGGAATTGTAATTGCTTGAGCTCTACAACATAACGGATCTAGAATCTAATCTCATATCTGGACTGATTCTATCAAAAGTGAATTAAAGTACAACATGACCTCTGAAACAATAAAAACAGAATTCCAATACCAGAATAAGCTTTACAAGATGAAAATAATCATCGCTTCCATTTGTCAAAGCTTATTGCTTGGGCTTTTTCTTTCTTTCTTTCTTTATTTATTTATTCATTTATTTATTTATTTATTTATTTATTTAAATATCTGTTTTTGCATATCGAGATTTAAACGGACTTATCTTAATTGAGAGATTAAATACAATTACCTCAAACACTGTCTTGAACCGCAATAAAAAAAATAAAACTGAAGTTGTATGTCTATTTTTAAGGCCTTTTTATAAAATCTGTACGGATCCATAATGCTTTAGATCTGCAAACTACAACGTCTATTTGTTAAAAAATTAAACTCTTTAATAACAATGTTAAATCAGCACTACTCTATGACTCTTAAATCTGGAGAACAACAAAACAGATTGTACAAAGACAACAGAGTTTTGTAAATTCTTGCCTCAGAAGAATCCTAAACATCAGATGGCAAGAAGAAATCAGTAACGAAAGGCTATAGCAGACCACAAAACAAGATCCTATTGAGACACAGATCCAAAAGCGTAAATGGAGATTGATAGGACCCACCATCAGGAAACCTGCGAACAACATAACAAGACAAGATCTGAAATGGAATCAAAGAGGAAAAAAAGGGAAAAAAAGGACGTACAAGAAACACCTGAAGACGCGATACAGAAATGGAATGGAAACGGAGGCGTTACAACTGGACAGCCATTCGCACAGAACAGAGTCAAATAGAGAGAATTTTTCAAAGCTCCACTGGGAGTAAAAGGCCAAAGGAAAGGAAAGGTTATTTTGTTCCAGTAATTGCCAAAAGTCAAGAATACAACCGAAAACCAGTTTTTTTTCAGTATGCCCTAAACATAGAATACATAGTATTTAATAGGCATTTAATTTTTGAGAACATATTGTTAAGGCAAATTCGTAAAATTATAAGTTCGAAATTATTCTTATTTACAATAAAATGCTTTCTTTCATAGATACGGGATTATTTGCATAAAGCTAAAGCCTGCTTACCTAACCAATGGACAGGTCAAACCACACACAATAACTGTATGTCTTCTTTTGTTAATCGACATTTTCACAAGACCAGGTACCGAATATATTCCCGGGATATTTTGTATCCATTGAGCTTATACTTACCTGTTAGTGTATTCACACAGTACCAACTTTGTGGTACAATGTAGGACAAACACAAAAAATTATATAGACATTGTCAGGGTTAGGATAAATAGAGAACAATAGATAATATTAGGTTATAACAAACAACAAAATGTTCTACATAACATCATACTCAGACACATGACAATATAAACATTTACATGTCAAATATCATCATAGAAAAAAATTATTTGATACAGCAGCCCATTCCTACCATACACCAGATGCTAAACTCGTATCAATGAGTTTTATTGCATTCCGTCTTTTGTTACCTGGACCTGTTGAAGTACTAGTGTAAGGCTTAATTATACAAGGTTTAGAAATAAAAAACACTTAAAAGTTGAAAATAAAGTTGTATCTCGATGAATATATTTTAAATCTGAGAACGTTTGAGTTTTATATTCACAAAAAATTCGAGAGAGCAAAAAGACTCGAAAACAATCAACAGAGTTTAATTTTGAAATAATCAAATTTCCTATCTAATCATAGGGTCTACAGGTCCATCTTGTTTCATATATTTCGTATGACTTGTGCTCTAACAAATTTTATTTTCTGTTTTAAGATTGGCTACATGAAATGTCGGGAGACATTTTTCTCCTTGTAGGGGAGTATGTAACCAGGTGATATGTAAGTATTATGTGTAAGTGCTGCAGTTGTGTCATGTAAGTAATAATGTCTTTGTTCTACGTGTATTTGTTTATATATATTTGTTGTATATGTTTACTGGACAATACTGACGTAACGGCGACCTATGACCAAAACCTTGACCTGTCAAATCACGGTGCATGCTGGTTATCACACCTTTTCCCGCCATCATTTTCACCTTTGTAAAATAGTGTAAAAGGGAGTTAAAATTGGTAAAACATCGGAACATTTTAATCGCCTTGTTTAATACTGCAAAGTATAATCAGACGTCCGGTAAGCTTTCTGTTATTTTTATGTTATTTTTATTTAGCTAGATTTTCAGATAATTTATGTTTTAAAGTATTAGATTTATTATATTGTTGATCGTCTTGGGATAATTCCGTCGGTAATTCGATCTTTTAATTTATATATTGTAGGTTAAATTTGTACATAGATTAGTTTGTAAGCTGTACAACATATTGGTAGATGTTAATAAATTTATAAAACAAAACCATCGGAGTCACTTAGTTTTAAATATGATGGAACCCCGGGTTACAAAAGGTGCCCAACGTAAAATCTCTACCTGATTATATAGTAGCTAACCAGTGATTTATGTGGAGATACCGGATGTCCAGGGAAGATTTTATTGGATAATTTCATGCTTATATAGATGTTATATTCAGATATTCATCTTGTTTTGAAGCATGGATAAATAGGCCTATTGTGTTTGATATTAAAGTTTGAGAATCACGCGTGAGTAGTGTTTAACTGTGTACAGGTGTATTGGATATAACGTTGACAGTCGGTGATACTGATCAGTTGATATAATCGATAAATTCCAACAGGTACACGTGTTATTGTTTACATTCTACGAAACCCAGATAGACAGGTCGGAGTATGGTCCACTGGAACTTTTGAGTCAGATTCCATCACATTGGTATGATACTTATTAAATGTAATGTTTGACTTGATGTATTTATTTGTGTGTGTATGCATGTGTGAGTTAATTTTATTTTATTTTGTATGACCTGGCCAGTCAGTCAAAATTATTATTGTGTTGTGCAAATTTTTGTTTTTGTAATTGTTTGCTTTGTTTTATTTATTTATTTATTTATTTTTTGTCGGTATAGATCGATCTACCTCTATTTAATTTCTGTGTATATAATTTATTTTTTGCATTTAATTTTTTTGTTGTTGTGTGTATGTATTTGATTTTGTTCTAGTCTATAATGTATTTCTTAGGTATTTATTTGCAGTAATTTTATTTAATACTGCTACTGTTTAAAATTTTTTGGTACATAATGTATTTTGCTGCTTCATTATAAACTAAAGAAATTTTTGTAAATGTTGCAGGTATAATATTTAAATTAAAATAATAAATAAAAAGTAAATAATAATTAAAAACAAATAATTACAAATTATAATTTAACATCACTTTTCTCTAGCATGTACCACAATATTGATTGCAATATAACTAATAATATTTTGCACATCATCACATTTTGTTTATAATTCTTGGCAAATATATTGACAAACAGTTTACAATAATCATTATACAAACAAACTGACTAATTACTGACAAATTGACTTAAATTTATGTAAACCAAATTATGCTTTGTTTGTGTTTTTGTTATTTGTGTTTATTTATATTGCATAATTCTGAACTTTTATGTGTTGCAGCAATGTGATAGGAATGATGCAAAATTATTGAAACATCTCGCCAGGACTATAAAGTTGTCAGCAGCAGTGTCAAGTAAGCCAATTTTGATTGGTAATAGTCTTGTGGCATACTCGAAAGAACATTTTCAGCACTTTTCTGATGTGTGTGACTTTACGTTTTTCTGGAAAAGTAAAACTGGATTTCCATACTGGTATAATTGGCTAAAAAGACATTTGTTTGCACTTATTCGTGAGCATAAACATATAACATTATTTGTGTTGTTAGGCACATGTGACTTAACTATAAAGAAGGGAAGATTTTTTATTCTGAGACACAGCAATAGGGACACTTGTGTCAGAATTATTACAGACTATGTAGAGAAAATTAATAGACTAGTTACTGGTTTTCATACTTGTAATTTAGTATTGTTAGAGATACCACCTTACTCTATTCAGGCCTGGAACAAAAGTAAAGGACATAGAAATTGTGAGGTTTTTCTAGAGCAGGACTTAGAACTGACTAAACGTATTAATATAATTAATGACTTCATTAGACAGTGTAATGATAGAACTGGTGTAATAGTGCCTAAATTTAGAGTTGATTTGCTAAATATAAGGCGGAGTCGAGGTAAATCCAGAACGTCATTGAGTTTCAAACAGTTGAGAGATGGTATTCACCCAAATCCGTTGCTGTCAAAATATTGGATGAAGAGGATTGTGGAGTGTTTTGTAAATTTGCAGTAGGTAAGTGCAGTCTTTATTATAATTTTCTGTATTATTTGTATACTATTACTGAATTTTGTGGTTTTTTTTTATTTTGTGTATTTAAATTGTGTTCCAAAATGGTGGATTCAGAAGAACAACTGGGGAAAAAGCTAATTGGTTTAGGTAGAGGTACACCCATGTCAGAGGAGAACATTAGGTTAATTGGTTTAGGCAGGGGAACACCAAAACCTGTAAATACTAGTACACCAATGGCAGATGTAAAATGCAATATGTCTTTTAGAAATTCAGCTGGAATTACACAAGGTGACACAGAGGTACAAGGTGAGGGTGCTAGGAGCAAAATTAAACCAACTTTGCCAATAAGCAATGATTACAACGAATTTGATTCTGCTTATGTTTATAAAACAGCACCAAACTTACCAATAAATACAGGTCACAAAGGACATGAAGCCTTATATATATACAACACATCAGTAAATATTCCTAAACTACCACTATTTTCTGGGGATGAGCCACCACAGAAAGGCGATGTTACATATAAAGAATGGAGGTTTGAAATAAGTTGTCTCAACAATGATCCTGAAATAACTCCAAACATCTTAGTGCAGGCAATAAGAAGGCCACTGCGAGGAACTGCAAGAAGAATGCTGATACCATTGGGAGAGACTGCTACGGTAAACCAAATTTTAAAGAAATTGGAAAATTTATTTGGGGATATTTCAAGTAATGGCATGATAATGCAGCATTTTTTTAATGCATATAGGCAAACAGATGAGTCGGTAACATCATTTGGCTGCAGACTAGAATCCATTCTGCAATCTGCCATAGATCAAGGGTATTTAGAAGGTCACGCTAAAAATGGGCTTTTGCGTCATAAATTTTGAACATCTTAAAATTCACAAAATTTGCAAGCTCAAACAAGACATAAATATGATCAAATTAAGGAATATGATTTGTTTTTAAGAGAGATCAGGCAAGTAGAAAGAGAGCTAGATGATACTAAACAACTATCAGCTCAACAGATATCAAATGAAAAACAAGCGTCTGACAAAATGGTTCAACATCAAGCTATAGTTTCAAAAGAAAAAGAGGACTGTGGTATAGAAAAAAGGCTAGAAGATAAAATGAAACAAATGGAAAAAAAGTTGGAAAGTAAAATAGAAGCAAAATACGACAAAATTCTAAGTAAGTTGGACTCTTCAAATAATTACTATGAAACGCCACGGTTTAAAAATTATGAGGGTGGTTTTAGAGGTCAATTTAGAGGTAATAGAGGTCAATTAAGAGGTAATACAGGTCAATTTAGAGGTGGAAGCGGACAGTTTAGAGGGAATTGAAACCAAAATAATAGAGGTTTTAGAAATCCAGCTGTAAGAGGTAGAGATGGAGTAATTGAGAACAACCCAAACTAGGAACGGCCTCTGTCAATGGCCAGCCAAAGGTCAAAAGAGTAATTAATGGCCAAAATAGTAGTAAATAAAGGGGTAGATTAGTTGGTAGTTGTAATAAAGGGAATATAGTATTACAAGGGCAAAATTTTAAAGCATTGATAGATTCAGGTTCAATGGTTACAACAATTTCCGAATCAGGTTATAATAATCTAAAATGTAAGCCTAAATTATTACAATTAGAAGATTTAGGATTAGAGGTGTCAGTTGCAGATGATATTTAGGTTATATTGAAAGTTGTATCTGTGTACAATTTCTGAACAATAAAGAGATAATTTTTCCCATTCTTGTTGTTCCTGATACCCAGTTTTCAGCTACTTGTCCTGCAATTATAGGGACAAATGTAATTAGATTGTGCAGGGAGTATACAACAATAGATGACTCAGTACCATTGCCATGGAAAATTGCAATAGACAGTTTGACAGGTAAGAATTGTATGGTCAAAAGTACAAACAGGAAACCAATAAAGGTGGTACCTTTTGAGTCAAAGGTAATTAATGGTCAGGTGAGAGGGGTTCAAAGTAAGTTCGAAACAATGGTTACAGAAAAACTAGAAGGTGAGACCAACTTAATAATATGCCCAAGATTACTTAAAATGGACCAGAATATAGCGGTTACAAAAGTACCTGTTAAGATTTGTAATATATCAGCAAAAGTTATTACAATTCAACAAGTCAGAAATAGCCTGTCTACAGGATGTAAAAGTAATGGATGATATTACAATGCCAACATCAGCTGCTCATAGCTCATCAATACCCGAAGAGTTGGGAGTACACATTGAAAAATGTAATTTAACTACAGATCAGTTAATTACTGTGCAGCAACTTTTAAATAAATGGAAATCTGCATTTGCTACAGGACAACTATATATTGGAAATACTGATTTGGTAAAGCATAAAATAGAGCTAGTAGACAACACACCATTCAAACTACCATATCGTCGCATACCACCTGCGATGTATGACGAAGTCAGACAACATGTCAAAGAAATGCTTGTTGCAAATGTGATAAGGGAGTCAGATAGTCTCAGTTACCAGGAAAGATAGCTATATGACGTAATCGACACCTTAAATGGTTCAAATATTTCTCAAAATTGGACCTAAGATCCGGCTATTGGCAAGTTGAGATATGCGAGGAGGATAAGCACAAAACAGCTTTTTCCGTAGGCAAATTAGGTTTTTATGAGATGAACCGGATGGGTTTTGGAATAACGAATGCCCCCACAACATTTCAGTCTTATGGAGAAATGCATGGGAGAGATGCACTTAAAAGAGTGTTTGATATTTATCGATGATGTATTAATATTTTCTAAGACCTTTGAAGAACACGTAACTAGGTTGGAAAATGTATTTGCAAGGTTGGTAGAACTTAACCTAAAATTGAATCATCGAAATGTGAATTGTTCAAAACGTCTGTATCATATTTAGGTCATGTAGTTTCTGAGAAAGGCATATCGACAGATCCAGAGAAAATTTCAGCAGTTAAAGATTGGGCTAGACCACAGAATGTCAAAGAATTGAGAAAATAGTTAGAGTTTGTAGGTTACTACAGAAGATTTATAAAAAATTATACTAAACTTGTAGAACTTGTTTGGTTGGCATCCTAAGCTCTCAGTTGATATATATTTGGGTTAGATCAGAATGATGAGCAAGAGAAGGAGAAAACAACATATGTGAAAAAGCTGAAAGCCAGAATGAAACAGGCGTATAAAATTGCTTCTGCTGAAGTAGAGAAAAATACAGCTAAAAATAAAGAGAATTATGATAAGAAAGTAAGAGAGTCTAAATTAAAAGTAGGCGATAGAGTACTGATCAGAAATGTTGGTCTCAAAGGAAAACAAAAGCTCGCCGATAAGTGGGGAAAAGAACCCTATTTGATTGTAAGTATACCAAATAGTGAAGTTCCGGTGTGCAAGGTAAAACCAGAGTCTGGAAAAGAATCCATCCGCACTCTGCATCGAAATTTAATGCTACCTTTCACCAGCATCCCACCAGTAGACTCGGAAAATAAAACAAAAACAAACAACAATGAGAAACAAAAACAACTTAAAAAGAGTAAATCAGAGGTTATAAATGAGCCGACAGAAAATCAAAATGTTACTGAAAGTGAAAACACATCTAGTGATAGTGATAGCTCGGAGTGCGAAATACGTGAGTATGTGATACCACAACGGAGAAATCAGCAATGTAAAGTGCCAAAGTCCCATTTAAATGAGTCCAGAAATACTAGTGGTCTTACACTGCAAATTGAAGCACAACAACAACAACAGCCATCTCATTCTAGTTCTTTGAGCTCTGAAGTATCACAATCAAATACAACAACAAATCAAAGTTGCAGTAGATCAGATAACACTCCAAGCAATGTAACATCCGATCAGTCAGAAAGCAGTCTAAACGTTTATAACAATAGTGCTAGGGATTCAGGAGCTTCAGGAGTCAGCCAGGAATTAACACCAATTAATTACCAACCAAGAAAATCAAACAGACAACGTAAACCACCCGATAGATTCGGAACTTGGGTTTACTCTCAAAACAGCAAAATAGGAGAGGAAGTGTTTGTGGAAAATTATACGAAGTCAGCGCATCTTTATATATGATTTATTATGCAGTAATACATAATTATAATCAATATATATTTATGTGAAATGAATATTATTACTGTCACTGGTAATATAATGTAATATATTAGTTCATGTGTGTTAAAAAAAAAGTAAGATATGGACAAGGATTGGTATGTTTGTTTTATTTAATCCATTAGTAGTAGTTAGTTTTGAATTCAGTTTAGTAATACATCCATGTCGGTGTAGATAGTCTAAAACTACTTGGATTACTGAAGCTGGATTTGAGATTGGCTACACTTTGGATTCAATTATAACACAGTTGAAAACATAACAAAGTGTTTCATAATTTCAGTTATTTGTTACTTAAATCTATTTTATTTGATACAGGTCCATCTTGTTTCATATATTTCGTATGACTTGTGCTCTAACAAATTTTATTTTCTGTTTTAAGATTGGCTACATGAAATGTCGGGAGACATTTTTCTCCTTGCAGGGGAGTATGTAACCAGGTGATATGTAAGTATTATGTGTAAGTGCTGCAGTTGTGTCATGTAAGTAATAATGTCTTTGTTCCACGTGTATTTGTTTATATATATTTTGTTGTATATGTTTACTGGACAATACTGACGTAACGGCGACCTATGACCAAAACCTTAACCTGTCAAATCACGGTGCATGCTGGTTATCACACCTATTACCCGCCATCATTTTCACCATTGTAAAATAGTGTAAAAGGGAATGAAAATTGGTTAAACATCGGAACATTTTAATCGCCTTGTTTAATACTGCAAAGTATAATCAGACGTCCGGTAAGCTTTCTGTTATTTTTATGTTATTTTTATTTAGCTAGATTTTCAGGTAATTTATGTTTTAAAGTATTAGACTTATTATATTGTTGATCGTCTTGGGATAATTCCGTCGGTAATTCGATCTTTTAATTTATATATTGTAGGTTAAATTTGTACATAGATTAGTTTGTAAGCTGTACAACACATTGGTAGATGTTAATAAATTCATAAAACAAAACCATCGGAGTCACTTAGTTTTAAATTTGATGGAACCTCGGGTTACATATATATATATATATATATATATATATATATATATATATATATATATATATATATATATATATATATATATATATATATATATATATACACGAATACTTTTATCAATGGCATTGATCGGGAAAAGGAATTAAGTTAAGTAATGATGCTTCGTTTTTACTTATATCAAGGAAGTTAATTCTCTGTTGATGTAGGAAATATGAGTGTCCAGAGATACCACCGACCTTCGGCAAACGAAGTAACAAATTTTCTCACACTAGAATTTTCCTTAGTGGAATTCGAACCTAGCGCGAGTTTTACACCAGTCAGACACCGAGGCCCCTAGCTAAATGGAACTGACGCGAAAATATTCCGGGTTACAGTAATTATTCAAAGTTTAATAGTAGCTACAGGGATTTTGAGATAGCACATTTTTTTATACAAGAGTCTTTTCATAAATTAATCATTCCAATGAACAGAAGGTGAAACGTGACAAATTGTATTAATTGTATTAATTGTCCGTTATTAATATCCAAATGCATTGGCAATGGTTTTATTTATCACATACAAAGTCACAATTGACAAACTATGTGTTTAATTTATCGTATTTCACAGTTTTGTAAGTTGTGTTTGAAATGACCCGGTTTTTTATGACCATGTTCTAAAAGTAGACCCATAGGTTACATCTCGCTGAGAAATTATGGTTATTTCTGTATTCATTCGAGCTTTTATCGTTGAACCAAATTTAACATTGTTCATTAGAAACAACATTAATTAGCACAACACCGTTTTTAATTTCAAAAAAAACTTATTGCAGTTTTAAAACAATAAAATTCATTCATGGTTTGACAATCTTGTCCTGTTACTCAATTCAATAGTACCTATTTACGTTTGCTAGAACAATAAGCAACAAATTATTGACCATGTCAAAAATGACGACACGCAACAATAGTGCCTACCAGTCAGCACGCCTCAATACATCCAACTGAGTTTGTCTGTAAATATTACTACCATTTCCTTTGGGTATGAAACTAGATTGTGCGATGTCTCTCTTAAAAGTTCTGAAAGTTTGCGAAAAAGACACATTTTTCTATACAAGAGTCATTTCATAAATTAATCATTCCAATGAACAGAAGGTGAAACGTGACAAATTGTATTAATTGTCCGTTATTAATATCCAAATGCATTGGCAATGGTTTTATTTATCACATACAAAGTCACAATTGACAAACTATGTGTTTAATTTATCGTATTTCACAGTTTTGTAAGTTGTGTTTGAAATGACCCGGTTTTTTATGACCATGTTCTAAAAGTAGACCCATAGGTTACATCTCGCTGAGAAATTATGGTTATTTCTGTATTCATTCGAGCTTTTATCGTTGAACCAAATTTAACATTGTTCATTAGAAACAACATTAATTAGCACAACACCGTTTTTAATTTCAAAAACAACTTATTGCAGTTTTAAAACAATAAAATTCATTCATGGTTTGACAATCTTGTCCTGTTACTCAATTCAATAGTACCTATTTACGTTTGCTAGAACAATAAGCAACAAATTATTGACCATGTCAAAAATGACGACACGCAACAATAGTGCTTACCAGTCAGCACGCCTCAATACATCCAACTGAGTTTGTCTGTAAATATTACTACCATTTCCTTTGGGTATGAAACTAGATTGTGCGATGTCTCTCTTAAAAGTTCTGAAAGTTTGCGAAAAAACACATTTTTCTTAACCAGCATAAAACAGATGTTATAACTAACGTTGTGTAATGCAGATTTGCTTCAAAGATCATGCTACTAACGACAATTCGTTCCCTGGCATACAATTGCTGAAAAAACTTTGAATTATCCAAATGCGGCGGATACCCTCCCCCCCCCCCAATTATTAGCATACCAAAATTATGAACTAAAAATAACTGTAGTTTTTGTATGAATTTTATTTATCAAATATAACAATGATTAACTGTAGTAAAAAAGATCAATTAACAAATTAAATTGATGGAGGATAAACAATAAATTCTGTGTTTTGAACAATTGTGTGTATTAATTATTAAAAATAATCCAATATTTTTTCTACAAAACGCACCGTATGATACATCTCGGAAATGTAAATGCATATTTATAAGAAAAATCCCATTAGTTTGTCTATTGTTTAAATACGCATAGTTTAAGAAATGTACAAACTACAAAAAGTAGTACATAAAATAAGGAGGAAAAAAAGGGGAAAAAAACGAAGAAAAGTTCTTAATATAAGCTTACTAGAACATGAACAACAAATCCAAGCTAAAAAATTTACATTGTAACATAACGTATCAAAAAAAAACCAAAATAGTTTATATAAAATCACAAATGACAGATAAAATATTAAATATATGTAGCTAAATTTAGAACTGATGAAACACAATGTAAATTTATTGAACTTTAATTTATTTTATTGTTCAAGTGCGCAAAATATTTAAGCAATGTGTAAACTTTATAAATACATGGTATACATATATAAAAAAAATAAAATACAATTTTAACAAGGGAAAGAAAAAAGAATAAAAAATTAAGCAAATATGATAAAAAACAGGGCATAAATTTGACAATAAAAGTAACAATGAATAAATTCAACCAAATAATTTACATAGAATAACAAATGGTAGGTAAAGTATATGAATAGCTAAATATGGAACAAAGACACAACACTGTTTCTTAGTTTATCATTCACTCACCATTTAAGCAACATAGGCATAATTTTCTCATACAATGTGTATAAAAAAGGTTTCCAAAAAAATGAGCTTAGAAGAACACGATTAAAAAATGAAGCACCAATTTGACAATAAAACATTATATATATATATATATATATATATATATATATATATATATATATATATATATATATATATATATATATATATATATATATATAGTAGAGCTTTGATGGCTCGACTAAATATTCGAGCCATCGGGGGGTTCGAGCGATAGAACATCGAGATATGATTGGAGGTTCACGTTCTCATGTTTACCGACCGTTAAAGAATCTTTAAATTTTTTTTACTTGTAAATAAACTAAAAGGTCAAATTATGAAAAGTCCGATTTGAAATTCCATTATTTATCACGAAATATTAAAAAAAAATAATAAAAAAGAATAACATGTCACATTAATATACATAATTCATTTCAAATTACATGTTGACCTGCAATCTGCCGTATGATGTATATGGCTACGGGGTTAGAATATGGCACTTTATTTTTATTTCAACAGGTAATGATACAAAGTAAACTTACTTTATTATTTTTTGCACATTTAATACTTTAAAGAAAAACAATACAAAACACAATCATTACCGGTCGTTTTAATCACGGGAAAAAACGATAATACACATTACTATATATATTCCAAGGGCATGTAAATTACAGAATATTGATGTGCAATTATAAGGCACGAGCGACTGAGGTGTTTTAAAAATAGCGATCAAACACTTCCGCGTGTCGTAATCGGATTAAGAGATTAAAGAACTGAGCATATCGACGTTGTCTTAGAAGGTTACTTAATAATTAATTAATTAATTTTAGGTAACTGTCTAGATTAATCATTTCGTTCCACTCTATTACTTTTGATGAAATCTGTAATATGGCTTCAGCTTGTGTTTTGTTTACAATGACCAGGACCACACGTCCTTCTGGCAAAAACTGTATTCGAGCGAAAGAAGTTGAATTTTCACTAACTTTATACTTTTGAAAAATATTCATTGTTCGAGCGAGCGGTGATATTCGAGTTAACGAAGTTCGAGCCATCAAGGTTTATTTACATAGGATATATTAGGAAATTGGTCGGGACCAACAGATGACTTCGAGTTATTCGGGGTATTCGAGGCAACGACGTTCGAGCGATCGAAGTTTTACTGTATAAATATATATATATATATATATATATCTTATGTTGGTTTTTCCTCGAAGGGAAATCCTAAAATCACATTGAAAATCCCCAGGTATTGTGTGACATCTAAAAATACCTGTAGCTAAATCTGGAACTTAGGAAACACAGAATATTTTTACACCTTATATCAGTTTATTTATTAATAAGCTAAATCTAAGCTGTGAACAAATGAAACAAAAATACAGTAATTTATATTAAATACATGAAAGGAAGGAAAGTTTCTGAAAATGAACTTAGCAGAACATGTTTAGAAATAAATTTAGTTTGACAAGAAGAGATATTGTTTCCAATCTTTACAAATAAACCCGTTTTTTTTTTACTTCGAAACACAGATTGTACATAAAATGTATTAGGCTTTCATTGAAGCATTGATATAAATACTTTAACGACTAAACCAAAAAAAATTACCATAATACCTATTTGAGAATATACATATAATACTATAACATTGTAAATCTACAAGGCTTATAAAATATATTACACTAATACCAGTTGAATTTTGATGCGCCAGATGTGTTTATGATTTAAAAGGAAGCATCAGTTTGACAAGATAACATTATGTTTATAAATAAATAAATAAATAAATAAATAAATAAATAAATAAATTTTCTTATTAATCTTTATCTTATAAATCAGGAAATCCTAAAATCACATTGAAAATCAACAGGTATTGTGTGAAATCTAAAAATACTTATAGCTAAATCTGGAACTGAGGAAACACTGTAAATTTGTCATACGTTATATCGGTAAATGAGCAAAAAGTAAGCAGTGAACAAATAATACAAAAATACTGTATTTATATCAAATACATAAAAGGAATAAAAGTTTCCTGAAAATGAACTTTGCAAAACATGTTTAAAAATAAATCCAGCTTGACAAGAAATCCCATCTTTTCAAACATTCACAAATAAACCCGCATATTTTACATAGAATCACAGTATTCAGAAAAAATATGAAAAATGGCTTCCATTGAAAGATGGATGTCAAAACTTAAATTAACTAAATGAATAAATTTGTATAACATTGTAAAACTTCAAGATTACCTTGGTTGAAATGTTCCAAAAACCTGTAGCAAAATCATTTACGGAAGAAAAATATGTAAAAAAAACAATGCGTTAGTTGTGTTAATAAGTCTAGTTGAAACATTGACTGATAAAAGTTGCATAAAATCAAACCAGAGGATTTTTTTTCTGAAAATGAGCTTAGTTTAATGTATAGGAAAACTATGGATGGAGCTCTCTATCTTCCTTTGTAGTGCGGGGAATGTCACCATTTTATATATTATTATCGCTTAGTCAATACAGTTGTTAAACCAGTATTTTTAGTTATTAAAATAATAAGAAAAGTGCCTTACAACTTCTTGGAAAATAAAACAGTAAAATATTAAGTTATCAATTACAAGATGTATTACATTACAAACTTATCTAACGAGATTTGTTAACAATCATCTCAAAGATTTGATTAGCAGGAGCAAATTATTGGGTAACAACTCAAAAACAAAATATTAACTGTTCATTTTATATCCAGCGATGCATAAACGTTTTCTATTAGACAATTTTTAATACTGCTTTTTTGACAAATTTTTGATAATGCAGAATTAAAAATAAAAAAGCTTATTTAATTGTTAAAAATATTTTATTGTGAGGTATTTTCAGTTATCCCCAGTTATTGTCCATGTTCATAAAGGTTGTAAATTTGTTGTTTTAATTAAAGCTAAAATAATTTAATCATCATTAATGCCGTTACATCCAATTTATTTTTTACAAGGCATATTTTTTTTCAGTTTTTACTTTTTCCCATTGAGAACAAATTGATTCTAAATAGAGTAGTATAAAATTCGACCTTTCCAAAAAAACAACTTATCAGAAATGGCTTGAAATAAAGAAAAACCAACATTTAATTTATGAACTACCATAAGAACAATATCACTCGTGATGCTGTGTACTCTATTAGTTAGGGCTTTTGAATAGCAATGAAGACCACATCACGACATTTAAAAGAAATAAATCAAAGGACACTTTGGACAGGTTCAAAATGGTGTAAAAAGCACATATACTAAAAGATTACGTTACTGATGTACAAGCTATTGATATAATTTGTTATTTGATTTTGAAGCTTCCATTTTCTACCTTGTCTTTATTATTCAAACCTGTGACGAAAGTTTTTGTTTTGTAATCAACAATTTAAAAATAATACTTAAATGGTAAATGGACCAGAACCATAGCCTAGATTTTAAACCAAATATTTTTACCATGTCCAAGTTGATTGCAGATATTTAAGTAGACTGTCACCATGGCATTTGTATTACATCTAAATTTAATTCATTGCCATTTATTTTATGTTTTTACAGGTAAAGCTGGCTAAACAGGAGGTATTTTTTTAGCACCCTGCCTCCTTCCGGGTGTCAGTGCACGCCTTTAATGAATTTGCAAGTTTTTACTTTGCGTTTGGGACTGTGGGCATTGGCTAGTATATTTTTGTTTGATGTGCAGGTTGAGTAGTATTTGACAAAAAATAAGAACTTACTAGAACAGTGTAAAAAAATAAAATTAATGCCACTAAGTTTTTCTGAACACGAGATATAGTAAACCTATAAACTGTAACAATATCGGAAAACTTCAATGGAAGCGCTATAAAATACTGATGGAAATTAAATCAAACGTAAACACCGGTCCATGTCAAAATCACAATCACAAAAGCAAGGGTACAAAATGAAAACTGGCAATTTAAGATCAACACCTGGTTTTGCATGGTCACTGCATATTATGTAGCCTATACGAGTCACGAATCCTTTCAAAATTATTATATAATTAACATTTTGCACATGGAATTTTAAACATTTTTTCCGCATGAAATAAAAAACAAACATATTAGTCCCTGTCCAAATAAGGTGACTAACATCATTTGTTACTGTCAAAACTTTACGTGCTGTTTTAACCAGGACTTTTTTCTGGTGAGCTTCATATAGATGGGAAAAAATTTGGTGTTATTCGAAATCTCACGAATAAACTCTACTTCCTTATGTTTTATCTGTGTCTATCTGTCAGGGCTAACATTACCAACATCCGTCCATACACATTTGAATGCTTGTCTTACTTCATAGATGATATCTATATGGAAAAAAAAAACCCTGAAAGAAACAGAAAGGTTTATGTAGTATTTAAGATAGATTTTATCCATGTAACAAAACATTGATAAATGAAACTACCAACTCAGTAAAAAAAAAAAAATAGAATATCCACGCTTTATCAACTGGGGTAACACACCGAGTATATAACATCTGTTTCACCTATGTGAACTTTTAAAACCAATTTATGTGAAACAATTTTGGTATCATACTTTAAATTAACGTTAAATAAGTAATGTGGTTGGGTTCCTAAAATTTTGATTGTAGATGCATATATGACCAGTCACTGTGATAGGCTAAATACATAAAAGTTCATTCTATAGAAAGTGACTAGTCCGTCTAGTTTTGGAAAACAGTTCATATTGAAAAAATTAACATGTTTTCTCTCTTTTTTAAACAAATTCGCATTATAAACTATTCGATGCCGTTTTAACTTAGAATGGACTTTCCTCTCGTATAGCCGTAAGTAAAAAGATAAAAAGAAAATATTAATTGAAGAAATATGAAGACAAACGATGTTGACACTTAGAGTAGTAAATGGAATTGACCAGTAATTATACCTCATACAACACTCTCGGTTAAAACAGGGTCATACGATGGTTGTCTGCTTAGTTGAACTCTTGCGGTTTTGATTTCATTATGGTGTCCACATTTTCTCTGAAATACAAAGAAATCACAATAAAATTCTGAATAACTTACTTCAAAACATTAAAAGATTTTGTTAACGTGACCTTAATGGAAACACGTTCCCTTAAATAAAACAAACATACCAGCCCTTGTCCATATCACAATCCCCAAAACAAAGTAAAAACTTTGCAAACTGGCAAAATATGTTATACACGTGAACTTGCATCAAGGAAGTGAGTCCGGGTGCTCCGGAAGGGTAAGCACCTCCTGTCTAGCTAGCTACACTCGTCACGTGCAAGTCAATTTTCAGAATGAAAGGAACAAAAAACTATGGTAAGTCAAATATATCCAGTATAAGTTGGGATACAGTGACTACATACTTATCAACAAAATTGTGATGACGGCCATAAAACTTTTTAAGGGCCCTGATTAGCCTAGGCTTTCAATATCCTTGTGTCAACAATTTAATTGTAAGTAATTTGCTTCGTTGCAAAAAGTTCCCATAGTGGGAACAAGCTCTACCGTACCGTATTAACTGTGAAACATATACACCATACGCAGGAGAAGCAGGGATATTACTGCAAAGAAACGGAAAGTTGACAATAGAAAAATTGAAGTCAAAACGTTTGTCGTAAAGCTTCAGATGTAACCTTTCATGGGTGTCATAACTGAGGTATAAGTCCAAATATGAAGCAAAACATGGAGAATCTGTCGTGTCCTTTATTTCAAGCTCACTTGGACAGATGACATTCACATATTTTCCAAATTTGTGATTATTTAGAGAAAGAACGTCATCTATATATCTGTATGTGTAGTTGAATGATTAAGCGACAGTCTTTTCTCCAGATTTGACAAGGTTCTGTAAAAATTCTGATTTGTATAAATAAAGAAACAAATCAGTAAGCAAAGGTGCACAGTTTGTGCCCATTGGTATACCGATTGTTTGTTAAAAGATAATATTGCCAAATACAACAAATATGTTGTCTATCAAAAACTTTAACATTTTGTTGATGGTATCTTCAGTATATTTTTGTTTGCAGTCTGTATGGTGTTTTACAAAATAACCAGAATCCCTGTTGAGCACAAGATATTTATATCTTGGTTTACCGTTTTTGTAAAAGAATAAAAAGTGAATGATTTCTTTTTGGCGTTCTTTCAATTTAGCATGAGGGAAAGTGGTGTAAAGGGTAGAAAAATCAAAAGTTTTTATACCTTTTCCGAAGATAGAGTATTAGAAACAAAATGGTCAAGTAGTTCTTTAGAATTTTTGAGAATCCGCATTTGGTTGATGCCAGATGTAGAATAGACTTTATCTGAATAAGTCTGAAGGCCGTCTTTGACGACTGTCAAAATTTGTGTTAGAATTACTGATTATGATTTAGTAGTACATTTAGAGGAACCTGCTATATATCTTTCCTTGTATGGATTTTTGTGAAGTTTTGGAATCCAATACAAGTAAGGCAGGTCAAGTTCTTCCTGTTTTAATTGATACCAAAAGACTTAAGGACTCCCTTGTGATTGGACAGAACTTCATCTTTGGTAAAATTAGTTTTGGTATAAGTAGGATTCTCCGATATACTTTCTAAACCAAGCTCCTTAATAAGACATTCAACATAGAATTTCTTACAAACGAAAATAATGTTATAAGAAGCTTTGTCAGCTGGAAAACAACATACCTGTTATGTATGTCAGTAAAGATTGCAGAAAACTCCGGGTCCCTGAGCACTTAAGAAGGTTTAGTACTCATAGACCCATTAAGTTTTGCAATCTTTGACTTGACAAAATTTCTTATTGTCCTTATCCAGTCGGATAAAGTATCAAGCTCTACGTCTTCTAATTTAGCCCAACCTCTAGCATACTCTTCAACAGAATCCACAATAATTTTGAAATTCTGTCCCCAAGTAAAAGGTTGAGCCTCCCTGTATTTAGGGCCTTTTGAAAGAAGACATCTTAATTTAGTTTTCTCAATAATATTGAGATCACCTGTTACTACATGCCCGGCTGGTTTATAAATATATTGGGACGCTGAGCAAGAGCAGGTAGGTGGAGTAAAGTTATGAAAGTTATAATTAAACGAGTTATTTACTTTCAATAATTGTACTAAATTTAGACAAAAGAAATTGAAGTAATTTCAAGGCAACAAAAATTCGATTTATCAATCCTTGGCTGTGGTTATCAAAATCTGGGCCCCCTGTGAATTGTTTGTATTATATTACTTAATACGCTCTTAATAACATTGAAAAGGCTGTACAAAACTTATGACGCAGAAATCACATTTAGTACTGTATTTCGTTGTAACACCAATACTGAATTTAGAACAATTAATATATTTGTATTAGGAAAAAGGGTTTATATAAACCCCTGACTTTTGATAGTTGCATGATGTAATATGTGTCTAATTTCTGGTTTCTCTATATATTTGCAAGGTACCAAATAGATAAGTGTGTGTTTTTTATTTCCAATTTTAGACAGAATCCCATTGTTTATAAAAAAAATTATGTTAATTGTAATTCTAACTTATGTTCTTTAAGTGCAATAACAGACCTTTTTATATATGTGAAAAATTTTCAAGTAGAATACACTGTAAATTGAACAACCGTTTTTGTATCTTACCAAAGTTGTTTTAATTCTCTTCAATATTCTTTTAAAAAACTTCTTTTTATAGGCCACAAAACAACACAATAACATGACCACCACAAACAGGAAAATAAGCACAGCAACAACTACTATGATCTCCACTAGTAACTCTGGTGGAATATATGGTGAAGCTACATTCTGTACAGCATACCCACTGCCTGTAATATACACCAAACAAAATAAAAAAAGAAGAAAGATATTTTGATTTGAAATTTGTGCAACCCCTGTAACTTGGCAACAGCCAAGGCATCCAAAATCACGACATACTGGAAAATAATGACAAAATTTAAACAAAAACAGTACCATCAAAGTGAAAAATTAAAAATAGGTTGTAAGTATTGGAGTTTAATAGAGATATTTTGTTTTTCTATCAAATTGTTGAAAATTTATTTTAAACAAGTTAAGATATAAACAAAATTTAAAGATTCAGTTTATTTATAATCAATTATTTGGTCAATAAGCAAACATACCAGTCCTTGTCCATAAAAACCTGGGCCAAGCGACATGAAACATGTAATTGAGGAACAGAAAAACTAATGGAAATAAAGAATAAAATAAAAAGGTGATATTAGGATTTTTAACATCTTATTCAATTATTCCAATCATAATTTTAAGAAAGTTTACATTATTATTATAGGTTGACATTTTATATTTGACTGAAATAGGAAATAGGGGTTATAGTTAAAGATTAAAAAATAAAGATTATTGAATTGAAGATAAACTGGAATGAAAGTTTTTTTTTACATTTTAAATACACTTGATGAAATAAAATAATTAGACTTTGAAACAAATTTCATTACGCTAATATACACTTTAAAGGTAGTTAGTATTATCTCCTTATTGTGAAATTTCATTTTGACTAAAAATTGATGTTATTGTGAAGAAATATAAGGGCAGAGGGTGGGTATGAGAAAAAAATTGTCTTCAAGAAATGCATAAAAATGCACTGTTAAAAAACAACGAACAACCACAAGCAATTCTAAATACTTTATACGTGGTAATTGGTCATTGTTAAATTGTAATATCTTGGGACCGTATCTTTCCAATCAGTGAGGTAGATTTTAAATTAAAACATTTGCTATGAAATTATCTAAAATATCTTTTATATTGCATTAATTGACTTATATGTCGATTACCCAAGATATTGATATGATTATGTCATAATATGTATTTATAACTATTTATTATTAGAAACAACGCAACCCTACTTTCACTTTAATTATCCTGTCTTGTTTGTTTAATCAAATTATATTAAAATAATTCACGCATTTCAATAATCTTCTTATAATAATTTTATATAATATCGTATTAACGAAGCTTTGAATGTTGTAAAGTTTTTTAAAAGTCAGAATATTTGCCATACTTGCTATTGACACAAAATTATTTTTTCGGCAATGATTTGTTGTTCAGTTTTAAACAAAGTTAAAATTAGACATTAGATAAATAACAATAAAAAATCAAAACATCTGTGACTAAATAGTGGCTAATAATTAATCGTATATTACCTTTGTTGTATTCTGGATAAAGTTTCATTTTGATCTCTTTCTTCAATATCTTTCGTAATATTGATCTGTTATCTCTCTGGACAAAGTTATTTAAAATGAGTGTGTTTAGTAAAATGGATTTGTTTATAGACATAAAAAACTTTAATTATTGAAAAAGTATTGATATTTTTATTGGAAAGTACAGAGTGCTATTTTTAGATAGTTGGAAAGTACCTGTGTAAAATACGTCGTTATTTTTGAAAATCAAGAAACATTCCAATTTTGTGAAAATCAAAAAATTTTACATTCATATCATATATTTTCAGAATCAGAGTAACAACGTTGTTTTATGGTAAAGGAATGGCCCTCAATAACATTGCAACATCACATATCGCAATAAAATGTTGACATCCGGAAGTGTATTTTTGAAGTCTCCCTCGAGTTATCGCCCACCAACTTTAATATCGATTTCCGACTGATGATAATAAATTACTAAATTATTGTGTAATGGTAAAATGGTAAAAATCAAAAAACTTCTTTAGTTTTACATCCGATTTTTTCATAAAATATTAGCATACCTACGGGAATGTAAGGTGATTAATCTTTAAAAACATCGTATTTAAGTCTTATAGAACTCTAAATAAGTTGGAAGTTCAGTTCAATTATCAGTATTCCTAGTATATGTTTACCATTTATTGTTAATCATCCCAATATTGTTGATAATTTTTAAGTCACTGTATCCAAATTTTTACTGGATCTATTTGACTTCCGATAATTCCATGTTCTGTCATTCTCAAATTTGATTTTACACTTGACGGATATAACTACAGAAGGTGATTATCCCTTCTCGAGAAAATTTTATAAAAAATATTTGTATTTTGACATAGAACTGAGAAGAATTGAGCTCGAGCAATACTAGTTGAATATAATTACCTAAATAAGTCTAGTCGATAACATTAAAAAAAATTTTTAAATCAAAATATAATAGTATATCATTTTTTATTGGTTTAATATATCATTACAATTTCTAGCTTTATCAGCTGAAACATTATCAAAAAGTGACATATACATATATAAACAATTACATAATAACATATTATATTCAAATGAATTGTTCTTGATAAATAAGAAAAAAGGTTTCTGACTGACCAGTGCCACACACACACACACATACACACACACAACAAAAATACCTGTTAAATTTTGATATGCCATATGGGCACATTTCGGAAAATCATTCCTCATCAGTGACACTAAGGGCCGAAAAGTTTGATAAATAGAAATATTAGGCAAACAGTGGAAAAAATGAATCCAAAGTTCCAAAATTATATAAATCCCAATCAAACTAATGAATGCTTTGCATGAGAGAACAAACCTTAGTTTTAAATAAATTGCAAAATGAAGAGACTGAAACTTACATAATTCAATTTCTTGGAATCTCCGGTTGTATAAAATTTATCTATCTGGTCGATTACTATAAAATTATTAGAACGAGACATTCTTTACATTGCAATCCAAACAGAATTGTATGTAAATTTTTTATATTATGGTCAAATTAACAGTTGTCTTAATATTATTGCCACAAATTTTGTTTTAGTGTTTCTAAAATTTGTGTAAATTAATATGTATTGTGTGTTATTTTTTTATTCTGATTGCTACCAATATCTTAAAACTGGAATAAAGACTTTATACCTTATCAAAGGATGCATACAACGGGATATATCTTTTTAAATAAGAAAAAAACGAAAAGCACGAATGAAACACAATGAGAATTTAGAAAAGAAAAAACAATTTTAGGGTGGTCTTTGTAAAAATGTTTAAACTTTTGAGAAATGCGGTATATATCGCCATTAACATGCTACACATTGTCTTTAGTTTTGAGTTTTGTAATACATGTTAATTACAAAAAAATCAAAATTTAAAATGTCAAAAAAATTATAAATAATGATGTTATTACAAATAAACAGCATAAAAAGTATCAAAAGCCTCAATTTGTAATTGATAAACAAGAACCTGGCAATGTCAATGAAACCAAGAAAAAAAGCGATAGTTAATGAAGGGAACATATATATAAGACAAAACGAGAAAGAAACAAACAACACAAATTAGGACCAATGACTAACAAAGTCCTCACTTTAACAAACAAACGTTAGAATTTTTATTCATTAACAAGTTATGTGAACATAAATGCCCTAAAACAATAAATGATATTCTAAAATGCATATGGAAAATAACAAAATATATTAACACAGGAAACTTACTTACAAATATTGGATTTTAAAACAAATTGGACTAAATTAAGTATTCGAAATTAAAACATTTCACAAGAAGTACTCGGTCAGAGCCAGAGCAACCAAGAACAGAAAAGCACAAACGGATGAAACATACAAGTGTACATACAATATTTATACAATACATGTACATGTATATACAAATTTTAATTTTGTTAATTATGGTAGTACTCTCTCGGTCTTGATATCTATTTTTTCAAAAGATTTAAATAGAGCATTTAGTTTGGCAAAATGTTATAAATCACATTCAGTTGAATGTTTTCACAAAAATTCAGTCAAATACAACAAAATTTCCTCTTTACTACATAATAAAACAGTATACCTACATACAAATCTTGTACTTTTAACATAACATATGTAAACTTGAAAATGAATACACGTTTATTTTAAAAAAATCTTTACAGCATTACATACGTAAGAATTCAAAAATTTAGAACAAAATTAAGTCGATGTTCTACTTTCCAGACATGACTTATTTTTTAAAATTGATACAAACAAATTGAGTTAAGCATTTACATTTTTTGTGGAAAATTTTTTCAAAATTATTTACAAAGATTCACCGTATAAAGGAAGACCTACCTTAAATATACACAACATACTATGCGCATAAGTTGTATGAAAATCTATTGTCTCGCCTATTTTCGAGTTATGATAAGATTTTGAATGTCTAAATAAGATCCATTGATAGAATGAATTCCCGTAGTTTATGTGATTGAAAATTTATATCGTCCAAATTATTGCGTCAAGGCAATGTAGACATTTTAAAAATAGATTCTAGTGCCTTTTTCATTCATCAAAATGTAGTTACCGTACATATAGAAAACGGATAGTTTCCACATAATGGATTTTGTTATTCATATTTGTACAAAATCATTATGATAAAATAAAGCTTAAGCTCATATCAAATGATACTACAATGTCACAGTGTCATAGTTAGATCTTCAGTTCATCGTTTTCTCCTAGTAAAACACATTTATTTGCTTGACTCATGGGACTTCTACGTGGGTAATCTTTCTTGTGCAGGATCGTTGAATCGGTGATCTGAAAATAATACAGAAAAATTTTTATATAAGCAGCTTTTGACTTCATAAATATTTATTTCATAACGAGAAAAACTATCGCAATCATGTGCAAAAGAAGTTAATATATAACAAATACCAGTTAAATTTTGATGTGCCAGATGTGCACATTTCGGAAATTCATTCCTCATCAGTGACACTAAGACCGAAAAGTTTGATAGATAAAAAAACATAAACCAAACAGTTGAAAAAAATGAATTTGAAGCTCAAAAATTATATAAAACCAGATCCAGCTAAGGAATGCTTTGCATGAGGGAACAGCCTTAGTTTTAAATAAATTTCAAATTTTAGAGGGCTGAAAATTTTGCTAAATGGTACTTTTTCTGACAGCACAAAGTACTGCCTACTGAGTTATGGATACCCTCGGGGAGTTTTACTCCACAAGCAGCGGTACCCGCTAAGGGGTAAGTGTTTTTACAAAAGACAATCATTTTGTCAAAATATCTATTCTGGCATCAACCGTAGACACTCATTTAATAGAGAACAAAGTCTTTACACTCTTCTTAACATCTATTAGTGCTATAAGGTTTGTCAGATTTGTAAAATTAAAAGTTTAATGTTAGTTGGAACAAGAAACAACAAACGTATCAAACAAAAAACAAAACAAGTAATTATAAACAAAATAAAATAAAAAAGACTATAATATTCTTGATGATTCCTGTTAAATTTTGTATTTATTACAAGCAATTCTATGATAATACATGATATGCATCAGATGCAAGGATACAAATCTCCTCTTACCTGATGGGTCGAAGACTGGAAGGATAAGGTCATCACACGGCTGGTCATATGGAGATCCGTGATTGAAATAAGCTGTGCTGGTTCCTGATGGTTTCCGATGACAACAATTTTTCTAAAAAAAAATTTAAAAACTAAAATTAACAGAAGCTTTATATATTATTACTGGTTAAACACATTGGAGATGTTGATGTTTTTATGAATAAAATACATATGTAGGGATAGCTGGTCGATTGTTTAGTAAAATTAGACTTATTTTAGTATTGTATGTTTATTAATCTAGTTTTTAATCATAAGTATAATTCATTGTTTGTCTGGCACCAGTAGCCATTTTATTTGTATATTCTTTTGTTTGAATGTTCATATCATTTACTTTTTTGTCTTACTTTTGATTCCCAATTTTTTTCTAATAAAAATGAGAAGCGAAATATCCCAACTTGCTAAAAAAAGACCGTATGCGGAAGTATTTGTACTTATAACCTAAACTCAAATAATAATATTAGTTTATTTTTGAAGATTAAAGATTGAAGAACCATATTTTAATTATGCTGCAATCTTTTGTTATAGCATAAAGAGCTTCCTTTGTCTTAATTAGACAATTGACAATACAACAATAAGTAGAATAAGCAGTTTCATAAAACACATCATTGCGATAATTTGTTATTTATTGCTTAATGGATATCATTTATGAAATTTCTAAGAGTTAATGATGTTTCAAAACAAAATTGAAAGACATAACTCCAAATAAATAAAAACTTATAGAAAACAAAACGGAATTTAGAGAAATATTTCATTAAGTATAAACATGTTTTATAAAAAAAAACATATGATAATTGAACAGCTCAAATCATATAATTGAAAAGTGGTAGGGTTTTTCCGGCAAATATATGAACATGCACTGTTTTAAATAGCATTTCAAAATAAAATTGTCTTACCAAACTGTTCTTCACTCCTTGTGACAATCCTACAAAAATTTTCTTTTTGTAGACCAGTATGCAACAGACTAACCAGAAAACCATTATCAACACAATAAAAATACCCCCAATAATTAAAATGTCCTGGCTCCCATCGGATGCGTTGAACAATGACGTGGAGTTAGATGTAGGAGTCCTACCATCATCTGTAAAAATATCATATATATTGATTTTGATAGGTATTAATTTTGTTTTACATTTTTTCCTTTGTTTGTGCTTCCATTTACCTGATTGTATTGACTTCTTTTCAGCTGCAAAAGTTTTCATTTTTTTTTGCGTGATTGCAATGAACACATGTAGAAAAATTAATATTTGGATCATCTCAATGACCAACCCTAAGAATATAATAATAATAATAATAATAATAATAATAATAATAATAATAATAATAATAATAAATTCAATTGTCATCTTTTAGCTCTTTAAAAAATAATAAAGCCTTTCCTTTTTTAACTTTTAAAACTTGGAAAAAAGTGTTTTAAGACTTTTTCAACATCAGCTTTAATTTGCATCAGATTCATATTTACCTTTAAGTTCATAACCTATGAAAAGTTTCATCGTGTATTGATTATTCCTGTACCAACCTAATAATTGATTATAATTTTAAAATTTGACAGTTTATATAGTTGTTTTTTCAATCACGATTTCTTCACGTGTTACTGTTTATGGTTTGTAAAGCTGCCTTGGATTTTCCATTCTATTATTAAATCTGACATGTAACTGAATGAACCATTCATATACGTGTGCCCTGAGTAAGAACGATTCAACAAATTATATCCTTTTAAATTTATTTCTAGGCATACTTTATGTATACATGTGTATCATTTACACTGTATCGATACAACTAACGGTTACAAAAGAAATTCATTGAACACACACACACACACACACACACACACACACACACACGCGTAATATGCTCATTTTGAATAGTATATTTTTAAAAAAATCAAATTTAGCTTCAAAACATATTGTCGTTGTCGTTTACATACCTTTATCATTGTCTATATACAACTTCATTTTTATCGATAACGCCTCACAGAGAAAAAAATCAGCAACTATTATTCAAAATAATATAAACTTTGCATTTGAGTTTGTAAATGAATATTTTTGTTGTTTATGGAATCACGGCCGTTTGATAGTTACTACACGAGACATAAGCGTGATCCATTTGTTTAGTACATTTAATTAAGTTGAAACTAACCTAATTACCAAATTCTTCACAAGAAAGAACCTTGTACAATATACACATACACAAATGATCACGCACCTGTCAGATGATACGTCACTATTAAAATATGTAATTAGTATTTAAATATTCTAAAGTATCACTTAGAGAGTACGCACTTAAAGATGCAATTATAACTCGGCTGTAGTCTCGCTTTAATAATAAATGACACTATGATCTTTAATACAAATAAAATAAAAAATGAATAAAATATATAACACAAATACCTGGTAAATTTTTATGTGCCAGATGTGCACATTTCGGAAAATTATTGCTCATCAGTGACACTAGGGGCCGAAATGTTTGATAGATAAGAAACACAAGCCAAACAGTTGAAAATTAATGAATCTAAAGTTCCAAAATATTATGAATCCAAATCCAGCTAAGGAATGCTTTGCATGAGGGAACAAATCTTAGTTTTAGATAAATTCAAAAAATCAAGACAGCTGAAAATTTTGTTAAATTGTACATTTTCTGACAGCATAAAGTACTGCCTACTGAGTTATGGATACCCTCTGGGAGGCAATTTACTCCACCAGCAGCGGTACCCGCTCTGGTGCAGTAAATATGTAACACAAATACCTGGTAAACTTAATGTGCCAGAACTAAGAAATTTTCAATAATTACATTTATTTTGACTTATTAATAGTTATTGTAAATTATTCTAAATTATTTAACTGTAAAAAATAAATGCTATTGCATAATTATTACTTCAGTAATCAAAATATTGTTTATAAGTATAAAGCCACTTTATCCAAACTTATATTGGAAACCGTATAAAATTGCAATCATCTATTTCTCCAACGTGTGTTTTAGTCTGCCCTTGATTGTTGAAATAAGTGTTATTATTATTTTTTAATTTATGTATTTATGGCCTACTGGTTAAGAAAAGGGTATGATTGGTGTCACCAATTTCTACTAACCCACATCATTTGACCTATACTCCAGTGTATGTCCAAAGTCTGGAATTTATAACTAGCGGTCTTTATATGTGTATTTTCTTGTCTGCTTGTGTAGGGCTATTTTATCATTTACTTTTTGTTTTGCGTTTCAGTTGCGTTTTCTGTTGTTCATTTTTCAGATAACATGGCAGCCGCAGTTGATTGTGTTGAATACTATAATTAATCATGTATCGAATATTCAAGTATTTTAAAGAGGTTATTATTTATTTTGTGCCTTGGAAATCCCATCTGAACCTTTATCAATTCCAGGACCATTTTTATCATTATTTATATCGAACTTATAATTATTTTAAAACAAATACAGCTTTATTCAAATCGTACAAATTAAAGGCAAGCTATGCTATGCCTTTAGTTTCTTACGTATTATGTATTATTTGAAACATACATTTTTGTTTTGCCTACGAATAAAGCGATTTACTCCTTAATAATTTTTCCAAGATAGAGACCAAACTGTTTAACCAGTTTTGTTTTAATTTGTCAATTTGTTTCTCCAATAAACCGTTATATATATATATATATATATATATATATATATATATATATAAAGAACAAAGATAAAGTATTTATATAATAATGATAATAATAATTATTATTATTATAATTGTCAGTCAAGATATATATTCATCAATTCTCCAATTCATGAATTAACCTAATATACCAGTCATCCATCTGTATGTAAAATATTCTCATAACATATGCATGATATAACAGTTCACCTAGATTATGTTCTAATAGTAGGTCACTGACAAAAAAAATGAATTATATATCGTATATTTTTAAAAAGTCGGTGACACACAAGAAGTATTTGAAATAAATAAAACTTTTATCAACTTGTCAGCTGGTTGGTGATTCAGTTACTTATTTACTTGTTTACTGTCATCCGTAAACAAACATACACTAAACCCTATGAAAGGATTGAAAATAATTTTTAACTTTTTGTCACTCAAAGAAGTGGGCTAAATTATAGTATTTGAACCATCATCTAGACAAAATGATTTTGTCTTTGAGGAAAGGCGCTATATTTCCTAATAATTTCTTAATTTATTTAAAATCTATTTAGAACTAAGGTTTGTACTCTCATGCAAAGCATTCCTTAGCTGGATTTCGATTCATTAAATTTTGGAACTTTATATTCACTAATTCTCAACTGTGTAGCTTATGTTTTTTATCCATCAAACATTTCCGCCCCTAGTGTCACTGATAAGGAATAATTTCCCGAATGTGCACATCAAAATTTAACAGGTATCTGTGTTAAATATTTACTCTTTAAAAAACTTTTTATCATTTTTGTTGTTGTTGTTGTTGTTGTTGTTGTTGTTGTTGAAATAGGTCAAGTAGTAAGATGATGCTGAAAATTGTTTAATTGAAAAAAAATTACTTATACATGTTTTAATGAAATAAATGAGGTATAGAAGGTCGTAGGTATTGTGAAAAAGCAATGTAAATATTGATACACATGTAATAGGGACTGTAAATGTTTGCTTATTTTTAATTGCATAATGAAGGGTTTTTCGTTATAAAATATAAGTGGTGTGGTATGGTTACTGTTCTCTTAAAGTAAAATTACCTCAACAAACAAAAATTAACTTTAGTTTCATACTTAGGTATGGAATGTTTCAACCAGTGCCCAATATATATATATATATATATATATATATATATATATATATATATATATATATATATATATATATATATATATATATATATATATAGTTTTTTCCATCATTTACTTGCTGTCTGTTGCCTTCTTTGTTACTTTGAATGTTACTAAGTACACTTCAGCTACTTTTTTTTCTTTTATTTTGTATGCCTTTTTTGTATATCACTGCAATGTGTTGCAGTAGTTATAACTATCAGAACATACTTGTCAAATATATTTTATGTTGCTTTCAAAAATACAAAAAGAAAATAAAAATCAAACCATGATATTTATTGATTTAAGAACTCGTGACAACGTGATATCATATTCAAAGCATGCACTACTTGTGTGCAATATGCAGCATACAAAAATGTAGAATTTGTTAGAGTTTTAAAAAGTTTTTAAAACACATACAGATATAGGATATTTTTCCATGCTGTCTTTCAAAATTACTTTATTTATGATTAAATAGGTCCAATATTTTTATTTGCAGCTCAGAAACATGTACTAAAGATATATTTAACATCAACAAACTAAAAAACAATATTTTGAATCGGAAATCAACAATAAAGAGCATTTAAGCATTTAAAATTTCTTTATTGACATGTTAAAATGTTCTTTTGACACAAAGAAAAGAATGCCTCTTGAAATTATGTTTTGTCAGTAACCCCGGTTTATTGATTTTAGATTTGCAGTCATTAAATCTCCCGACGTGTATTAATGCAACTTTATAAAATTTGAATGCATTGACTTACCTAAAGTTTTCCATAGATGTATACGAACTCCCATTTTGTTATTCAGTAATCAGCTGGTACCGTCCATGAAAAACTGTTATGTATGCAAGAATCCGTTGTCGATTTTATTTAAATATAAACCAAAGGTAGCGTACGCTGACCCCGTAGTGCAGTGACGCTTAGCTCAGCTGATCTCAGCTGACAGAGTTAACAAAGAAAGCAGAAATTATTGGAGTGGAACGGGCATGCATGCATACGTATTTTATGTATTTTATTAATATCAAAATTGATTTCTCTGTGTGTTGTTTCTGCGATCAGAAGTTTTGTCCACACAAGGAAGAGTATTAAAACATAAAAGGAATTTAAACTCATTAAAGCAGAAATAAAATAGTGTCGAATTAAACAATTAGACTATTGACTGAAATGATTAGTTTACAAATTGTAGGTGCAATTGACACTTCGGTTACAGTCCTCCAAAATTTGTAGATCACATAACATTAGCTTAGGTTTCCGTTCATATTATTATGTTTTTAATTCTGTGTAGAGGTTAACATATTACGGTACGTAAATCCGTTTGAACTCTAACGATTATGCAGTTCAATTACGATCTTTGACTTTAAGTTTCTGTCGGAGTTGACGATGATTTTTAATCCTCCTATTTTCCCGACTGTTAGCATAAGCGGGAAATTTAAACGAAGTTTAACAAATAGTTTATAGCTTCCAAGAAAAAAAAAAAATTAACCAGCTTCTAACTTTAAATACATTTGTATTTAATTTAAAAATAACAATAAAAATCTCAACATTTTTCTCATTTAATTTAGATTAAGATATTTTATAATTTAAAAAAAAAAAAAGACAAACAAAAACAAAAAAAACTTAACGACAGCCAACATAACCAAGATCGGACAACAATACAAGTAAATATCTAACAAAAAAGTATGAAATCTTAATATACCATATATGCACATTTCGGAAATTTATTCCTCATCGGCGACCCCAGGGGCCGAAGAGGTTTATATAAAAAACATAAGCCAGAAAGTTGAAAATTAATAAATCCAAAGTTCTAAAGTTATATGAATCTAAATCCAGCTAAAGAATGCTTTTGCATAAGGGAACAAACCTTAGTTTTAAATATGTTTCAAAAATGACAGCCAATTAAGAAGGGAGTATAGCATAACAATAGCATCAACAAAATGTTTGAGATTTTGATAGACATCATATTTGTTGTGTTTGGCAATAAAGTGTTTCAACAAACAGTTGGTATCTCGATGGGGAAAAAATTGTGCACCATTGCTTGGTGATTTGTTTCTCTGATCATATACAGCAGAATTACAGAATTTATGCAAACCCCTTGTAACATCTGGAGAGAAGACTGTCGCCAAATCATTTTTATCCAACTACAAATATATAGATGACGTTCTGGCTTTAATAATTTTAAATTTGGAGAAATATGAATGTCACTTAGCCTAGTGAGCTTGAAATTAAAGATACGACTGCATCTTTCTAGTTCTGCGATGCGACTCACGATACAACAACCACGAAAGGCTAAATTTAAAGCTATTTCATAAACGTGATGACTTCAATTTTTCTATTGTCAACTTTATGTTTCTATGCAGTAATATTCCTCATAAACGTGATGACTTCATTTTTCCTATTGTCAACTTTCCGTTTCTATGCAGCAATATTTCATACTTCTCCTGCGTATGGTGTATTTGTATAGTTAATAAAGTAAGGAAGAGCTTGTTTCCACTATGGGAACTTTAAACAACAAAACAAGCTGCTTACAATTAAATTGTTGACTCAAGGATATTGCAAGTCTAGGCTCATCAAGGTCCTCGGAAGCTTTATAGTCATCATCAAAATATTGGCCATAAGTATGATTTCCCCGTATCCAATTTTTTTCTTGATATATTTTTCATCTTCCTTTCTGGTTTGATTAGATATGTTCACATAGGAACATAGGAATGGAAACGAAAGTCACAATAAATAAATAATCTATAAATTTCTCAGTTAAATTCATTTTAACTCATTAAATACAATTTGACTGGAAATGATTCATATGAACTTGACTATCTCAGTAACTAGAGAAAAAAAAAGTTTTTTAAATTTTTTGTCATTTTGCATCAGTTAATTTCAGTTAATAACATTTATTTTCTGGGAACTCCAATTAACTCGATTTAATTAGACATGTAGAATTCTGAGTTAACAAAAGTTAATATTTCACGAACTTCATAAATGCAATTTAAATCAATTATGCTTGGTTAAATTTTTTCTTCAATTAATTTGAAACAGTTAATATTGTCTAAGGTAAACTTAGACATTCTCGATTCCCATTAATGGCAGTTATCTGAGTTAAATCCATTTAAACCAAGTTAAATAGATTTGATTTAATTTTTGTGACTTATGTGTTCCATAAATGGGTACTTTTGTTTGTTAAATAAACTGTTTATAGTGTTGGTTACTTGTTGCATAATGTGGTTTTTAAATGAAACAATTTGCATATGACACTTTAAATGAAACAATTTGCATATGACATTGTTCTGTGAATAGTAAATGCACCCTGCCTTGAAGGAACTGCAAAGGTAAAAATTTTTGCCATTTCACCAATTGCTGTTGACATCTCAATATAAGTGAAAAATTCTTGACTAGGATGTAAACCCAATTCAATCACTCACTCACTCACTCAATCAATCAATCAATCAATCAATCAATCAACAGGAATTACCTTCCCTCACCATCATGTCAAACAGCAAGTTATACTTCTAAACAAGAAGGTAGGTATGATACGGCACCAAAGAAGCCCAAAAAATTAAAGTTTCTGAGTATATATATTAACTTAGTAATATATCATGAAAATAAAGTTTCCATGATTGTGATGCTTGTAAAAATGTTATGACATCATTTTTACAATTTTTTATGCTTGTAAAAATAAGTTATGACATCATTTTTACAATTTATTATGCTTGTAAAAATGTTATGACATCATTTTTACAATTTTTTATGCTTGTAAAAATAAGTTATGACATCATTTTTACAATTTTTTATGCTTGTAAAAATAAGTTATGACATCACTTTTACAATTTTTTGTCAAAATGAGATGATTTTTGTCAAAACAGGATTGAGCACAATACTGTATTATAACATTATTGTGATGTAATATATGAGACATGTAAGGTAGTTTTCTCGACATGACACATTAATAAATCCCAAAGGAGTAAATGGATACTTGGTTACAAGATTAAATTTTCTTGTTGCCAACAAACATTTATTATTACTTAGCTCATTAGCTTATTCTTTTGTATGGGTCAAATAATAATACAAAAAATCACAACAAAATATCACTTTTGACTAGTAAATGTCTACATTTTTATTTTTGGCTTTACATTTTTATAAAAACATTCCATGATGGTTTAATATATTAAATATTTATTATTATTTAATATATTATATTGTTTTATATATTATTGTTGGCACAATACATTTTGCATAGCACTGTTGGGAAAATACAAACATGAAAAGGCAAGTTAAGGAGGTGTGTCATTTCATTTCATATTCTTTACCCTCAAATAATAAATAAAAAAAAAATTCTTAATTTTTATCACTTTTTTCATGCAATTGTTCAAGTGTATGTATACTGCTAAGAAAAAGAAATTACATAAAAATAAATAAATAAATAAAATTAAATAAATAAATAAATAAATAAATAAATAAATAAAAAAGGAAAAAAAAACTAAAATGGATATAAAAATTTGGACATTTTTCAAGGTGCATCTTTAAATGAAAACAATTTCATGTTATGTATCTTTGTATAACAAGTTTACAAACAGTATCCTAAACATATTTCAGTTTAGTAAAACAAACTAAAATATATTGTTCAATGGATCAAAAGTTAATTGAACATTTTTCATTTTTCTGTTTTAAAGTGCGTATTTAACTTTTTTGCAGTATAATAAATTACAATTGTAAGGGGGACAACTCTAGAATGTTTGTGGATTTGGTTGGAAAGAATAGATATCAAAGGGAGACAAATTTACATTTTTTCTAAACATAACAATTTTTGTAACAATTATATATCTAAAAATTATCTGGTCCCCATTTCTACAATAATTATGTAATGCATATAATTTCCTGTAACTACACTGTATTTACATTCAAATCAACTTAATTTATAAAATTAATAATAATAATAATAATAATAAGAAGAATAATAATAATAATAATAAAAATAAAGAAATTTACTCAAAACAACAAAATCAGAATTTCATCAAAATTCATCACCAAAACATTGATTTTGAAAAATTTGAATAGCACATGTTCAAGATTATCTGACAGTTTCAGAAAATAAGCACTGACAAATCACTTAAAAATAATAATATAATTAATAATAATAATAATAATAATAATAAGGCAATAATTAACAGTATGTGATTTTTTTTTTCAACTGGAAAATCATTCTAGAACAAAATTAAAAAATATCAACATATATTTTAATGCTTAATTGCTTCATATACCACCTCATTAAAAAAGTTGGAAAAATAAAGTGATATTGCAAAAAGGAACAAAAAAGTGTTTAATGCCTCATCATTGCACCTATTTATGACTGATTTATATTAAATAAAAGTTGAACTCTAAAGAATTGTAAGGCATATAATTATCCCGCAAGCAGCGACATGTAAAAACTAATAAGTACCATGGATATTAAATCAGTCCAACACAGGGTTAACCCCAGCATTTATGAATATTTGTTTGGCAGCTGTATATAGACTGGAACATTTAAAATTCAATGTCTTACCAACAGACATACCACACAGCCTGCCTGGGAAAGAACACATTTACCTTGAATCATGAGCCTGCAACTTGAACCGCTTGTCTGAACTGACTTACATAAAAAAAGCAATAATTATTACCAATATTTAATAAGACATTTCTTTTAGAAAAATGTTTGATGGTACAGAGCCACAAATAATAAATATCAAATGATTATCAAAATATATATTCCGTAGACTTACTGAAAACATTCAAATCTCAAAATAATATCAATATTTAAAATGAACACAAAATGTTGATCCATTTCATATTTATGACCACTTAGTTGAGTTATCCCAAGTTCTAAAGCTTCCATCAATGGAATTAACTAAACTTGAACCACAACTAACCGAGTGCTTCCAAAAAACTTAACATGCTTTGACTGAGAGCAATTGCGCAGACTTACCAGATGTTATCAATATAGTTCACAGAAACAGAGTGAACTCCCCTGCCCATTGTATATGTGACATAATACTAAAATTCGAAATGTCAGTTAATTTCATGGTAAGTGACATTTTACATCATTCATCTTTGGTTGATAATTAGTAGAATTACAAGTAAATTATTTTAGAATCCCATATCTGTGAAAGTTTTATTTTCACATATTGTAACTATGGTGAATTTATGCAAAAATAGTACAATTCACTTTTTACTTAAATAATCAGGTAAGAAAGTTCTAAAAATGCCTGATGAACAAAAATAATAGATAATTATATGTAAAGTGATTATCAAACAATCTCTGGTTTGGTTTGAAATGCTGATCTAGTTGGTGACCGTGAAATCTTTGATACACAAATGCACCTTAATAATTTCACTTCAACTGAAATTTTCTGATGGTATATATTATCAACAACTTTAATCATAGAGATCAAACAGAGAATATCATACAATGTAAAAATATTACATATAAAAATACATTTAACAATTGTATTGCACAAAGAATCGTTGTTAAGGCAGTATTTCATTTGACACCAAAAAAAAAAAAAAAAAAAAAAAAAATTGCACAAAGAATCGTTGTTAAGGCAGTATTTCATTTGACACCAAAAAAAAAAAAAAAAAAAAAAAAAAAAAAAAAAAAAAAAAAAAAAAAACAATCTCCCACATAAAAAAATATAATGTATATATCCTAAAAATATACATAACAATCACAGTGTTTATTTTTACATTTTTTACTCCATTAATTGATGTGAAAATAGAAGTACCCCCCCCCCCCACTCCCCAAACAAAAACAGAAGAGGAGACACAGAATGTGACATGACAAATAGTGGTTAAAAGCATTTAAAGGGGATAAATATACCATATTCAGGGGATTGTTTTCAAAATAAAAGATGATTCATCAAATTTCAGAGAGGAGTGGAGAAATCAATATGTTTCCATAAATTTAAAATTACTAGTAGCCAAATTTCAAAAATTTGTGAAAATATAGTTTTTTTAGAGTATTTTCTCACAAATTTGCTAAAATATGTTACTTTTTGAAAGAATTTCTCAGAAATTAGTAGCCAATGGCGATTTTGGCTATCAAGAATGGAAACATAGAATCATGTTTTATTTCATCATCAGTCAAGATTCTTTCACTTATGTTAAAGCAATCAGTTCTTAGATGGTAGAGGAAACCGGAAGTATCGCAAAAAAAAAAGTCAACTGCCTTTGGCAAGTAAATTTACAAACAAACTCACACTAGGGTCTGTCTTGTTAAGAATTAGAATTTGACCCATTTTTTAGGGTTTTGAAGTTATTAAATTAGATATAATGCCAAAACAGTGATTTCCAATATCCCTGTTTAAAAAGACGACAATATTCTAATTTAGTCAGTTCTACTTTTACCGAGAATTGATCTAAGAAAAATATTCTGAGAGTTTTAAGAAAGTTGAAAAAAATTGTTAAAAGTGAAAATAAGACTGTGGAATTGTGGAAAAATAAAGAAAAATACATGCACTAATTAAAGTGGCAGGATAGTTAAGAAATGAAGAGTGAAGGTTGAAAATAAAGGTCTATGCAAGGATCAGTATATCACTAAACTTCTCAAATTTATTACTGAACCCCCCCCCCCCTCCAAAAAAAAAAAAAAAAAAAAAAAAAAAAATTAAGAAAACAAGTGTAACATTTTCAAAGACAAAAATCTAACAAAAAATATTTTAATTACCTTAAAGATATAAACCTGATTAAAAAGCAGCCTGTAAATTAAGACACTTAAGTGACTTCTCTTGAGTAGCCATTAAAGTTAAGTTTGACTGTATTCTTTATTCTTTTATCACCTCCACTAGTTAAAAATCATGGATCTATGCTCTGTCATTTTTTAATTCCAGACCCAATTGCACTTCTAGGGTTTCAGGACAAATTAAACTTTTCTGGATGCAAGTCCACTATTTCAAAATTTTTGAATTTGATGTCATTTACTGAATCTGTGTACCAATAGACTTTTCTGAATCCATGCCAAATTCTGTGTTCCATGTAAAACACACAATTCCAGTTCGAAGAATATAAGATTGTCATGTGCTAGCTGTTGACATTGTTTTATGCATGTGTACTAGTAATTTTTGCAAAAAAATATCTTTAAAATTAATATATAATCAAAATTCACTAAATCGTTGTTTACTAACCCTGAAAAATAATTATTTAGAGCCATCATTTAGTAGAGTGATGGCTACATTGTCATGAGCACCCTGAAGTAACAATTCGCCATCATATTTAATGATTTTCTTTCTCTTAGCAGCTCTAAGAGTTCCAACTAATGCTTCAAATAAATTAGCGCATTTGTCATCTTTAAAAAGAGTTCCAAACGTCACTGTGTAATTTCCATCTTTATCTGAAAAATATGAACATGAATATTGTGAATCTGTAATATCATTTATTTCTCAGTTTTAATAGTTTTATGGTGGAATCCACAACCAATGAATATTGATGTATATAAACAAAATATGGGCCATTCTACCTAAAAAATAAAAAATTAACCATCCTGTGTTTTGAGGTACAACATTGGTTTAATAACTTGGGTTGCTTGCCTACAGTATTTCAGTTTTTCTCTAGACTAATTAACCATCCTGTGTTTTGAGGTACAACATGGTTTCACTAACTTGGGTTGCTTGCCTACAGTATTTAGGTTTTCTCTAGACTAATTAAACCATCCTGTGTTTTGAGTACAACATTGGTTTAATAACTTGGGGTTGCTTGCTACAGTATTTAGTTTTCTCTCGACTAATTAACCCATCCTGTTTTTTGAGGTACAACATTGGTTTAATAACTTGGGTTGCTTGCCTACAGTATTTAGTTTTCTCTAGACTAATTAACCATCCTGTGTTTTGAGGTACAACATTGGTTTAATAACTTGGGTGCTTGCCTACAGTATTTAGTTTTCTCTAGACTAATTAACCATCCTGTGTTTTGAGGTACAACATTGGTTTAATAACTGGGTTGCTTGCCTACAGTATTAGTTTTCTCTAGACTAATTAACCATCCTGTGTTTTGAGGTACAACATTGGTTTAATAACTTGGGTTGCTTGCCTACAGTATTTAGTTTTCTCTAGACTAATTAACCATCCTGTGTTTTGAGGTACAACATTGGTTTAATAACTTGGGTTGCTTGCCTACAGTATTTAGTTTTCTCTAGACTAATTAACCATCCTGTGTTTTGAGGTACAACATTGGTTTAATAACTTGGGTTGCTTGCCTACAGTATTTAGTTTTCACTAGACACTCAGGTGTCCTCCACCATCTCAGAACTCAATAAATACTGTAAATATAAATGAGAGAATATTGAGAATAAAAACACCATTACTGCACTCAACTCCATTTGTGTGCTGGGATATAAGACATTTCTGAATTGCTTGATTAGACTGATATGTCAGAATGAAAATGTCCAAAATTATTTTAAAAAAGATAAAAAAAAATGTATGGTATCTGAGACTACTCCTCCTCTGCCAGATCTCACAACAGATAGACTGGGGTGGAGTTCATACCCAAGTCAAGATTCTTTCATTATATCAAGCAAGTCACTTATAGGATGGTGGAGAAAACCAGAGTACCTGCAGGAAACCATAAACCTTCAGCAAAATGAATTGAGAAACTTTCTCAACTTGCCTCTGCAACCTCCAATATGATTATGTAAAATTTAGTACTGCTATTGTAACAAGTATCTTAGCAGGCCTATTGGTCTTGTATCTTAAAATCTCAAAATCCAAACTGGCTTTAAGGACACTACTTATATACCATGTAGTAAACTAACAAGTACAAACACACAACCTGCTTAAATATGTAATTCATGTCTTTGGCCATAAATTTGTAGTTCGTCCAACCTGGTGGCCACTAAAAAAATTTAATGCCTTTTCTGACAGTATTTATCTTTTTGTGTATTTTTTACTCACTCACCAAGTTCAAATTTTCTTTGTCTGAAGAAAAATGTGTTTTAGAAAAAAAAATCATTTTTAATTGCTTAATTGCTCACTTGTCTCTATTTCTTTTTTAAAAAAAAAAAAAAAAAAAAAAAAAAAAAAAAAAAAAACTGTAGAATTAAAAATTAATTAAGTGTGGCCTAAAGGCTTCATTTACTGACCAGCTGTACCACAATGATTTATTTCTTCTACTAATTACTAGATCTCATGTCATTAATTTACAACATCAATACCTGTACTTCATATTACTGACCTGCACTGCCAAGACGTTTTATTTCTTCTACAAGTAACTGTACTTCATGTTCTACATTCATGTTTATTTTGAACAAACTGAAAAAAAAAATCACAGCAAAAATAAATTTTTAATAAGTAAAATTTTGATAAATCCTATCAGGTGATTTTCTGAAATCTGGTGGCGGGTTTCACAATCATTTCTTAACTAAGATTTTCCTCAACTTAAAATATCTAAATTTTGCTAATCTCTTTTTGGATTAAAAATAAACATTTTTGAAAAAACTTCCACAGATGCTACTGTGTTCTTCAAAATGACACCTTAAATTCCAAAATTTCTAAACAATGAACAAAGTTATTCTGATTTCAATTTTGTCAGATTTAAGTTAAAGAAAATCTTAGTTAAGGAATGATTGTGAAACTGGAACTGAATTTTGACCTGGGGAAGGGGGTATTTAAGGATAGAAGGCGGTATATTCAATGGCAATTTTAAGAGATATTCCACTCAAGTTATACTAATGCCAAGTCAACCAATAATTAAAGGTACGGACAAAGAAAAATCTTGTAGATGTGTTCAACCCAGTGTTAACAAGACACATGAATTTGAAAAAAGACAGTGCCCAGCACATTTATAATTCTAACACTATGATCAGGTGCAAACAAAGCAGACAGATTTCAAGACCGATAACAACATTAATTTTTACCTACCTTCTTACTCTTATATATTTAGAGATCTTTCATGACAAAATAAAATGAATACTGATATAATTTGCCCATGATTAGAAATATTATGGCAATATGAGATGACATAAGGTCACGAACTCTTGGTACAGTTCGGCAAGCACCCCCCCCCCCCCCCCCCCTTATAACCCTCCCCCAACACATTTCACATTTACTCATCTTCTTCGAATTCCTTGTTCCCCTTGATAAAAAAATTATGACTTGTTGTAAATTTCAAAGAGATTGTATATAAACAAAAATAAAATGTTTGTGAAAACAATTATATCTGCTTTATTACCTGGTCTTTTCAAATGGAGTGTATTGCCGGCTGTTTGATGGTTTGTATGGTGTTTCAAACCAGGAAGTGAACCGGAAGTGCAGTAGCTAAAAATGCGCATGTGTTAATAATCGGAAAGCGCATGCTCATTTGGCTACTGAGTGCCATTTTGGAAGAATATCTTCTTAGGATTTTATCAAAGATTTAATGTTTTCTGGAAAATGAAGACTTTAAAATGAAAAATTCAAACTGAAGATGTTCATATATTTCATAGACAATGAATACAAGGAGCCCTATTCAACCATTCTTGGGAAATTCCCTGGCAATTCGACAGGAAATCCAGCGTTTTGAGAGTGTTCATCCCAGTATTTATGCGATTTATGATCTTATCGATGCGATTCCCGACCCCCTGATACAGCAGCAGATACGAGAACATGTGGTCTGCATTGAAGGTAAGTTATATTCCCCATCCCTAGTCAGTCTAATCCCATCATTCAGGTGTCTCTAGTTAAAACCAGGGGCAGATAGTTACTGTCTTAGCCAGACGAACATGTTTGTTTACAGTCGTGCCCCCGGAAATGGAATTTTACCCATCATGATAATAGTATTCTGACTGATTTTAGGAATGAAACTTAACTTTTGGGGTTAAATAACAAAAATCAAATAGATGAAAATAAAAATACATGACAGAAATAATAAATCGCAGGTAATTAAACGCGAGTTCTGACTACTGGAGTCATGCTTATTCATCAATTTTCAGCTAATTAGTCTTTACATTAAGGATGCTGAGGATGACCTTATGATGTGTATCAAGTAAGCTACATAGCAAATAGCTCCAAAATCTCAAAACATTTTCTGTTGTGATATGAATTAAGTAGAGCTGAAAATTTTCTGACATTTGATCATGCCTAATTATAGTCCAAATTTCCTCTGATCCTAACACACTAGTGCTTTACAGCTATGTGTAGGCCGGGGTTTTCCGATTCCAACTGGTTTTGGAAAAGGTGTCATCTCATTTTGCTTCAGACTGAAACTGTTAGTGGAACTGTAGAAAGATTACCAACCTTGATCATTAGATGAGTGAGTTATCTTCCAAAATATTTGAATGTTAGAGTTTTGTAAGGCCAAGAAGTCTTGTTTTGAAAATGGAAGACAGTGTCAGCAAACATCAAGAAACTGATCTGAATCTCAAACCAGTGGTGATGACATCTTAAAATATTTCAATATTTTGGAAGACAAATCATTGACCTATCAATTGAGTTTAGTAACTTTTCTACAGTTCTGCTCTTATTTTCAGTCTAAAGCAAAATAAGTTGATGTACCTTCCGACACCAGTTGGTATGGGGAAAATCCCAGGGTTTTTTTATACAGAAATTGCTCTGACTTTACACACAGCCATCAGGCATTAAGTGTGTTGGGTTCAGAGAAAATTTGGACTAGCCCAGTTATATCTTCCTTAATGATATTTGGATAGAAATGTCGCTTTTATGTAGACTTTAGAAAAACACCTTTCCTTTATAATTCATAGAATGTTCAATGATTTTTATTAAGGTTATAAGAATTCACTTGAATTCATTTGTATGCTGTACTAAATTTCAGTAAAAATTATGTTGTGAAATGAAGTTTTAAAAACATTACATACACTTAATTAAACAACAATTAAAACAAGTTTTTTAAGCCATAGTTTCTGGTATTTAACTTATATTGAGTTGTCACCAGCTTTATGCTAATTTTTGGAAATTTATGCAATAAGCTATAAACAACAAGAAGTGGCGTTATTATTTTTTCCATGCATGGCTTCCATGGGTCAAAGCATATTTCTGAACTGAATCTCAAGAGTGAAACCATGTGAAATAACTGTTTCATCCTGAAAATCATGTCAACTTTGTTTATCAATAATCAAAACATAGTCTGGGCAAAGTGTAAGCTACGTGATGTCTATAGTGATATGTGTAATTAAAGGACCAAGAGTGGAGAAATGGTGTTCTACACCCCAGTGAAGATTCTTTCCCATTTATCAAGGCAGTCAGTTCTAGGATGCTGGATGAAACGTTCAGAGAAAATTATGGATTTTCAGCAAGAAAACAGACAAACTATCTTGCACTAAGATCTACCAGAAAGGGATTCAAACCTAGGCAGTAAGAAGCACTGTGTTCAATAAGCACATGCCATATACCACTTAGTCACTGAAGCCCCTATCTAGAATCTAATGTCTCAATATCTAGTCTTCACATGGATACATTTTGCAGTACTCTTGCCGTTTAGGTTTTGAATCTTCCTGATGTAGTTCTTATTGATAGAAAGTTTCTCAGTTTATGATAGTTTGCCAAACCATTGGTTGTTTTCTAAGGTCTTCCAGTCCTAGAATTGATTGGTGCAGTATAAGTGAACAAATCTTGGTAAGACTCCCTTTTGTACCCCCACCCAATAAATTTTATGTAAATCCTAAATCTTGACTTGGTACTATTAAACACCATTCAATATTCCAAGATTCATTGTGCATGATGACTTCTACGTGTACATGTACCTATAGTTAAGCATCAGATCCATAAATTTTCTCTTTTTCTACTGTGTTAACATAACCAGTTGTGCCCATTGTTAAGAATTCAAACCTCAGAACTGTTGAGTGTTTTTTTTTTTTGGTTTTTTTTACTTGTAAATGCTATCTTCCAAGTTTAAACAGATATTTCAGCTAGGCTTTGAACTCTAGGCTTTTCAAGTTTTTACAATATGCAGGTTTTTTTTTTTTTTTTTTAAATATAAATATGTTATAAATACATGTATGTTAAATCTTGAATTTAATGCCTTTTAAAGAGAATTTAACTGCAAGAATGTCATTTGATAAATTGTGATGCATCTTATTCTAAAAATAATAAAAAATCATAAATCATCTCTAGGTTTTTTTTTTATCAGGATTTATCCTTTTGCCATTAAACAAGAATTTAAGACATATAGATCTGTACATACTTAGTTGAATTGTAAATGCAAGCTGTGTATTTATCTTAGTTTATTTTTTATATACTGAAACCATTAGGATTATTTTAGAAGTATACAAAGCTATAACAGTGCATATATATATATATATATATATATATATATATATATATATATATCTTTGAGAGATTAAAAACCACAACAGTACAACAGTAGCTTAACTTAGATAGAAGTAGGAAGTTATCAGACAAACTCCGACAATCGCTTAAATGTTTGGAGTATGTGTACTTACTATAGTAGTGTTTTTACATGATTAGCGTAAGTGAGTTGGTAAAGCTTTGAACCAGTTAAAATGTTACGTTAAAATTTTTCGTGTTCATTTTCAGTATATTTTTGCCTCATGTCACTGATATTTGGTTTGAAAAACCTTTAACTATAGGTTTTAAGAGATTTTACACACCTGATGCATTTCACATAGAACAACAATTGAACAATATAATGTTAAATGTTCGATGGCACTCATGTCACTTTAACCTGTTTTGTTCCATGTCTCTCAAGTTGAGGATTGTTGGTTTGGACTCCTGGGCTGTAATGTAATCTATACCTTTCATAAGAGAGAGAGAGAGAGAGAGAGAGAGAGATCTTTTGTATGTGTACCTATGAGAGAGAAAGAGAAAGATGTTAAGTACTTTAATAACTCTTCAAGAGAGAGAGAGAGAGAGAGAGTGAGAGATCTTTTGTGTGTACCTATGAGAGAGAAAGAGTAAGATGTTTAGTACCTAAATAACTCTACAGGAGAGAGAGAGAGAGAGAGAGAGAGAGAGAGAGAGAGAGAGAGAGAGAGAGAGAGAGAGAGATTGTGTACATGTACCTATGAGAGAGAAAGAGAGAGGTGTGTTTAGTACCTAAATAACTGTTCAGGAGAGGAAGAAAGAGAGAGAAAAAAATTTAGTACATTTGATTTAATAAACAGTCATTGATATATGTAATCTACAACATATGTTTATTCACCTGTATTTGAAGTATAAAGCTGCAGTTTTTTTTGTTATGTATCATAATTTTACAAATCTGTTAAACAGCTTGTAACTTGTATAATTTTTTTGGTGAGGTTTTTGCCCCTTTAAAGTTTTTACTAGACTGTGTTTAAGTACATAAAGATATAAGTCTTAGCATCATCTGGTATTATTGATGTGTATATCATAACTGATGTATATCTGGGGATTATCATCTTTTATAAAACTGGGTTTTATAATCCCACTGCTAGGTCATTTGTATAGATAAATGTCATAGACATAGAATATATATATATATATATATTGTTTTTACCCATATTGATGAATGATTTATCATCATTTTTGCAGGTAAATCCTATAGCACAAAATATTGTCTGGCATTTCTCTTGACATAGCATTCAAATACGTTTAGAGATTTAATCCTAACAGGTTTTCTTTGTAATATATGTTTATGCATATGTATAAATCAAAGTAGAAAATTAAAGTTGCATTCAGAATGAGAAGTTTCTAGAATTTAGATTTTTGTAAGCAAATGGTTCTAAAAGTGTTGTCATGTGATCAACATAGATTTGTGATTTCCTATATATATATATGGGTAGAACATCATAAAAAAGTTGATCATGTGACAAAATTGATAGCAATGAGTGTTTCTGACATCAATGAGTCGGGGGGGGGGGGGCACATTCTGTCTTTGATAAACAGGTTTTAAAAAATCGAAGTTTTTAAAATTAGATAAAGTATTTTTGTAAGTAGAGTAGCTTTTATTTTTTTCTTGAAATAAAATCAGACTTTCAAAACTACATGTATTTCTAAATAACCCAGTAAATTACAAATGTGAACAGATAATGTCGAAATCTTTTTTACGAGGGATTTTTTTTTCAAAAGGATTAAATCCCAAACTCAGTGGAGTTATCTTTCCTTTGAATGAAAGCATTAATACATGTATTTTGTTTGAACTGAATAAACATGCTAGTACAAGCGATTTATTTGTATGTTTTCATTTGCTGGAAATTCTGTACCAGGAAAGAAATTGTGCTTCAACTTTCACAAATGGTTTAAATACTGTAAATCAGGAAATTAATGCGTCATGAAATTAATGCGAATTGCGGATTTTGAAGTAAAATGCGTACTGAAATTAATGCGAATTTTTTAATTTCAATTTTTAAATTTTTTGCCTATCTTTTATCTTATAATTATAAACATTAAATTATGGACTCAGAAATTATAATATTATGTCTTCCTTCATTTATAAACACGTTATAAACAAACTTTCCGTAGACATTTCCGTTCAAATAAACAGTGAGGTGTGCCGAGGGTAAGTTTTTATGCGCCGATGACCCATTGTTTTAAATTAACCAGGGTGGTGAAGGATTATCAGAACAAAGAAACGCATGGTTTAAAAAAACAAACAAACATACTCAAATATAACGCTTGGAGTTTTTATTAAAATAAAGCATTCAAAATTAGGACGTCCATGTCGGCGTGTGTACAACTGATCTTCGTCTTCAACTCACGAGTTTAGAATATTAGATTACTTATAATCACAGTACTTTCAATTTGAGGTTCCAGTCAAGGTTCAAAATGATGTATCAGTCACGATTCCAATCGTAGCAAAATTCCCAGTAGGAAAGAAACAGCAACAAATTACCGCTAAATGAGAATGTGTTCTAATTAATCAGTTACGATAACAACTTCAGGTTAAGGGAGGTAACTCAATTTACAATAAATATACACAATACAGAAATCGAAAATGAATATCAGAAAATAAATGCGACAAGAAATTAATGCGATTAAACGGGCCTCGCATTTTTCGCATTAATTTCTTGCTCGCATTAATTTCCTGATTTACAGTACTTATATTGTATTATCTACATAATTTTGCCATTGTTAGGACAAAAATGCCAGTGGAGACCGTAGAAGTTAGACATTATTCTCATTAACTTAAAATACAAAAGTATCAGAATCTATAGATCGTATTTAACAACTATAGCAAAACATAAACTGTTTACAGTAGTAAAATTACCATACAGTATTTGGTAGCTTACCAATACTCCAATTTAGAAATTAGACCTCCTAAATTTTCCACACTTTTTTCCCTAAAACAAAATATGTTTTTGGCACTTGGCATTTTTTTTTTTTTTTATGAAAAAGCAATTTCATTGAAATACAAAAAATGTAGTTTCTGTAATATTAAAAGTTGGAAAACTCTCAAATGTTTTGTAAAGTTTCCAACTCTCCTTCCTAATGTGTTCGACTTATGACATTTGACTTATAAATGTACATGTATTGATGTATTTATAACCTGAATACCAACATGCAAACTTCACAATCCACACATTAGTTCGTAATTAAGATTGCATGCTGGTTTGAAGTTTTATACAATTTATCAGAAAAAAATTTTAAAATTTTGTTTATTTCTCTAAATTTAATTTATATTGGCCAACACTTTTTTTTTTTTGAAATATTTTGATGTTGGAATGATGTCCAGAAATTAAAAAAAAAAAAGAAACCCATTCCTTCAGCAGTAGATGGTTCATGAGATAAAGTTTTTTTGGGTAATCAAATTGCTCAAAGTTGTCACATCTGTAGCATTCTGTATTTCATGTTATTTTTATAAATCTAAAGGAAAGAAAGTCATCCCAACAACAGTAAATGGGTTCATGCAATGAAGTTTCATTGTCCAATCAAATTGCTCAGAGTCATTACATCTGTAACCATCTATATTTTATTATTTTTCCTTGGCCTTGGTGACTACGGCCATCTTCTTAGGTACATGTGCTGAACAGAAGTTATAAATAATGCTGCGACTTTTGCATTCCATTTAAAATATGAAATGTGTAAAATTTAGAGTTTGTTTATAGCAGGTTGTCAATAACGACAGATGAGAGATCTGTCTAGTATCCTGATACTCTATTGTGCACATACCCTGGCTTTATAAGATAATTACTGTTACAGAGTTACCGTGGTAATATATTACAATATTCACATACTTGTTAACAAATCAAATGGTTTTATGTCTATACTAAAACTAGGTGTGAAACTCTCCAGGAATTCATAAACATTTTTACTGGTGTGGCAATCTGTAAATTTCGGACATGTGATGCAGCATCTGGACCTGTTTGATAGAATGGTGCATGTTCTACTTGTTTAGAGGTGGGTAATGGTGATTACCAGTACATGTAGTTAGACCAGCCCAGATCCTCAATACTGGAAAGTACTTTACTTAAAAACCTTAACCCAGTCCTGAACGAACAGCATTTCTGATCACCATATATACATGCCTTACAAGAAGTCAAAGTGGTTGGTGCCAACAACACAAGCATATACCAGTATTTTAAAGAGCAGTACATACCACAAAAATTGGAGTGGATTGATAGTGCTTTATTTTCTCATAAAGATTATTTCACTTACATCGAGGTGGTCAGTTCTTGAGTGATGGAGAAAACTAGAGTGCCATAAGAAAAATTACTAACCCTCTGCAAGTGAACCAATAAACTTTCTCACACAAGGATCCGCCCAAGTGGGATTCATACCTAAATGATGAATGGTGCCGTGCTAGCCAAAAAAAAAGTCCACCTATACAGAGATGAATCGTTTATGTCTATAGGTTGCCCTATAAATTTAGGGAAATTAAACATTGAATGTTGATGTAGTTGGTAGAGGATTTGTGGAAATATATATACTTTTTGGCAATTTTGTGCAGGTGTTAAATACTATAACTGTAAGCCAATGTATGTAGATTGTACATGTTTTACTATATGCCTCACTTTCATTATAGTAGTAAGGATTTACTACTGAACCTGTTAAATATAAACCATGTCACTACTATGTATATCTGTTAGTATATCCATACTGTGTAAACAATAACATTATCCAGTTATTATAGGGTTTTTATTACAAATTCAGAATTGGTTTATAGAGATGGATAATGTCCCCTCTGTAGAAAGACCACCCTCTAGTGATTATAAATTCATAATTTGTTTATAAAGGTGTGGAATATCTACCACCCCCATTGAATACAATATCAAAAGATGTTGAATTTTCCCTTTGTATAAATACCACCCTCTAGTGATTACAAATTCACATTCAGTTTATATAAAATGTTGGATGCCTCCTCTCTATAAAGACCACCCCCAATAAATTAACAGTTGTTATAAAGACCATCCTCTAGTGATTACAATTCATAATCAGTTTATAAAGATGTGGAATGTCTCCTCTTTATATCTCTGTATATTTCCATTTGTTTGCTGGGTGGAATGTCCCCTCTGTATAAAGAATGCCCTCTAGTGAATAAAATTCATAATTGTTTTATACAGATGTGGAATATCAACTTTGTATAGACCACCCTCCAGTAATTACAAATTTATAATTGTTTTATAAAGATGTGGTATATCTACTTTGTATGAAGACCACCCTCCAGTAATTACAAATTTATAATCAGTTTATAAAGATGTAAAATATCTACTTTGTATAAAGATGGTGGTCAGTGATAATAAATTCACAATTGGTTTAAAGACCACCCCAACTAATTATGAATTTAAAATTGGTCTATATAGATGTGGTGGTTTGTTACACCCTGGTCAAATTGTTATGTTCATTTAGATGAAATCGTTCTGGAAATGTAGAAGAAACCAGTTCACCCTGAGAAATTAAACAACTTTTGGCAAGCTGACAAACTTCACACTCTAGAACATGTCAATGGAATTCAAACCTATAGTTTTTAGAGATATTGTTTTAAAACAAGGATTTAAACCACTTGTCCAAAAAGCCCCCCCCCCCCCCAAAAAAAAAAAAATGGCAATGAATATAAATGGTATAATTTATAATAATTTACAGTTTTACTTGTATGGCTTATTTTAAGCTTTTAAAACACTAAAAAGTCAAGTGTACTTGAGTATAAAAAGTCACCCAGATATTGCAAATATATATTGATATAAAATGTCTTAATTTGTAATCGTTTATGTCAACCCGGGCCTTGTTTTCACTGTTGATTTGACTAATGTAGATAAAATTTTGTGTAAAAATTCAATGAAGTGTAACAATTTTAACTTGTCTAAGTAAACTTTACATTAATATCAAAATAAGATAAAACAGTTTTCTGTTTTTCTTTGAAATACCCTTCATTTACAGGTTTTATTTTTCATTTTCAAGGGTTTTTTGTCTTTCTGTGGAATATAATTCATTACAGGGCTCTCAATGGGTTTGATTTGGGGCTGAAATTCGGCCCCATTCCCAATCCATTTGGAACCTAGATTTTTCCCAATTTCCAAAAAAAAAAAAAAAAAAGGAAAAAAAAACAGAATTGTTGTGACATCATATCAATTAACATTTGTACATATACGGGTTAAAACATCGGAGTACTTCCGATTTGCTAAAAAAAAAAACTGTGATTGCTTACATATGAATGGTCATTAAAAAGTTTGTTCAAAAGTTTGTTCAGAAAGATAGTTATTATATAAAATAATATTTAATATAATATAGTTATTAAAGCAATTATTAAATAGTTTTTAAAACTCTATTTGATTTTTCCCAAAATCAATCAAAAAGATTTTTCCCAGTTCCAAGGGCCTGGCCCCATTCCCAAAATGAGCTGTGAGAAATTTTGCCTGTGCATTGCGCTGATGGCATTATACAGCAGGATTCTTTATCGTGCCATAGCTGCCATGACACGGGACCTCGTTTATTTTAAGTTCCCATCCGAAAGAACCGTGACTTTCATTTCGTAATGCCGAGTGCTTGGCGAAAGAACAGTCACTACCCACTTTCAAGTCTTGGGTCAGACCCGGCGGGGGTTTGAACCCACGACCTTCCACTTATATAATAATCTTGACTGGGATGTAAATATTCCATTACACAGAATTTTGGGAAAAGATTTTTATGAACTTTAAAATCCTATGAAACCTAGCAATTTTATTGAGGAATGGAATGTTAGACACACATAATCAACTTTGCTTGGCCTTGTATTATAGAGTTAATCATGCAGAAGTTGTTAACATTAGTAGTAAGGTGAACTGATGATACAGCTGTTGTGGGATGTTATACTATCTGGTATCTTAATTATACCTGTTAAAGAAATTATATATAAAAGATTGTTTGTGTGTATTACCTTTATAAATTCAAGATTTTTAGCTGGACTGCACGCAATATAGAAAAATTTATATAAGTCCTTGAGAATCCAATTTCAGATAAAGAATTTGGTAAAAGTGTTTTAGTGATGAATGCACTTTTATTTTGAAGATTTCCCTGCTATTTTAATATGTTCAGTAATATAATATATTATTTATCCTTTTATAAACATGATATTTTTGTCAAGCCTGGCATCGTCATAAGGTGAGACTTAATTGTTACTTGTAAAAGTTGTAAATTTCAGTTTTGTTATATAATGCTGGTATAAAATAAGGAGTGGAGTGGATTAATGGTGTTTAACGCTCCCAGTCAAGATTCTTTCACTTATTTTGAGGCGCTCAGTTCTGGAATGATGAAGGAAACAGGATTGCCCAGAGAAAACCATCGACCTTTGGCAAGCGAACTGACAAACTTTCTCACACTAGGATCTGTTCTGAATGGGATTCGAACCCAGGCAGTGAGAGGTACTGTGATCCGTAAGCTGGCATTTTAGACCACTCGGTCACCTAGGTCTCTGGTATTAAATAAGGGGACATTCTTTGTTCTGGACCTATGTTCCCAGATGCTAATATCAGAACAATAATATCAGATGATGTAAATATAATTAATGTGGTATTATTGATTGGTTGAAATTTCTGTAATGATGCCATGTCGTTAGGTTATAAGTGTGACACTTCAAATACTTCAGGCAGTTTTGTGGGAAAAATGTTGAAAGTAAAAGTAGATTCAAATGATATTAAGTATTTTAAGAGGTTTATATTCAGTTGGGAATATACATAAGTAATGTGACAGAAATATGTTAAGTTATAACTCTCACGGCATTTTCTTAAACACTATAGATGACTTAAATCATTATGAAAATTGACCTTGTTTGAGGCTAATGTCACTATGTCATATTGGTGTTACTTGGCTGTTTACAGATCAAAGTGTCTAGATCAGTGTTCCTTTAGGACAAAGGCACTGGTGGCAGAGTGGTCTAAAGTGCTGGTTTACAGATCAAAGTGTCTAGATCAGTGTCCCTTTAGGACAGAAGGCACTGGTGGCAGAGTGGTTTAAAGTGCTGGTTTATAGATCAAACTGTAGATCAGTGTCCCTTTAGGACAGAAGGCACTGGTTGCAGAGTGGTCTTAAGTGCTGGTTTATAGATCAAAGTGTCTAGATCAGTGTCCCTTGAGGACAGAAAGCACTGGTGGCAGAGTGGTATAAAGTGCTGGTTTATAGATCAAAGTGTCTAGATCAGCGTCCCTTTAGGACAGAAGGCACTGGTGGCAGAGTGGTCTAAAGTGCTGGTTTACAGATCAAAGTGTCTAGATCAGTGTCCCTTTAGGACAGAAGGCACTGGTGGCAGAGTGGTTTAAAGTGCTGGTTTATAGATCAAACTGTGTAGATCAGTGTTTTTTTAGGACAGAAGGCACTGGTTGCATAGTGGTCATAAGTGCTGGTTTATAGATCAAAGTGTCTAGATCAGTGTCCCTTTAGGACAGAAAGCACTGGTGGCAGAGTGGTATAAAGTGCTGGTTTATAGATCAAAGTGTCTAGATCAGCGTCCCTTTAGGACAGAAGGCACTGGTTGCAGAGTGGTCTTAAGTGCTGGTTTATAGATCAAAGTGTCTAGATCAGTGTCCCATTAGGACAGAAGGCACTGGTTGCAGAGTGGTCTTAAGTGCTGGTTTATAGATCAAAGTCTAGATCAGTGTTCCTTTAGGACAGAAGGCACTGGTGGCAGAGTGGTATAAAGTGCTGGTTTATAGATCAAAGTGTCTAGATCAGCGTCCCTTTAGGACAGAAGGCACTGGTTGCAGAGTGGTCATAAGTGCTGGTTTATAGATCAAAGTGTCTAGATCAGTGTCCCTTTAGGACAGAAGGCACTGGTGGCAGAGTGGTCTTAAGTGCTGGTTTATAGATCAAAGTGTCTAGATCAGTGTCCCTTTAGGACAGAAGGCACTGGTGGCAGAGTGGTATAAAGTGCTGGTTTATAGATCAAAGTGTCTAGATCAGTGTTCCTTTAGGACAGAAGGCACTGGTTGCAGAGTGGTCATAAGTGCTGGTTTATAGATCAAAGTGTCTAGATTAGTGTCCCTTTTGGACAGAAGGCACTGGTTGCAGAGTGGTCATAAGTGCTGGTTTATAGATCAAAGTGTCTAGATCAGTGTCCCTTAAGGACAGAAGGCACTGGTGGCAGAGTGGTCTAAAGTACTGGTTTACAGATCAAAATGTGTAGATCAGTGTCCCTTGAGGACAGAAGGCACTGGTGGCAGAGTGGTATAAAGTGCTGGTTTATAGATCAAAGTGTCTAGATCAGTGTCCCTTTAGGACAGAAGGCACTGGTTGCAGAGTGGTCTTAAGTGCTGGTTTATAGATCAAAGTGTCTAGATCAGTGTCCCTTTAGGACAGAAGGCACTGGTTGCAGAGTGGTCTTAAGTGCTGGTTTATAGATCAAAGTGTCTAGATCAGTGTCCCTTTAGGACAGAAGGCACTGGTGGCAGAGTGGTATAAAGTGCTGGTTTATAGATCAAAGTGTCTAGATCAGTGTCCCTTTAGGACAGAAGGCACTGGTTGCATAGTGGTCATAAGTGCTGGTTTATAGATCAAAGTGTCTAGATCAGTGTCCCTTTAGGACAGAAGGCACTGGTGGCAGAGTGGTATAAAGTGCTGGTTTATAGATCAAAGTGTCTAGATCAGTGTTCCTTTAGGACAGAAGGCACTAGTGGCAGAGTGGTCTAAAGAACTGGTTTACAGATCAAAATGTGTAGATCAGTGTCCCTTTAGGACAGAAGGCACTGGTTGCAGAGAGGTCTTAAGTGCTGGTTTCTAGATTAAAGTGTGTAGATCAGTGTCCCTTAAGGACAGAAGGCACTGGTGGCAGAATGGTCTAAAGAACTGGTTTACAGATCAAAATGTGTAGATCAGTGTCCCTTTAGGACAGAAGGCACTGGTTGCAGAGTGGTATAAGTGCTGGTTTATAGATTAAAGTGTGTAGATCAGTGTCCCTTAAGGACAGAAGGCACTGGTGGCAGAATGATCTAGAGTGCTGGTCTACAGATCAAAATGTCTAAATCAGTGATTTTCAGGAAAGAAGGCCTTGGTTGCTGAATGGTCTAAAGTACTGGTCTACAGATTAGAGTGCCTAGATCAGTGTTTTTCAGGAAAGAGGGCCTTGGTTGCTAAATGGTCTAAAGTGCTGGCTTACAGATCACATTGCACTCACTGCCTGGGTTCCAATTCCACTGGCAGATCCTAGTGTGAGAAAGTTTGTCAGTTCACTTGCTGAAGATCATTGTTTTTTCAGAGACACCCAGTTTCATCCACCATTCCCGATCTGACCACTTGAATATAGGTAAAAGATTCTTGACTGGAGTGTTAAAAATCATTACTCAACTCACCTCCTTCAAAACAGGTGCCAGGTGTAAAAGTTGTCAGCTTGCTTAGATTTCTTTTGTGCACTCTTGGTCTAAGGTAGTTCTTTTTGCCATTTTAGATCATAATATGTGATCTGAACCATGCATAAACACCAATCTTACCATTCACGAACTCAACAATAATTAAAAGTGATCAACTCTCAGTTGCCCTAAATACATGTACTTGTTGTCAAATTAGAGTCCCGTTTTACCCTTTGTGTTTCAGAGGTAAAATTGACTTTCTTCAAATTATCAAATCAAACAAATTATTCAAAACTGATTCTACCTGAAAGTCTTAAATCAAAATCAATTTCCCATAATCAGAAACATAGTCTAATAATAGCTTCATAGTTCAGCCACAATAAAAATTGTTTTAAGTTCATAGTAAAGCATGTCCTTACATAGGGCTTTATATCCCCCCCCCACCACACACACACACACACACACACACACACACACACACACACACACACAACACTCATGCTGCGTCTCAAACACTCTGAAAATCAAAACATATTTTAGAATCATTAGTGGGTTAGTCATATTGATTATCTGATTAAGATGAGACGTAGTTTTTGATCATAGTGATGTTTCTATAATGCATGTTTGATAGTAATTATCCTACCATGATCATGATGATGATGATGCGTGACATGTTACTAATACTGACATGGAGATATACACATACTTAGTAGGAGAAAATTGATATAATTACAAACTTGATGAAGACATTGGGTTCTTATGAATTGTGTGTTGGTGATTGGTGTATGCTACATACATTTGTCAATCCTTGATATACAGGAGTGTTAAGAGATCTCTGAATCTGATGACACATCTTGTCTGAAAAAATACCAGTATGTTAATATATTATAAACTTGTTCAAAACTCAAGAAAGATGACATTGATGATACCAGTAAATATGACAATGATAGCTGAATCCTGCTGTCTCTGTCATTTCAGGCAAATGAAGAAAGTGGGAGAAATACATTTAATTGATACCACTGTCGAATCTAGAAGGGGTCTTTTGCTATTGTCCCCCAAAAATATATATTAAGGTAAATTTGTCTTGGTTGAAATTTGAATAAGTCCGAGTTGTACATGAACCTCTTTCTCATTTATATTTTTTTCTTTGGCCTAACACTTGACTAGTATAAAGGTTTAAAGACACAAAAAATTGACAAGCATTGATTATGGATTCGGATGGCATCAAGGTATGTTAAAAAATCAACCCATTTCCGAAAACATGTTTTTCATTGAACACTGGTACATGGGATGTTTAAGAGAACTAAGACATATTTGCCACAATTTTTGGAGGACAAGATTTTTCTTTAAATATTAATTTATTGGCAGTGAGTCCTAATCAAATTGAACACCTTTTTGTACAAAAATTTTGGTTTGATGTAGAAATGATATTCTTTTTACATGAGATAATTGAACAAAGATGTCATATATATAGTTTGATGTGTTTTTTTTACAAACATATACTTTACATTGTACCTGTATTTTCTAGGAAAGTTATTGTTTGTTGTTGTAACGTTGCTTAGCTCCACATTAGTATTTATTCAACTACTTAGGACGAGAGCAAGGTTATTAATCTCTTTGGATCTCTTTGCCCCAAGATCAAATCCTTCCCAAGAAAACTGATGAATTGGGCATACATAAGACTTCAAAATTTCGAATGCAAGTTTATGTATGCATGAGATGTGTATTTGTATATTGTGATCTGTTGTTTACTAGGGCACACCACTATGGTTAACTTTTTGGTACAGTCGAACCCACTTAATCGCATATTGGATAATTGCATAGGATTGTGAAATCCAAAACCATTTCCTATGTATTCTATTAAAAAAAAAAACCCGTTGAATTGCATAGCCAAAAAAGTCCAAACCTTCTTAATCGCATAGAAATTTCTCGACCCGATCTCCAACCATCTCTAATACTGAATAATTTTAAATTTTTGTAATTTTCTTCAAAATAGTTTAAAAAGAGAATTATGACAGGCGAGTCATTAATTAGTTGTACAAATGTACACTTTATAGATTTTTAAAACAAAACAGTCACGGGAGATATCTACATTTGGTCGAACATTTAGAATTACTAAATATGACTAAGTAATGCTACCACGTGCGAACGTGAAAGTCAGTGGTTAAAGCTGCATTAAGGTTATCAATTTTCTGAATTTTTTTTGATTTTCTAAAAATATATTTTTTTAAAAATAGATATCTTCTAACCACGATCCGTGACATTCATTTTCTAAAATTTCATTTCTTTTAGCTGTAAATAAACGGAATCCTCTGACCGGTTGGTCAGTGTTCTACGATGATAATTATGAGCTTGGAGCATGCGCACGGATGTAGGGAAAAGCCTAGAATCGAAAGTGAAACATGACAGATTGCATTAATTGTCAATCATTAATATCCAGATGTATTTGAAATGGTGTTATTTATCCCTTACTAAGTCACAAATGACAAATTCAACGAAGTTCTGTGTTTAATTTATCGTATTTCAACATTTTGAAAGTTGTGTTTAAATGACCCCGGGTTTTGATGACGTAACCGTGTTCTAATATTAGATCCCAAATGCTGCATCTCGCTGGGTAAATACTGTAATTTTTGTATTTATTTGAGCTTTTATCGTTGAACCAAATGTAACATTGTTCATTAGGAACATCATTTATTAGATTAGCACCGTTTTAATTTTTTCTTTGGAAAACTTAATGCAGCTTTAAAATATCAAAGATAAAAAATCAGGTTTTTGTTTATTAATCAGTAAATACCTGAAGTCGCTTGTCTAATAATTTTGTTTCATCATCCAAAACATTGTTACCCTTGGTTAAAAGTTGTTTATTAAGCAATCCCATTGATAAATGAAAGAAGCCATAACCAGCTGATTGTTAAATGACACAGTTGTCGCATGTCTATCAAGGAGGATACCATGTGGGTTTTTGTATGTGACCTCTTTCACTATTGTAACGTTTCAGAAAAAAATTATTTATAAATTAATAAAGAAAGACATAAAAACGTCTCATATCTAATAAAAAGTGCCGATGTGAGGTTTAAAAATTATGGCAAAATTAAAAGGAATTACATTTACGTGTAAAATGACCCGTTTGAACCTCTCAGAATAAGTTGTTTTATTATGTGTAACTTTGGAAAAACGGAAATACACAGTAGTCAGTAAACAAAAAAAATATTATTTTCATTGGTTAAAAAATGTGTTGAACTTTTCTGGTATGCAGCTTATTTGCATATGACCCCATTCGGTCAACCTCAGTGATTTTCATTTGATATGTATAACAAAGGCTAAAGGGAAGTCACTCTTATATTAACTTACTGGCTGCATGTTTTCCAAGATGGCGTCCTCGATGTGTATTGCATTTGTGTCGCGATTATTGATCAACAAACACATAAAAAGGTTTTTTTTTATGAAATAAACAAGACAAAAGGTAAATTCAATATATAGTTTATTTGAAAATATACATTAAAACGATGTTTTGTGTGTGCAGCAATGCTGATAATAACATCAAATGTCGGGTGAAAACTTTTTCAATGGACCACATGGTCAATTCTGAATTTCAGGGTACCATTTTTTTCACGAGAAAATGCTTTTAAAATTTATTATTAAATCTCAATAGAAGCAGAAGGGGAAAATGTTTTAATGATATAGTACATCCCGCTGATATTTTAAACGGCAAGGGCATAGAAGTATTGGTTTGAATTTACACTACCCAACACTTTTTTTTTTGCAATTAAATAAACATTATTTTTTGTACAAAATTATTCTCTAGTTGTAGGATGGAAATAAATCAGATTTTTTTCTTTTTTTCACACAAAAATATAAAACTACTTTTCTTACATGCATCATGCATAATCATTTAATTGACACCATCTATGCAGGAACTTTGTCGATATGTGTAAATAATTGAACAAATGTGTAAACCCGCTTAATCGCATATATCGGTTAATCGCATATAGTTTTGAATCACGGAGGCTATGCGATTAAACAGGTTTAACTGTACTATGTTGCTAGCTCACTAAGTCGGTATGCCGCAGACAACTATACCACTCCTTACACTGAGTGATCCTGCTGTTGCTCTGTCCTCTTTTATGATGAGCACCAAGTGAGGGACCAGTTCTTAAATTTAAAAGTTTTATGTATGACCCTACTGTGAGTTTTCTCGGGAAGGATTTGATTCAGATATCATTAGGAGATAAAGTATTTTTCAAGCTTTGTATATCTGTAAAATTGAGTTTAAACAATTTTTCAATTTTAAATCTTTTGGTATATATACTTAAGCCTTAAAACAAATTAAATAACTTTGATCTTATCTATTATATTGCATTTAACATATTTGATTTGAATTATGAGTTCAAATACTATTTTGAATGACTTTGTCATTGATAACTTGTCAAAGGGAAATAACTCTTGCAATCTTTAACTCATATTGATTGTTACATACCCTTTATTTAATCATTTTAACCTGCAAGTTTAATATTTATTTACATTTAACTTCTATCATTTCTGACAGTTTTGTGACAGAGGCATTGATACCAAATGGGTGAATTAGGAAAAATGGTGCTTCAAAGTCTCGTCTAGATTATTTTACTCATAAAACTTCATTTTGAATATGATGAAGGGAACTATTCAAATATGATTTTTGGAATACATTTGTTGTAAATTGAAACAGTTTTGATAGATCAAATACAATAAAATCTTCTTGTTTTTACACTTAGTCAGTTTGCTCTTTGTCAAACCAATGTTGATGGTGGCCATCAGTATTCTACTAAATTTGAAAGCAGAACTGAAACTGGACTAAAATGTATCTGTACTGTACATCAGGGAAACTTGTCATCTGAACTAACCAAAACAAACTTTGCAATAATTTTTACTACCCAAACAATATGTAAATTTATAGCAAACACTTTTAAAGATATTGGTTTGTTAGAGTTGTCCCCCTTGCATCAGGACATTTATATAGATGTTAGTTTGTTAGAGTTGTTCCCCTTGCACCAGTAATTTAAATGCAGTTCCTATTGAAATTTACATGTTTTGGTTAGATGTGCTGATATAATGTTTAAGATTGTCTTAAACTGGACAATGAGGCAATTTTTTTGAAATATTCATTTATATATATTATAGAACATTACAAAACCTCCTATACAATTATTTTACACAAAATTTAATTATGATACTTCTACTAATGGAATCGGCCACTGTGGTAGCTCAGTTGGTAGAGTGCTCGCTCCGTAAATGGAAGGTCGTGGGTTCGAGCCCTGGCTGGGTCTAACCCAAGACTTGAAAGTGGGTAGTGACTGTTCTTTTGCCAAGCACTTGGCATTACGAAATGAAAGTCACGGTTCTTTTGGATGTGAACTTAAAATAAACTAGGTCCCATGTCATGGCAGGCATGGCACGATAAAGAACCCTGCTGTATAATGCCATCAGCACAATGCATAGACAAAATTTCTGCACTTTCACCTATAGCTGGTGACGTCTCGATATAAGTGAAATATTCTTGACTGGGACGTTAAACATCATTACTCAACTCAACTCTACTAATGGAATCAGAACAATGTTACACTAATAGCAATAAGTTGAATTACTTTTTTTGTCTCGAACAAGCAGTCCTAGAATGTTAATTGTTTGGTAGATTTAATGGTTTGTTTTATGCAAGACTGACTGGAATTATAAATACATGTACTGGTTTAACTAGAAGAAATTATAATCCTGTAAAAATCAGGGCTGGCTGAAACTTTAACAAATTGTTAATTGTTAATTCTGTAAACTAAGAATGTATTTGGATATAATTTATTAAATACAAAGCAACAATTAAAATGATAATAATAATAATAATGGTAAAAGTAATAGAAGTAGTAGTAGTAGTAGTGTCATGTGCTGGTTTTAATGCCTTATTTTAATAAAAATTTCAAATCACATGATAGTTATAATAATAATAATAATAATAATAACAAAATAATAATAGAAATAATAATCAATTAATAATAATAATAATAATAAACAATAAATAAGTAAACAAATTAATAAAAAAAATAATAATGATCAAAAACCCAAAACAGGATAACTTTATGGTAAAACATCAACAAACAAGTATTCCACTATTTTGACAGACATCAAGGGTACTTTGGTTTGTTTGTGTTATCAGTATAGACTACCGTACTCCACTATTTTGACAGACATCAAGGGTACTTTGGTTTGTTTGTGTTATCAGTATAGACTACCGTACTCCACTATTTTGACAGACATCAAGGGTACTTTGGTTTGTTTGTGTTATCAGTATAGACTACCGTACTCCACTATTTTGACAGACATCAAGGGTACTTTGGTTTGTTTGTGTTATCAGTATAGACTACCGTACTCCACTATTTTGACAGACATCAAGGGTACTTTGGTTTGTTTGTGTTATCAGTATAGACTACCGTACTCCACTATTTGACAGACATCAAGGGTACTTTGGTTTGTTTGTGTTATCAGTATAGACTACCGTACTCCACTAATTTGACAGACATCAAGGGTACTTTGGTTTGTTTGTGTTATCAGTATAGACGACCGTACTCCACTAATTTGACAGACATCAAGGGTACTTCGGTTTGTTTGTGTTATCAGTATAGACTACCGTACTCCACTAATTTGACAGACATCAAGGGTACTTTGGTTTGTTTGTGTTATCAGTATAGACGACCGTACTCCACTAATTTGACAGACATCAAGGGTACTTTGGTTTGTTTGTGTTATCAGTATAGACTACCGTACTCCACTATTTTGACAGACATCAAGGGTACTTTGGTTTGTTTGTGTTATCAGTATAGACTACCGTACTCCACTAATTTGACAGACATCAAGGGTACTTTGGTTTGTTTGTGCTATCAGTATAGACTACTGTACTCCACTAATTTGACAGACATCAAGGGTACTTTGGTTTGTTTGTGTTATCAGTATAGACTACCGTACTCCACTATTTTGACAGACATCAAGGGTACTTTGGTTTGTGTTATCAGTATAGAATGTGATGACCATTATTATATCTGATTCCACTTGGAGAAAGTAAAACCACCTCTATATAAAGAATACCTGTCCATTAAAAAAAAAAACACACACACACACACACACAAAGAGAGAGAGAGAGATAGAGAGAGAGAGAGAGAGAGAGAGAACAGAAAAGAAAAAACTGGGGTTAGTAAAATTGAGAGAGATATATTTTACTTTTTTTTGTCATTGGCACTGCAAATATTTTGTAAAATTGAGAGAGATATATTTTGCTTTTTTTTGTCATTGGCACTGCAAATATTTTGTAAAATTGAGAGAATATTTTACTTTTTTTTTTTGTCATTGGCACTGCAAATATTTTGTAAAATTGAGAGAGATATATTTTACTTTTTTTTTTTTTTTGTCATTGGCACTGCAAATATTTTGTAAAATTGAGAGAGATATATTTTACTTTTTTTGTCATTGGCACTGCAAATATTTTGTAAAATTAAGAGAGATATATTTTACTTTTTTTTTGTCATTGGCACTGCAATTATTTTGTAAAATTGAGAGAGATATATTTTACTTTTTTTTGTCATTGGCACTGCAAATATTTTGTAAAATTGAGAGAGATATATTTTACTTTTTTTGTCATTGGCACTGCAATTATTTTGTAAAATTGAGAGAGATATATTTTACATTTTTTTGTCATTGGTACTGCAAATATTTTGTAAAATTGAGAGAGATATATTTTACTTTACTTTTTTTTGTCATTGGCACTGAAAATATTTTGTAAAATTGAGAGAGATATATTTTACTTTTTTTGTCATTGGCACTGCAAATATTTTGTAAAATTGAGAGAGATATATTTTACTTTTTTTTGTCATTGGCACTGCAAATATTTTGTAAAATTGAGAGAGATATATTTTACTTTTTTTTTGTCATTGGCACTGCAAATATTTTGTAAAATTGAGAGGGAATATTGAAAAAGAAAACTGATACATGCTACTTCAAGATCTGAACATAATTGAAAAAAACATATAAAAATATTGTAATTTTGAATTTTTTTATAGTAAAATCTATAATCTGAAATGGAAAAAATTAGGGTTGGCTTTACTAAAATTGGGTCAGTTGGAAGTCCTAAAACACACTTTTTTGGGGGCCCTATAGAGCATCAGTTTAGTGGTATATTGACAAACCTCTCATGATGATGTAGAATTTTGAATTGTTCATTTATAAAAGTCTTAAAATATTGGTTTCATTTTCTTGTGCTATAATATAGCATGCTCTATATGTAGCAAGTGACTAAAGTCATGTGGCTGGTTGCTGCAATCCCATTCAATAATTATCAACGATTTTGGTTTGAGTAAACTATATATCTTAATTTCATTACAGTATAATAACTACGTCTAATGTATACACTTAATATGGTTAGTAAGAATTATACTGTGCTGTCGTAACCCATTTAATATAACTAAAGCAATGTAGGTCTTGGCTAAAATCGACCAGATTTCCGATATTTTTTCTGCTGTGTGATAATGACTGGCTGATAGAAAAGATTGTCATATAAGGCTTAAATTGGAAGTTTGATTAATGTCTCCTGTGTATACAGAGTTACAAGAAAGTGTGTCACTCTGTCTTGATAAAAAACGGTCAGTATGGAATGATTCCAAGTAAAAAAGAGTAGAATATTGATGTTTTATGCCCCAAAACAGGATTATTTCATTTATATTGAAGCATTTAGCAGTGGTTTTGTTTGCCTTAAATTACTACTGAATAAAGGTAGTTTCCTTCTGAAGAAATCACACAAAAATTTCCCAATTTGACCTCATAAATTACCCCAAAAGGCAACAGGGACTTAAATTGTTTATGTTAAGTTGTCCAAAACTGTCCTGACTGACAAAAAATGTCAGATATTGTCAAAATAAAAAATTTTAGCAATGAAATCTAAAATTCTGAGTGTTTAAAAATAATAAGAATTTTCCCAATCTGAAAGGTAGTTTTGAACAGCAATAGCAAAGTCACTGTTTAGTTCTGTAATGGAAACCTAAGTGCCCAAAGAAACCTTTTAACCTCTTGTGAGTGAACAATCAACTTTCTTATGTATGATTCAGATCTAGACAGTAATTGGTGTTGTGGTTCATAAGCACACACTTAAGCACTTTTAACCTCTTGTGAGTGAACAATCAACTTTCTTATGTATGATTCAGATCTAGACAGTAATTGGTGTTGTGGTTTACAAGCACACACTTAAGCCCCCCCCCCCCCCAAACAGGCATGAGTAAAGATTGATTAATTGATTTATTGGGGTTTTATCTCCTAGTCAAGAATAGTTCAGTTATATCAAAATGTCACAAGATACAGATGAAGCGGCAGAAATTTTGACCTTTGCAGTGTGCATAGGGCAATGTGTAGATAGGGTTCTTTGGTGTGCCATGCCTGCCTTGATATGGGGCATCAGTTTTTAAGGTCTCCTTGAAGAACCCAAGACTTTCATTTCTAAATGCTGAGTGCTTGGCGGAAGAACAGTCACTAGTCAATTCTTGATCAGACCTAGCCGGTGTTTGTACCCCGACCTCCTGCATATAATGTGAGCACTCTACCAACTGAGCTTCCATAGTGGTACATGAGTAAAAATGGCCTTAAAATTCTAAACCCATATTTACTTCAAGATCAAAGAAAATAGCATGATAATTAAGCCTCACACCTGTAACACAGAAACATGTTTTAAACAGAAAGTTAATTTGAAGTCGAAAAAAAGAAAACAATTAAATGCAAATTTTTTGAATATTGCAAAATGGCAAAATGGAAACTTGTCATTAGAATTGTATTTAAGACATAGTTTAGTACATGTGACATTTTAGAATAAGTGCACACTAGTATACCAGACCACACTACACACTTGCACATCTCACATATATACAAACTTTATTTTCAGATTAATTTGTAAAAATTAATAGCCTTGCTCTTGTTGCAAATAGCTAAAAAAAATTGCTGATGGGATGTTAAACAACATTACAACAAGAAGTTAGAATATAAATTTTGCAAATGAGAATAAAGATTATGTCATGAATATATAAAAATTGAAATATCTCAAAATTTTATATTATGGAACATATTATAAGAACTTGGAACACATCATTAGAACATATAAAAACAAAAACAAATAAACTTGTCTGAAAACAGGGTTTGTAAAGGCCAGTCTGCAGGTCCAAGACTTTTTTTCAACAGTTGGACATACAATATTGAACTTAATTTTTTTTTTTTTTTTTTTTTTTTTTGGAAAACTGAAATTTTAAGGTTAGAGCTGGTTCAAATTTCTGGCATATTTGGGACACTTTTTGTATATATGTATAGGAAATGTGACAGGTCTAAAAATTTTAGATATTTAAAATATTTTATATGAACAACCCCCTTCCCCTCCCCCCCCCCCCCCAAAAAAAAAAAAAAAAAAAAAAAAGGAGAAAGAAAAAAAGATTACATTATTTCTGATAATAACAGGCCATATGTGATATCACAAATTTCTGTTTAAAGAAAAAAAGTTTGATGTTGTTATGATAGAGTTTCATCATTCCTTAGTAATACAAAGTAAAGATGATGGCATCTCATTACCATTGTTTACAGAATTAACCAATAAGGTCATCCATGATTATACACATGTTATTAAGTCAGTCATTTGATCAATGCCAGCAGCTATTTATTTAATTAAGGTGCTCTGTAAGTAAGAGGGATATAAGAATAAAAAAAGCAATGAGGTGTGATTAAAAATAAACAAATCATAATTTTATGATTCAGCTGGCAAGCTTGATGATGATGTGTTAAGAATGTTTAATTGTATAAAACGTAACATCTTGAAAAACCCTATTTTTTTTCAGTCACATGACTTATATATGATATCGTTTTATTGATCGATGAAGAAGGATGGTGGTTATAGTATTATGGGTATTATATTGAACTGACACGATTTAGAAAATCTATGAGTTCTGGTTGTGTAATCGTCCAAAGTTCTTGCTGATGTCAATCATGACAATATCAGATACATTATAAGTATTGTAGTTGGTAGCCAAAGGAAAAAAAATTACAATAGTTGAAAGTTAAGAATATCTGTGATTATGATATGTGCAGTAATCCTCTTAGTTAAATTCTGTAATTCTTAATCAAGGAAATAATGACATTATCGGATATTTAATGAACAGTAAAACCAGGAAAAGCAAATTTGGAAAAAAAAAAAAAAAATGCTTGATCAACTTTTATACCACATTAACCATATTATACCAACTGGCATTATTCCTAAATTATATGAGCCAGCATCATTCTCAGATTATATGAGCCAGCATCATTCCCAGATTATATGAGCCAGCATCATTTCCAGATTTTATGAGCCAGCATTGTTCCCAGATTATATAAGCCAGCATCATTTCCAGATTATATGAGCCAGTGTCATTTCCAGATTATATGAGCCAACATCATTCCCAGCATCATTCCCAGATTATATGAACCAGCATCATTCCTACATTATATGAGCCAGCATCATTCCCACATTTTATGAACCAGCATCATTCCCACATTATATGAGCCAGCATCATTCTTAGCCTATACAACCCAGCATTATTTCAAGATTGTACCAGCTACAATATTTTGCTTAGTGATTCTAAAAAACAGGTGAAGCTTATTCATATGAATCTGGTGAATTAGAATGGCATAAAAGATGCATGTTACCAAAATTTTTAAAAATTTGTGATGTTTTTCTTTAAATGACATGTAAAATTTGTGATGCTGACTCGTGCAGTAAGAAATCTGTAACTGTAATATAATTTATGGATTATACCAGAAATGAGAAATGGAGAGGAAATAAATTAATTTTACTTGTTACTTTAATTAGAAAACAGAAAAAAAAAGTAAGTTAGTGCTGATGTTATTACTGAATCTCATGAAATATTTATGACAGTGTGAAGTAGAAATTCTTTCATGGCGTGAATATGTTAACGGGTTGTGTATTATTTTTTTTCATATTATAGCCATTTGCTTTATGTCATGATTGAAGCGAAACATGTTAAATGATCATTAGTCAAATCGTCAATGGCCACTTTGGGTGTCAAAATCAGTTTTTCAATTTTGGATGAAATGCCATATTCTTCCGTTAATAGTTAGTGAGTTCACATAGTTAGTGAGTTGCAGTAAATCATTTTTTTTAAGTTCATGGAAAGATATATAGTGTAAAAAAAAACACTGGTTTGGGAGTTCAGGAAACTTTCTTTTTTTATTTTTGTGTTATTAATAAGACATGCTACTGTGGAAATTGGGGATTTTAGAATATAATTAAAAATTAGCTCTGTGAGTGAATGCAATTTATATTTTAAGGAAAAATTCAAAATTTAAAGTTTTTAGGAGTTTAAACCATGACAACAATAAACAACTACCGTAGATAAGTTAGAAAATAGAAATAAGGTATTATAGTTCAGTAAACTATTACCTTTAGTTTAAACAGCTGTTTTAGTATATATTGGATCAATGGATGTAAAATGATCTTGTAATCCACTGGCAGGATTACTTTATTGCTTTGATCACTGTATGGATTATAATATTGCTTCAATCAGTGGATGTAAAATCCATCAGCAGGACAACTTCCTTGCTTCAACCACAAGATGTATGGATTATTGTAACTCTTTCATCAGTGGATGTAAGATGATCATAAAATCCACTAGAAGGATTACCATCTGCTTTGTTTGATAGATGAGAGATCTTATTGTCTTCTGAAGAATTTACTGTTTCTTTAATTGATCAATGTAATATGATCGAATAATTCTTATTTGGATTACCAGATGTTTGATGATCTTATATTCCACCAGCAGGATTTATTGTTGCTTTGATCACTAGATGTATGGATTATTATATTGCTTTGATCAGTGGATGTAAGGTGATCTAATAATCCACCAGCAGGATTATTTTGATGCTTTGATCACTGTATGGATTATTGTATGGCTTCAATTAATGGATGTACATATGTAAGATGAACCAATAATCCACTGATAGGATTAATTACTATATTTCTTCTCTAACTAGATGTATGATAATCTTATAATCCATCAGCAGGATTTTATACTGCTTGGATCACTACATGTATCATAGCCTCACTATCATCTGACAACAAAGACTGAAAGAATGACATATTAAAAGAAAAGACACATCAGTGTTGTACCTGGAGATTGTAAAATAATACTAACCATTGATTGCTGGGTTAATTTGTTGCTATGGTAACAAATACATTTCAACAGGTGTTATATGCTTTACTGTAGAATATCCTGGACCCAGTTTTAATATATTTCAAGAAAAAATCATATTGATTTTTGAGGCTGTCATTATATAAAATTCTATGTTTTATTTTTATAAATATAATATAAATTACAAAAGAAATCAACATTTGATGTTTGTCAGTAATTTTAGCGAAATTTGATCAACAAAGAAAGACTACCAAGCTGATATTTTTCGATTTCGTTTGGAACTGGCAACTCTTGAGCATAATTATTTTGAATTGAAGTTTTCTGGTTGTTTATGGAAAATAGTGTTACCTTTGATATTTATCAATAATTGTGTGACATATTTGATTTATCATATTTCAATATGCGTTATGACAAAATAGAAAGACATCACATTCTTCCGGTAAGAATTGCTAATACAAGTGTCGTTTCAGTTAGAATTGGTTGCATAGATGTATTGATGGTATATCCGTGAATACAATGAAGTTGGATAATGAAATTTTAGGGAAAAAAAACGTTTAAATCATTAATTGTTAAAGCTGTTTATTGTATATACACAATATTTGAAGTTTTTACCTGAAGTTTTTACCTGTGCAGTATTGATTGGAATTGAGTCATTTATACACAAGTGTTACAGTACAACTTGAGTTTTAATGTTTATTTCTGGAGTACGTACTAGATCAGCCATGTTGGGGAAAATTTGTGGTGTATATATGAAAGTTATATTAGAATCAGGTAAGAATATATATGAATATTAAGATAATCTATTTTGTTGTAGTATGAATCCCGTTTGTTTGTACATCTAGGTCGGCTCTGGAATTGACATAGCCTAATCAAGGGGAAAACTTTTCTGACATATAACAATTTATTGTGTGGCTCACTCATGAACTTGCCCGTAAAATATTACCTCATGTCTGCTGGTTTGCATAGAGAGGTCCACATCTTTAGATGGTTTGTTTAACACATTTTAGATGGTTCATTATGACATGGTTGGCCTTAAGATGGTTTGTTTAACACATTTCAGATAGTCCATTATTGCTTGGTTTGCCTTAAAATGGTTTCAGATGGTTCATTATGATATGGTTGGTCTTTAGATGGTTTATGATTTGTGGTTCACATTTTCAGATGGTTTATTATGACATGGTTGGTCTTTAGATGGTTTGTGGTTCAGATTTTTAGATGATTTTTTATGACATGGTTGGTCTTTAGATGGTTTGTGGTTCACATTTTTAGATGGTTCATTATGACATGGTTGGCTTTTGGATAGTTTTGGTTCACATTTTAGATCGTCTTTTATGAGAAGGTTGAAAAGTTAGCATAGCATCATTGAGATATTATACTTCTCCCCCCCCCTTTTAGACATCAGTATATTATCATACCCCTTGCATGAGTTGCCATTTGTGTGATTTCACACCCCTTCCCAAGTTGGCATCAATGTGTAATCATAATCCCCCCCCCCTCCTTTCAGAGTAGAAATTAGTGTGTTATTATCCCCCCTCTCCTGAGTTGGCATCAGTGAGATATCATACCCCCCATGAGACCCCCACTTTGCTGGCATCTGAGATATCAAGTGTAGTAAAAAAAATTTGTATTTATCAGTATGATACTTAAGTTGTAGTGAACATTGTGAAGACATTGATTTTATCTCTATAGAAATAAATTAAGCTGAATGTGTGAATTCATTCACAAATATTCATGTTTAAATGTCTCAGGGGAGATCATTCAAGTTTAAATATCTCAAGGGAGTTAATTCTTCATTAAGATCTTTTGAAGAGGAGATTAATTATGTGTTAATGGTTGTATAGTGTTACTATGTCATTTATTGATTAATTAGTTAATGATCTATATACAACACTATCTGTATATTGATCTGTTACATAGTTAACAGTATGCGTAGATACTTGATGCTTGTTGGGTCATGTTGATTTTGTCATTTTATGGCATGCTTTCATACTGCTGAGTGTGACTCATGGCTCATTCTTGTGTTAACAAAACAAGATCTGCCCGTATTTTACTTAATGATATTGGAATTTTAGGTGAAAATAAATAAAATACAAAAACATGTCAGATCTGTCATGAAGTTTTGAATTAGATTCACTTGACATTTTTTGCTGCCTGTTTTGTTTTGCATTGCATCATAAGGATAATATATAAATACTGTAAATGACTAATTTTAACATGTATGTATTTTAGCAAAATTTAATTTCTCGACAAAGTCCCATTGATTTAAATAGCCAAACAACTTTTGAGAAACAGACAATAAGTGAAAACATGTATTTTAATTGAGTAATGAAAATATCACTGCTGTCCTTGTGCAAAAATTGATAAAATTAATACACCACTAAAAATAGTACACATACAGTAATTGTTTGAACCTTAAGGGATGCCACTTCTTCTAAGGGCTTAGTTGTTTTTGTTTTAAGCCCCATTCAGGATTCTTCTACATATATAAGAGTTGAGTTGAGTAATGGTGTTTAACATCCCAGTCAAGAATATTTCACTTATATCGAGATGTTGCCAGCTATAGGTGAAAGTGCAGAAATTTGCCTGTGCATTGCGCTGATGGCATTATAGAGCAAGGTTCTTTATCATGCCATGCCTGCCATGACATGGGACCTCGTTCCCATCCGAAAAAACTATGACTTTCATTTCGTAATGCCGAGTGCTTGGTGAAAGAACAGTCACTACCCACTTTCAAGTCTTGGGTCAGACCCGGCCAGGGTTTGAACCCACGACCTTCCACTTACGGAGCGAGCACTCTACCAGCTTAGCTGCCGCAGTGGCCCATATATCAAAGAAGTGATTTCTGAGATGGAAGAAGCTTATGTTTCTATAGAAAATCACTGATCTTTTGTAAGCAAATCGACATAATCTTTCATACTAGGATCTATTATCTTGGCGTCTCATAATCAGAGGGTCTTCCTCAAGGAGGTCATGGGTTCAAACGATAACAAGGATATACATGAGACTTTAAATTTGAGATACTGCTTTTTGTTTTATGTTTAACTTTAAGAAGATGAAGTGTTAACTGATTTTCCTGGTGTCAAGATAATGTGACTTCAGTAAGTGGTGTGCTTGTCTTCTTTATACTGACTCTGTGAGATAGCATGTTAAAGATGCCCCAAGTGCAGACTAGTACGCAGTAGATCATAAAATGCTATCTCATATCTCGTTCATACACTAACTTAATTGTTCTTAGATTAATTCATACAGACAAATGTCAACCTGCTCTCAATCCAAATGGTTGAAAAAATTGCTGATTGGTGGTTACAACCAACAACAAATAACTAGGATCTACCTAAGGTGGGATTCAAACCTAGGAGTGGAGAGTGGAGTAATGGTTTTTTATGCCCCAGTCAAGAATCTTTCACTTATTTCGAGGCGGTCAGTTCTGGAATGATAGAGGAAACCAGAGTGTCCTGAGAAAACCACCTACCTTCGGCAAGCGAACCGACAAACTTTCTCACACTAGGATCTATCCCAAGTGGGATTTGAACCCAGGCAGTGAGAGGCACTGTGATCCGTAAGCATGCGCTTTAGACCACTCGGCCACCAAGGCCCCCTTAAACCTAGCTAGGAGATGATAAGTGCTATTACATTTGAAGGTATACTTTAAACCTCTAAGTCACCTATTTGTTCTATCAATTACTTGCATTTTTCTTAATCCACATAATTTGCCCTCCTTTAATTTTTTTGCATTGAAAATCTTTAATACAGTATTGTTAAGGGGATTTAACGTTATTCTGTGCCCCAAGTAAATAAATAATAAAATAAATAGATAGATAGATAGGTAGATAAAAAATCAATAATAAAATAGATAGCTAATAAATAAATAAATAAATAAATAGATAGATAATAAATAAATAAAATAGATAATAATAAAAAATAATAATAATAATAATTAATAAATAAATGAATAACTGCTGTTCTGAGGATAGAAAAAACAAAATGTTGATACATGCAAACATTCTGTTCTGGGCTTCTGTAACAAATATTGATGTTTTTCTTTTAAAACTAGAATTAATTATTGAAACTTAATAAGATAATGGTGGCTGACTTTGTGTAAATAACTGACAGACAGGTGCTCTGATTCTAATCTATGAAAGGACTTATTTTACCTGATCCTGATGAGTAATGCCGTTAAGTGCCAGGACAACTGGATCTGTTAAAGGTCTCCCGACTCCCAGTCTCCTCAGGTCAACCAAAGGTGTATTGTTTAGCATGTCAATCAATGAGATTAATTATTGAATTTTTTTTATCAGGCTGCATGCATGAGTATGATGGGGAAAAAAATGACATTGTCATAAAAATAATTGAAAAGTAGATGGAAAGTGACATTTTGCTATATGAAAAAATAGTATTTTCCTAATTGAGTACGAGATGAAAAAAGTGTAGTTCTTTAAGTGTGTAGAACATTAAGAAAAATTGTTATGATCATAGGATTAATATAATAATTGGTTGATTTCTGTGAAGGAATTTTTAGTCGAGGATTTGATAAGAAAAAAAAGTGGAATATTGGAGTGTTTAACAGAGTTGATAATATCAGTTTGTATGTATATAGTTTTAAACCAGATGATATTGTACTAGGAATTTCACTAGGAAGAAAGAAGTGGTTTTTCCCCTTTTTTTTAAACTAGAAAAAAAATTTCAAGTGGATTTGTTTTATATTCTGCAGTTTTATTGATTGAAACGTTTCTGTGATTTCCTTGTTCTGATAATTTGTTGTGTTTATAATATGCTACGATTGTAAGGTTATTGATTTGAAATGTTTCTCGTTTGATTTCAAAAAAAAAAAAAAAAAAAAAAAAAAAAAAAAAATGCTGTGATTGATGTTCGAGAGAATCTTAAAGGATACAGTTCACGGATAAACAACATATTTACAGAAACAACTTCATGATTTTGTTTACCAGTTATTGGTTGTAAAACATTTTACTTGTGACGTAATTTTAACGTCAAAAACATATTTTGAAAATAAGCACCAGTTTTTGATTTTTCTACAGTTTCTATAGGAAAAAAAATATTTCACATTGTTTAAGATGTTTGGGAATTCAAATTTAAATACTGTATCCTGATTGGTCTATCTAGGGAGTTCATATTTTAGATAAAATGTCATCTGTTTGGAATTAAAAAGTGATACTCATGAAGTTGGTTATAATTCTTTGATAGTAACTCTGCTTGGATCAATACTACTGGAACTGTTTGTAAGATGTTTAAATTGAGTCTGTGATTGAAATGCTATGGATATTAAGATGTTTGATGTTATACAATACAGTTGAACTGATACATGGGAAGAAATAGGTGAAATTGAAATAGAAATTGACGTTATCTGTATCCTTTTTGTCATAAAAATATGCTTACCAGTGATTATAAATAATTTTATATACATGTAATAAGTTATCAACATTATAAGGATGTATACAATGTTGTGTTAGACACAATACCTCTTCACCATTTAGAAAAGTTAAAATCCACTAGGGTACCTCAGTGGCTAAGTAGTCTAAGTGTTAACTTACTGATCATAGTGCCCTTCAGTACCTAGGTTGGGGGGCCTAGGTGGCCGAGTGGTCTAAAGCGTGCATTTACGGACCACAGTGCCTCTTACCACTTTGGTTTAAATCCCACTCAGGACAGATCCTAGTGTGAGAAAGTTTGTCAGTTCTCTTGCCGAAGATCGGTGGATTTCTCAGGCTTTTTCCACCGTCCCAGAACTGACCACCTCAAAATAAGTAAAAGAATCTTGACCAGGGTGTAAAACACCATTACTCCACTCCACTCCACTCTAAAGCCTAGGTTGGCAATCCACTCAGGACAGAACTTAGTGTGAAAAAGTTTGTTCACTTGACATAGGTCAAAGGTTGCCTCCATCATCCCTGGAGTGATTGCCTTGATATTTAGTGATTTTAGAATCTTGACTGGGATGAAAAAATCCATTACTCTGTTTTTCCAGACAAAATAGTTCAGTTAACACAGATGTTCAGTTTACACATGTGTGGTCAGTTTACAAGTGTGTTCAATTTACACAGGTGTTTGGTTTATACAGGTGTTCAGTTCACACAGTTGTTCAACAGGTGTTCAATTTACATGTGTGTTCAGTTTATACAGGTGTTAAGTTTACATGTGTGTTAAGCTTACACATGTGTTTGGTTTATACAGGTGTTCAGTTTACACAGTTGTTCAACAGGTGTTCAGTTTACACAGGTGTTCAACAGCTGTTCAGTTTACAGTTGTTCAACAGGTGTTCAGTTTACACAGGTGTTCAACAGCTGTTCAGTTAACACAGGTGTTCAGATTATTCAGGATTCATTTTAAACACTGTATTACTTAATTACCAAAAGGTCAACCTGATATTTGCATAAATTATCTGTCTAAACCGTAGTAAAAAACATTACTAAATTTACTTGTTACCACATGTATCTTATTTTGAATTTATCTTGGTAAATTTGTCTGAACTAGAGTATTCTGAAAATTGTCTTATCTGAACTAAATCTTCATTATGGAAGGTTTTCAGATTAAGCACGTTCCACTCTGATTATATACGAAATAAACATACTTTCCCCAAAATTTGTAAGGACCGGTTGAAAATTGCCAAAACATTGTCTAAAAAAATTCCCCTCCTCAAATAAAAAAAAAAATTAAAAAATTAAAAATTAAATATAATAATAATAATAATAAAAAATAATAAATAAATAATAAAAATTAAATTAAATTAAATAATAAAATTAAATTAAATGAAACACAATTAAATAAAATGAAATGAAATAAAATAAAGTAAAATAAACAAGCATAAAAAAACTTTATGCACACATTATAATACAGAGTTTAGAGATCTTAAAATCCAGACATTTTTCTAAGATTTTTTTTGTGTATACCCTAACACAGATTAGTTGTTAATAAAATAAATTTACTTATGACTCATGGTTTGTTATTTCAATATGAAAATTTTTCTTTTTATTTCACACCCCAGTTGAAATTACATCTGTGGTAAGATTATTATGGTTCATTGGTCATGAACATCCTTCCTCATCTTGTAAGTTAGTATAGAGACTATATGTGGTTTTTTATCAGCAACAGATATAATTTAATATTATATAAGTTTTTTTTTCATCTTCAGCCATTCTCTCTCTCTCTCTCTCTCTCTCTCTCTCTCTCTCTCTCTCTCTCTCTCTCTCTCTCTCGCTCTCTCTCTCTCTCTCTCTCTCATTCTTCCTGAGGTCTTTCTGATTTCCTCCACTTTCACAGAATTTTGTAAAAGAGTCATGGCTGGCAAATAAATGACCATTATGAACTTCATTCTAACACTCTAACCTAGCCACTAATAGCTAATAGCTTGAAAGCTCTAACTCTCTAAGTGCTTAAACAGTGATTGCAATTTACCCACAAAAATGTTCATCAGTTTTCTTTAAGGATAGCCATGAATGGGGCCTTACCATCACTTAATACTTCCACTTAAAGTTTTGAAAAATCTCTCAACCACTAAACAGGTTATGATAGATTGCATATATATATATATTTCAGGTGAAATATTTCTAGTTCAAAATATTTTCTGAACCTCTGTATCAAGAAATTAAGCGATACATGATTAATTTCTTTAATAAAGTTTATTCATCTCGACCCTCAACCTCCTCCTGCTGCTAAACATAAAATTGAAAATGGTTTTTCTTATGTTCACAGAAAAATTTCTTTATTCTGTGTAAATAAATCAGAAAAATAACCTGTGTTAGATTAATTGAACTCTTTAAATATCAAGATGTTGTTTACCTGAAAATAAATCATAAAAAATGAATAATTCAATAAATCGGTTAGGTTTATGTTTTTTTTAGTGGGCATGTTTATGAATTATTGTTTGTAACATATGTGGGATGTTAAGGATGTTGTTAAATGGCTCACTTGATACGTGTAGGGTTGGGCAAGTCAGCTGGCTCACTTGATAGTGTAGGGTTGGGCAAGTCTGCTGGCTCACTTGATAGTGTAGGGTTGGGCAAGTCAGCTGGCTCACTTGATAGTGTAGGGTTGGGCAAGTCAGCTCGCTCACTTGATAGTGTAGGGTTGGGCAAGTGCTCTTAAACACCAGCTTCCAAATCACAGTGCTTGTCAGCATTTAAAGACAACATTTAAAGATTCTAGGCTGATGATTGGTTGAATGTTGAATGTTGCTATACTTCACAGCAATTTTTGTCGAGCCTGACATTGCCATAAGGTGAGACTAAGGTGTTACTTTTCTGGTGTTGTCGTAGGTGGCAGCGGTGTGTCAGAATGTGAAAGATTATGTTAAGGTAATGTATTTTGTAGTCTATCAAAAACTAACCAGGCGATACATTTAAATCTGTGGAATATTTTTTTCCAGTTATTTGTGACAAGATAATTTTCATTAATCTTGGGAATAAATCTAAATGGGAGTTCAGGTGGTGCAAGAGTGTGCAAATGTTTCTGCATTGTACCAGTGCAAACATGTGTTGACCTTTTAAGTGTTGTTACACTTGTAGATCAACAATGCAGACCACTCAGACCATTAAAAGAAGGCAACCAGTAAGTGCCTATGACAAGGAAAAACCTTTCTCACTCGCAGTTGAGTTGGGATGAACCAACAGTGGTGAGATGCCTGAAGTTTGAAGGTTAATGTTTAATCACTCCACCACTTGATCGCAAGATCCCAGTCTGAGAAAGTTTGTTAGTTTGCTAGCTAAATGATGATGGTTTTCTCTGGGGGTTCTTGTTTTTCTACCAATCCCAGAACTCAAACTGCCTCAATATATTTTAAGGATCTTGATTAGGGCATAAAACAATAATACTCTACCCTCTTTGAAACACTATATCCATGCTTTACTGTAGAAGTATTTATTTTGGCTGTGTATAAATATCGACGCTTTTGGCTTTAAATAAATTCCGGCCAATATTAATACACTTCAACATTAATTTTAGCTCATTTTTTTAAGAGGAAACAATGACAGGGCCAATATTAATACATGCTAAATGTTTTAGACCCTCAGGAGCACCAAATATAATACATGCTTATATAAATACTTACACAGTATCTTTTTTGTCTTCTTATTTTTTTGAATTCATTTGTTGTGACGTGATCTGGGTTGTTTTGATGTCAAATATTGTCGCAGTGGAACTTCAGTAACTCTAACACATAGAATCTTATTTTTTCTGTTGTTATTTGGTAGCTGTCTCTTATCTGAAAACAAGAACTCTTTGACAACTGAAAAAAGAGAAAAATCAAAATCCCATGCATTACAAGATAAAGATGTTTTACTGTTTACCCTGATGCTATACATTATTAGGAGATGAGTTTGTTGATAGATACAGATAAAAAGGTTTCCTTTTTTTTCGATAGCTTCTTGTCAGAAGCCAATCATCATATTTTGAAAAATAGGTGTCCGTACTGCAAGAAAAATGGATATCTTAACGAAAGATCAGAGTTGATAATAATATCTCCTGTTGTGTTTTTACAAAATTTTGTGAAACAGATAAAGTTGAAATGTTATATGAAGTTTTATTATGCATGCTATTTATAGAATTTTTATGATCCATGTAGTAGCTCTTCGGCAAAGAAGATTCATTACTTTATATTATAAAATCCTTCATACAAGATAGTGGTTACTTGTTAAATTTGATTCTTTTAAAGGTGTTTCATTATATTTTACATTTCTTTCAACGGTTACTTACAGAATTGTCAAAATTTTGAGATTTTTAAAGCTCTGGTATTGATTTAATTTAGTAAAAATTTAACAAATAATATACAATACAAGTTAAGGGCTGTGGAACTCTTCATTCAGTTCAGAAAATTTTAGTGTGTTTACTGTGCTTCAAAAGTTTTCAAACAATGGATACAATTTGTACCTTAACATGGAGAAATAGTCTGAAACAAAAAAGTTGTTTGCCAAGTGATAAGAATATTCAAGATTTTTCCAATTTAATATATTTAAATATGGAGACATTTTAGAATCATACCAAGGAGTGGAAAAAATCTCAATTGTTAATACTCTTTGGTAGTTTGAATTAGCGGAAAGAAAAAAAAATGTCAATAATTTTTTTTGTTGTTTCAGTAAGTTTCATTGGAATTATAATATGTGGTTACTGAAAAAAAATTTATTTGAAAAAATTCTGATCTGTTTATAATATGGGATGAAAAGAACAAAACTAAATTTTAGAATCATTATTATAAATTGCTCTTTCTACATGATGTTTTATGTATAATTAATCGCTGATGTTGATTCCAAGGCATCGTTAAGGAATTTGTTACTGTTGTGTAGATTTGTGTAACAATGTTATGGAGTTGACAGTACACAGTGTTTTATTTGTGGTACTTATTATTTTTTTCTGTTTCTTCATAATAGTTGAAGAGTATTATCTAATAAACTTTTAATAGAGGATTACTGTGCTGGTATTTCTGTGTCATACTGGCAAACACATACTAATGTCCTGAGTTTCCTTAACGTGGATTTTAGCTTTTGGGATTGAGGTATATGTACCAGGCAGAACTTGAAAATTTTACATACTTTGGGAACTTTTCGAAAAACATGCTGGGAATTTCCTGAAAGCATTTTTGTAAAATAAATGTTAAGATTTCCATGGAACTTTGTTTGCAAAATGGTTTGGAATTGTTTTGACAAAAGTGTTGAAATTTTAGTATCTAAGAAAGCTTTTTACACAGATATTTTGGAATTTATATAATATATATAAATACCGAGAAAAATATTTAGAAAGGATAATTTGATTTCGATTTTTAAGACATGCTGATGAGGAGTCTACAGACTGATTTTGTCTGGATATTAGTGTTGTATGTATGATAATGAGTTAATGCATTGTAATGATTAGCACATTAAAACGTTTGTCACTGCCCTATAGACGGAGTAGAACTGACAGCTCTATATTACCCAAACGACGCTCTTGTAAGTATTTTTGTTTTTTTTTTTTCTGTCTATCTTGTAACACAGCTTGAAAATGATGGTGCCATTTGAATACCATTCTTGCAAATCTTAGGTCATAGAAAATTTGTTACATGTTGCAGATCTGTGTTTTTTTCAAACACTCTGGTTTTCTCCACTGTTCTAGAATTGACAACTTTAATATTAGTTAAAAAATCTTGGCAGGTGCTCTCCTCTCCAACTCAAATATGTTCAATGTATTGCTGCCACAAACTTATTTCTCTTAAGATATCTCATGGCTGCTTAACTCCTTGTTGTATGAACAATACCCCAGGAAATGATGAAAATTACTTTTAACTGTGCCTCGTGCATTTTACAATGATATTTAACATAGAAATGTGGAAATTAAGCAGTGTAGCAAAATTTTAAATGTTGATAAATCTTTGTGTGCTCTTTTGGACCAGTAGACTTGGGCCAGTTTTAAGTGCCAACTTTTGCCAGTTTTAAACACCAACTTGTTCCAGTTTTAAGCCCCAACCTGTGCCAGATTTTAGCCCCAAATTGTGCCAATTTTTAGTCTCAACTTGTGCCATTTTAGCCCCAATTTGTGCCAGGTTTTAGTCCTTACTTGTGTCAGTTATAAGTCCCAATTTGTGCCAGTTTGTAGCCCCAACTTGACAAGCCTTGAGTTTACAATGCTGAGATTATAATGTTTTTTGTTTATAATAAATTTTTATAATCAGGGAGGCTTACTACTACTGTTTGACAACATTCCAACAATTATAGAGAGTTATTTATAGTATTTTAATTCTGTTTACACATGATGTTACATACTTTACAAATCTCCCATAACATTATTATGTAACATTCTAGTTCTGGAAGAGGCACAATAAGGGATAGAAAACTTATATGTCTATTATTCTAAATAGGGCATAATAAGGGATAGAAAACTTATAGTCTATTATTCTTGAAAAAAGGTACAATAAGGGATGGAAAATTTATTTGTCTGTTATTCATGAAAAAAGGCACAATAAGGGATGGAAAATTTATTTGTCTATTATTCTTGGAATAATGTCATTTTTAGGTAACAAATTGCCAATGTGTTTCAATGTTTTTCTACACCAGCTTTTTAGAATCATCATCAAATCACATATAGTAGGCTGGTTACTTATTATTTTTCAATATTTAGAGAAGAAAACTGAAATAAAATATTTGGATTGAATATCTATATTTACTTGAGACTTATTTGTCCTTTGCATGAGACTTTATGTGTCATGAAGATATGGGGGTGTAAAAGTCGTGTGTGAAATCCCCTATTGGGTACCCAGATATAAAAGTGAAATGAGATTTGATGTCATGTAACAGCTGTTGTTGTCACTTTCGTCAGCTGATCAGTTTTGTCCTTTGACATGGTTTGGAAACAGGATTTTTGTTCTTTGTCACATGTCATGTGGCAAGATTTAGAGTTCCACGAAGAAAAAAAGTGTCCCTCACTTCCTGTTGCAGAACTGTCTCTTGCCGTACAGTGTACCTGCATTGCAGAAGTATAATGGTAAAGGCAATACACCATCAATTAGGCAGAAAAACTTTTATCTACCATGTTTTAAAGAAAGGAGGGATATCAAGTACAAAGTTTCATTTATTTCATCGTTTCATCTTCTACTCTGAAGTTATTCTTCAGAACTATAAATCTTTGTTTTACCAAACTTGGTGCACAACATCAGTTGTTACAGTAGATCTGCATATTTACTTGAATTTGTTTGCTAAGTTTTTTTTGAGTTATGGCCCTTAGAAGTTTTTGATTTGATTTAAAAGTCTCTTTAGAGTAATCTTTGAAACAATCATGTTGTAGCTCAACACTTACAATGATAAGAAATATGCACATTATTAAATCCAGTTTGTTTATTTTTTTCTTTGAAGTATTTATCCTGGATAGACTTCCTTTTTTACCCTCCACTAAAATTTTAATTTTAACTGAAATGGCCTAAAAAGTCATGCCATTTAGAACATATCTGTAAAAAACTGAATTTTTAAAAAGTTTTAAATAGAATTTAAGGGGGAGGGGTATAACAAAAGAAAGTCTTTCCTTTGCCGATTGGTGCTTCCAGTGGAAAAACCCTTGCCCAGGGTAATTCTGCATGACTAATTATATTAGTCTACAAAACTTGGTTGCAGAATATCAGAAGTGACAGTAGCTATGCATATCATTGAGCATATAAAAAAAAGAATAATAAAAGATCATAATAAATAAATAAATATAATAATAAATGAATGAATGAATAAATAAATAAAAATAATAATAAATGAATGAATGAATAAATAAATAAAAATAATAATAAATGAATGAATGAATAAATAAATAAATAAATAAAATAATAATAATAAATAATAAATAAATAATAAATATATAATCACTTGTGTTTATATTCTTTGTTAAGTTGATCATGTTCATTTTGATTATTGGTATAACATCACATTTTAATGTTTGATTAATATAAGTGTTTGTTTAATTACAGATTCATTTGTAAACAGTCAAGAATGGACATTGAGTCGATCAGTACCAGATCTCAAATTGGTGAGTTATAAAGTAAACTTATTCCAGTGAAATGAAATAAAATTTTTAGAAAAAAAAATTAGATTGATACTTTTAGATCATTATCATTTCAACATATTTGTGTAAAAAAATCTAGTTTTAAAGGCAATTTTAAAATAGAGAGAGAGAGAGAGAGAGAGAGAGAGAGTCCTAAAAGCCTAAAAGCTGAGCTTTGGAGATTTTGCTAATTGAAAAAAATCAATTAAATCCATCACTGTCTCTGATTTGATTGGATATGTGCATTTAATCAGTGATGATGATGTTTCAAATATGTTGCAAAGAGAGGAGAATGTAGTAAAATAATTTTATACACCTCAGTTAGGATTCTTTCATCAAGGTGGTCAGTTCTGAGATGGTGGAGGAACCCTGATTACCTGGAGAAAACCACTGACCTTTAGAAAGTGAACTGACAGACTTTCTCACACTATGATCTGCTCTAGCAGAATTTCAAACATAGGTGATGAGATGCACTATTATCTCTAGATCTGTGACCACATGCTTTATACCATTTGATCACTCAGGCTTCTTGTTGCATAAGAGACCTTTAACATAATATATAAATTATAAATTTATAAATGATGAAATAAAATGAAATTTTTTAAGGTCTAAAATGTCTCTGAATTCTGTAGTAAAATAAACTGCTGACAAGGCAGAAACCATTTAAGAAGAAGTAATAAAAGCAGTCTGTAAATACAAAGCCTACCATGAATTTTATTGAGCAAGGAAAACTTATGAATGATTTCATTAATCACTGATATTACTTCTTAAATATAAAACATAAATGACATAATAATTTCATGATAACTAAACATAATTGTTGTCAGAATAGAAAAAAAAAAGGTCATATTTGTTGGTGTCAAACTTATCCTTAGCAAAATTACATTTCATTGTGTTTCAGGAATTTAAGTGTTATTGAGTTAACTTTTTGACCTTTTCTGTGAAATTTATAGCTTCATGTATCAAAATTGCCCAAGAGCTTATGTCGGCCTCATGACTTGCATGAACTCATTTGTCCATTTTTGATAAGATTTTAAATAAGTCTTATGTTGTTGTCCAGATTAGGTCTATTTTTGTGATAACTTTTTTAAAGAAACATATTGGGCTGAATTTGAAGTGACTTGTAAGGTCTAGACAAAAAAAAAAAAAAAAAAAAAAAAGAAAAAAAAAAAGAATCAAGACTTTAAAAGTTATCATGACTAAGGTAAGATATTGTTATTGTTGTTAATTTTAGGGTATACTTGGAAGTGTTCAAAGTGGGAAATCTGCCCTTGTTCACAGATATTTGACAGGATCTTATATGCAAGAAGAATCTCCAGAAGGTATGTATAAAGAGTCGGTCTTGGAACTGGCAGATTTTAATTGTATGGAATGTGATCACTCGGGAGTGTTCTCCCTTTAATTGGATACCACTTCTTGTTTTAATTACTATATTTACTAGATAAGCTGGTTTACAAATTATTTGTCTTGTTCAGAGACATAAACAGTCTGCTAGGTCTTAAACCCAAAACTCTTAAAAGTCTGTAGCCTTAACCTCTTAGCCCAACACTTATTACTTAAAATTTAAAATACGGTTCTGGGGTTGTTCTGTCATTCGCCAATGTAGCCAAATTGCTAATTTTTTTTTATAATTTTTGACTGAATTTTGGCTGATATTTTTGCTCCAAAATTTTCTTCAATTTCATTATTAGCTTTTAGTTTCTGATGTTTACTTGAACAGTTTCATATAAATTGGCTCATATTTTTACCGTTGACTCATTTTTTGGCTTCTACTTTTCAAAATCCGGATCTTACCCTGCGACTGGGTTAAGGTGTCTTGTTTAGATTTCAAGGATGTGGCACATATTTCTGGACCTATCACCTAGGTAGCTGGTGATATCTTGATACAAGTTAGAGAGATTTAGTTAGTTCTCTTCATCTTTATTTAATTTTGGATTTTCAAATTAACTTCAAAACAGTCTGCAGACATCAAGACAATTACCAAAATAAAGTTTTTACCCTAGTTGGAAAAGGTCATCCTCTGAAATTAACTTCAAAACAGTCTGTAGTTATCGAGACAGTTACCAAAATAAAGTTTTACCCCAGTTGGGAAATTAGGTAGCCCTCTGAAATTAACTTCAAAACAGTCTGCAGTTATTGAGACAGTTACCAAATAAAGTTTTTACCACAGTCGGGAAAAGTCTGTCCTCTGAAATTAACTTCAAAACAGTCTGTAGTTATTGAGACAGTTACCAAAATAAAGTTTTAACCCAGTTGTGAAAATACCATCCCCTGAACAGTCTACAGATAGACAGTTACCAAAATAAAGTTTTTACCCCAGTTGGGAAAAGACCATTCCCTGAACAGTCTACAGATAGACAGTTACCAAAATAAAGTTTTTACCCCAGTTGGGAAAAGGCCATCCACTGAACAGTCTGCAAAAAGACAGTTACCAAAATAAAGTTTTTACCCCTAGTCAGCCTCCAGTGAGAATGTAGGATGTGATGATGAGAAAATATAGATAGATTGGAGATGAAATTAATTCATGTATTATATAATAGAATGCTTAAAACATTAAATCTGAAATTAGAATTGAGATAATATACATCGCCACAGATAGGTAATTATTAAAAAACGTGTGAACAGTTGTTGTATTTTTATGAGTTTTAAAGATTTTGAGGTTTGACCTTGTTTATGATATAAATACCTTCTTCAGTAATTGAGACCCTTTATATCATGAATATGAGTAACATCTATTTGAAAGAAATTTTTGCCAGCATTAGGCTGTGAAATATAATACTATCTTTACTTAAATTCAGAATGGGTTTCCTAATAAACCCTCTTTTTCAATTAAATTTCATCAGGTTTTCATAAAAAAAAATCTGCTCCACATCTTAACAGGATAGATATGTATGTACTGATGAGTAGGACCTACTGTGTGTGTGTAACATCTCAACCAGACCCATACTTTTTACCAATTCACTTAGCACCACAGGGAGGGCGATTGTTAACATATTTTTAGTGCCATATTACCCCATAATCCTTGTCTACAGTATTAGGTCACGTGTTTTAAAATCTCAGTGATAAAATTATAAGTTTTAGTATCGTAATTTCTAAATATAAATTCTTTCATTCATAGTTTTATCATTTTCAATTTAAGTGTATAGATATATTTTAGATTTGAATCTTTTAGATTCTTAAAAGCCCAATGACTTCATTTCAAAGCATAGATTAATTCTTAGAGATTAATAACCTTGCTGTCATCGCGACGAAGCGAAAAATTGCTGATGTGACGTTAAACAACACTGTAACCAACCAACAACGGATCAATACAAATTGCGTTCTTGTTTAGCTGCAATAATAAGATATTACAAGTTAAACATAATACCTTTGATTCAGTGTAGACCACTTAACCAGCAAGGTCCCTTGCCCCCTTTTAGATTTGATATGATTTACTGGGGTTTTAAGTCCCAATCAAGAATATTTCACTTATATTTCGATGTCATCAGCTTTAGGTGAAGTGGCAGAAATTTTGATCATTGCCATGGGCTCAGGACAATGTGCAGGGAGGGTTCTTAACAAGCCAAGCCTGCCATGACAGGGCATCAGGTTTTAATTTTCAAGTTTTTGACAGACTTGGCAGTTGTTTGAACCCCAACCTCCCACATACAAAGCAAGCACTCTACCAACTGAACTACCATAGTGATTTACCCCTTTTAAGAGATGTTACAGAAAAAATAGAAGTTATCCAAGAAAATAAAAAAAAAATGTCTTGCAGTATACAATAGGTCTTTGTAATATATATATTACATCAAATTTTTACCAATACAAATGGTGTTACATCTGTTATTTAGCTGTCTGTATATTGTCAGATTAAGGTAACTAAAAACCAATAACAATTTGTCAAACATTACCCATCCAGACAAATTATGTGGTATCGTTACAAGATGTGTCAGATATTGACGATTTTATTTTATTGTCAATACACATGAAAATATTTTAAGATCAACAAACAATTGTTGGGGGAATTGGGTCTGAATGTCGTGTTTGAAAGCTTTGATTTTGTCTTCGGATATAACTGATCATTTCAATTTCAGTATGAGATCAGAGAGGTCAGAAAAAAAGGCTTCACAACCAGTAAAATAAAATAACCAATGGTTTGATGATATCACTTAGCAGAGTTAAACTATTCTTCTTTTACCAAACAATAGCAAATTCATGCTAATGACATGACTGATTGAAATTTGGTAAAATTTATAGCATGTTTTATGCCTCCAGAAAAGATTCTCTCGCTTATATTGAGATGGTCAGTTTGGTAATATGTTGGAGGAAACTGGAATGCTTAGATAAAATCACTGGCCTTTAGCAATGAGTGTGACAGACTTCCTCACACTGGGATATGCCTGAGTGGGATTCAGACCTAGGCAGGGAGAGGTTCTGTAATCCATTTAGACCACAAGTCAGAGGAGACCTCTGGTCACATGACCAAAATTGAGACGGTATAAACGGCAGTTTTTGTACAATAATATAAATACACTCTTTTTAAAAATATAACACACTTAAACATGATGTTTTAAAATTTGTATACAATCCAATTTAAACAATTTTTACAGTGTTTTGAAATTTCTTCACCTGTACCTGGTGATATACTTTGGTACACTTTTGGAAGAAGATTGTATGTAATTAACCTCTAGTTTTTAGAGTCATTTACTTTTGTTTTCTTTCTGTATGAATTATGGTGATTTGTGTTATAATTTAATTAGTTTTGAAGCAGTCAGGTCTGGTATAAGACTATACCACCCATTTGATGTTCTTGTAGAGTACTCAATTCTGTCTAATTAGGAAAAGTAAAACATTTGTTTTAGGTTTTCAGTACATGTACATTATCAACAATGATAGGATGTTTTTGTTGTAAAGAGTCAAGAAAATTTAAAAAAACTTAGGAAGTAAAATTTACATAAAAATAATTTGGTGATCTAGAAGTGTAGTAGTTGGCTTTTCTTGTAAATCACCATTAGAGTTGGGCTCAATCTTGACCTCATATGTAATAAGGAATGATATCATCATCATCACTATCATCATTATTGTCATCATCATTATAATCATCATTATTATATCATCATCATCATCATTATCATGTGGTTTAGATTATCCAGGCCTTTGATTATTCCTTTTACAAGGGTGAGCTTTGGCTGTCTAGTCGAGAATGAAGTTTCCCACTCCATGCTGAGCAATCTATCTTATAGAGAATACAACAAAGCAACCAATCAGACTGCATTTCAAAACAACTAGACATTGTCTAGCAAGTTAAGCAGTAATTATAGAACATTGTCTTAAAATTTTCCTGAACATTTTCCATATAATACACCACAATGTTCCATATAATATACCACAGTGTAGATGAGAATCCTTTAATAATTTTGAAAATGTCAACATCCTTCATAGTTGTCTGTTGGATAATTAGAAGTTGTTATTTTTTTGTCCCAGTGGGTTAATATCTTTATGATTTGATGTGTAAAACTCCAAGATAGACATACAAGTAAATTTAAAAAAAAAAACCTACGCATGGTCTGAATGTTTTCATTTCTAATACAATATGTTGTTGCAATGTTTTTTGTTGATAGATTTTTTTTTCTATGAACATGATATATGTGATGCAAATTTTTTATTTTTGGAAGGAAAAGTGTTTTTGTGTGTGTGTAAATACATACTGTAAATTTGGGAAATTTTTGTGTTCATTTTATTTTCTTGTAAATCCCTGAGATTAACAAAAATGTGGAAGCGAAACTTTAAGGAATATTTTGTTTTGATTTAATTTAACTCACAATTGCCTGAACCATCATCAAATAACACATAAATGGAAGTTTTTAATTATCTTAAAATGAGAATGAACTGACACAAAAATTTCCAGAATTGTAGTTGATTCAAACTTATTAAATTTGTCACATCTTGGGATAAAATTTGAGTTGCTTAATGCATTACTTTTTAATCTCTTTTAGGTGGCCGATTCAAGAAAGAGGTGACAATAGATGGTCAGAGTTATCTCCTCTTGATAAGGGATGAAGGTGGTGCACCAGAAATGCAGGTAAGTAATTAATCTGACAGTAATTAAATATAGCAGAACTGTTAAAACTTAGTCATTGTTTTCTTTATTACTATAGGTAACTCATTTGGTTTCATTAAAACCTGAAACAAATATTTTTGCTTGACTAAATGTGATGTTTATGATGTTAATCTTTAGCATAGAAAACCAGTGTCCTAGCTGGTTACTGTCAAGCTAATAAAATAGACAGATAAACCAGAAACACACATATATATTTGCTTGGTCTTATGAGACCAAATTACTTGTTATGTAAATTTTCAACATAGTTGACCAATTTTCTAGCTGGTCATTCTGAAAATGACCATATCAGTTTGACAGTTAAATCTGAAATACAAATATATTTTTACTTGGTGATCAGCTGGTTACTGTCAGAATAACCTAATAATTTAGAAAGTTAAACTTAAAACACACATTTATTTTTGCTTGGCCTGATGTGATCAAGTGGTTTGTGATATTTGTCTGTTAGCATTGTAGACCAGTATGCTATATGGCTACTCTCAACATGACCATTGTTAAACAGATAAGAAACATTCTCCAAGTGGACTTGTGTGTTAAGGTTGATTTTTAAGATGAATAGGATTTTAATTTGTCTGGAATAGCTGGGAACTGACTGATGATTTCACTTATGTGATATGCAGACAAATAAATGTCTTGACAATGTATCGGGCATAATAAAATTCTCCTATAACTGTCACCTGCTTTTCTCTACTTCTCTATAGTCAAAGCCTCCAGATTGTATTTTAAATGTTTGTTAAAAAAGGATTGATTGATTGATTTAATGGGGTTTTACATCCCAGTCAAGAATATTTCACTTATATCGAGATGTCACCAGCTGTAGGTGAAATGCCAGAAATTTTTACCTTTGCAGTGCACTTATTGTGATGTGAAGGGAGGGTTCTTTAGCATGCCATGCCTGCTGTGATATGGGGCATCGGTTTTTAAGGTCTTCTCCGAAGGACCCTGTGACTAATAATAAAATCTGTAAATAGCCAGATCACATCAGACTTGGTAATTTTTCTGTTTCGATAGTATGAATTGCTTCAGTTTAAGACTCTCTTTAGGATCAGATGTCAGTTCATTGCATGGCTGACCTTGATTATTTTTATTTTTAAAGTTAAGCAGAGCAATTTAAAATTGGATGATATCTTGCTCAAGAAGACACTAAACATTCTGGCTAAGGGGATTGAACCCACAGTCTTTCAATCATGTCTATGGCCTTAATTACACTATCCCTTGGCTCCCATTTAAGATTTGAATTTGAGAATTTTTATTTTGTCAGTTTTATAGTTGACTCACTTAGTAGTTATAATACAAGACCTTTTAGCTTCAATTTCAGATATAAGTTTTAAGAATTTTATTTGGTTGGTTTTTTGTCGTTAACACATTGGATAGATCAATTACTGGGCCATTGGCTCCCATTTAAGGCTTGAATAAAATAATTATATCTTGTTCATTTTGTAGTTAAATCACTGATAAATTCAAATGCTGGGTCATTTAGCTTCTATTTCAGATTTGAATTTTAGATTTTTTATACGCCCGTCATATGACGGGACGTATTATGTTACGGTGCTGTCCGTCCGGGCGGGCGGGCGTCCGGGCGGGCGTCTGTTAACAATTTGTATTCCGTTCAATAGAGACCACAAACATTTATGGATTCAAATGAAATTTGGTATACAGCTTTACCATGGTAATACCTTGTGCAAGTTCGAATTACAACTTTTTCGGATTATTTTTGGAGGAGTTATGCCCCTTTTTTAACTTAGAAATTTTTGTATGTATGACCATGTGGTTTCCGATCATCAGAGCCTACAACTATTTATGGATTCAAATGAAATTTGGTATACATATTTACGATGTTATTATCTGGTGCAAGTTCGAATTACAACTTTTTCAGATTATTTTTGGAGGAGTTATGCCCCTTTTTAGCTCACCTGAGCTGAAAGCTCAGATGAGCTATTGCTATCCATCTTCGTCCGTCGTGCGTCGTGCGTTGTCCGTCGTGAGTAAACTTTTTACATTTTAATCCTCTCCTCCAAAACCACTGGGCCAAATTTAATGAAACTTGGTAACCATCATGCCTGGATGAAGCTCTTTCAGATTTGCATAAATGAAGGAGTTATGTCCCCTTGGGGCCCCATAAGGGGGGAAATAGTGAAAAACTTTAAAAATCTTCTTCTCTGAATCTACATGAGGTATACCTTAGTTATTTCATTTATAACATCCTTAGGTCATCTATTTTCAGATTTGCACAAATGGTAGCCATGGGACTCAAAATGGGGAAATTATGAGGCACTGAGTGGGGAATTTGATAAAAATTATATATTTGTCACTATATCTTGAAAACTATTAACTTTTTGTATAGGCATGTATATTAGAATATTGTAGGTATTGATATGACGATCATTTTGATATATAGTTCAAGGTCATATGTTGAAAGGTCAAGGTCACAGCTGCAATAGAAGACTTAAATTGCTAAATATCTTGAAAACTATTCACATTTTGTATAGGCATGTATATTAGAATATTGTAGGTATTGACATGACGATCATTTTGATATATAGTTCAAGGTCATATGTTGAAAGGTCAAGGTCACAGCTGCAAAAGAATACTTAAATTGCTAATTATCTTGAAAACTATTAAACTTTTGTATAGGCATGTATATTAGAATATTGTAGGTATTGACATGACGATCATTTTGATATATGGTTCAAGGTCATATGTTGAAAGGTCAAGGTCACAGCTGCAAAAGAAGACTTAAATTGCTAAATATCTTGAAAACTATTAACCTTTTGTATAGGCATGTAGATTAGAATATTGTAAGTTTTGACATGACGATCATTTTGATATATGGTTCAAGGTCATATGTTGAAAGGTCAAGGTCACAGCTGCAAAAGAAGACTTAAATTGCTAAATATCTTGAAAACTATTAACCTTTTGTATAGGCATGTAGATTAGAATATTGTAAGTTTTGACATGACGATCATTTTGATATATGGTTCAAGGTCATATGTTGAAAGATCAAGGTCACAGCTGCAAAAAAAAAACTTAAACTGCTAATTATCTTGAAAACTATCAACTTTTTGTATAGGCATGTATATTAGAATATTGTAGGTATTGACACGACGATCATTTTGATATATGGTTCAAGGTCATATGTTGAAATGTCAAGGTCACAGCTGCAAAATAAGACTAAAATTGCCAATAATCTTGAAAACTATCAACTTTTTGTATAGGCATGTATATTAGAATATTGTAGTTATTGACATGACAATCATTTTGATATATGGTTCAAGGTCATATGTTGAAAGGTCAAGGTCACAGCTGCAAAAAAAGACTTAAATTGCTAAATATCTTGAAAACTATTAACTTTTTGTATAGGCATGTATTTTAGAATATTGTAGGTATTGACATGACAGTCATATATATTTTGAGGTCATATATGTTCAAAGGTCAAGGACATAGCTGCACAAGTATACTGAAATTGATTTATGATTTGGAAATTATTCATTGCACTACAGTTACTTCATGCATATTATATAAGCTATTTATAAATGAAATGTGAGTGGATATATTTCTGATAAAGTTTTGTGGGAGTTTTTAACTTGAGAAAACTTTTAAAGTTTCTGGACTTAATATATTGTCTATTGCACTTTGCAAACTGCATTGGACAATATCTTCAGGTGAGCGTTAAGGCCCATGGGCCTCTTGTTTAACTTAAAACACCTTTTTATCATACTGCACAGATCACGACAACAGTTCAAATTATAATTAAGCTTTAGAGATATAAATTATTTCAGGTTGGTTAAGAAAAAGGTTCTCAAAACATTTCAGACAAAAAATGTATTTGTTTCCTAAAATCTTCCTGCATGCAATGCTTAACACATGAAAACACTGCCATGACCTAACATTATATTTTAAACTTCTTCCTTCCTGGAAATGAATATGAATTATATAGCAGTCTACCACTATCCATTTAGCAATATATTTTTACATACATATATCCTAGTTGTACTTATACTTCTCAGTAAAGAATGGAACAATCTAGAGGATTAGTGACGAATTCATTCGGAACATCCTCTGGATGTGAAATGATAAAGGCGACTACTTTCTCCTTTTTAGCAGCATATATTTGCATCTTGGGGACCTTGAAAACTCCTCGATCGATTTTGCTAAAAATTTCTGAGGTTATGGAGTCTAATGCGATCTAGCTATCTAACTTGGTGAAATTTTTGGGAAAAATCGGTATCATACTTAATTTTGGGGTCAAACATGCAAAAAATGAATTTTTCCAAAAAACAATTACGTTTAACACACTCCTGTTCAATAACAGTTCATTGTACGAAAAAGTCGTCAATTGACCGAAAAATGTTTAAGATCTGACGGAAAAGACGGTATTTTTATATTTTTTCTAACTTTTACATAAAATCCACAATAACTGTTTAAAGTCGGCGCTATCATCCAAAAACAATTTAACGTACCGTTTTGAATTCGTACCCATATTAAAGTAACCAATTCTTTACCAAATTATTGGTAGGTTTGGCACTTATCCGTTAGGTCTGTGTCAAACTTTTGAGTGGCAAGTTCTGTGGATGAGCTCTACTGATAGAAATCCTCTAGATTGTTCCATTCTTTCCCGCGAAACCCCTAAAGGTGTCGCCACACTAGTAAATAGTACTACTCGATCAATATAACACGGGCGTATAATGCTACGCTCGGCGGTGCTCCTTTTTATTTTGTTCATTTCTTAGTTTAAACACTGATAAATTTAACTGCTTGGTGATTCAGCGCCCATTTCAGATTCAAAATTTTAGAATTTTATTTTGTTGATTTTGTTTTTTTGTAGTTTACACACTGGGTGGACGCTGTTATATTTGTGTTCAGTTTGGAGAATGAGATGAGCTTTCAGACTGTGTATGGTTATTATGCCAAGATGGCTCATTACAGAAATGCTGCAGAAATCCCATTAATTCTAGTCGGCACACAAGGTTAGTGAATTTTATAAATACTGTTGCACTGTATGTATGTTTTTGTAGTTATAACCATCAACAAATAATTCAATTTGACAAATTTCTTACGGTTTTATTGCTTGAAAAGCGAAAATACATTCAGGTCATTTCTCAATGACCCGAACATAAATAAGCCACGCCCACTCTCATGCTGAAGTGTTTATGATGTAATCTAGAACTAATTTTAATGTGTGTCATTTTACCTTGTTTTGAAGTTATAAAAACAAAAATTGCATAAAGTTATTTTCTCATTTGTTTAATTTGTCTTAAAAATTTATTTATAAATTATAAGCATTGAATTACACAGTATGCATACGTCCATTCAGATTATTTCTCAATGACCCAATAAAAAATCAGATTCAAAGCTTAAATGTACAGATAAACCTTGTTATAATGCCACTTGCTAACCCTTACTTATTACGACAATATTTAGAAGTCCCATTGTGAATTGTCATTAGTTAAGTGAAATTAAGGTGTATATATAAGGATGTTTAGAGATGTCTTTAAAAGATATTAACAATAAAAAATATTATTATTAAATCATATTATTTAAACATTCCCATCACGTGGTTTGTAATAAATATCATATTGCACAGAAGCACGTGCAAAAACATCATATTGACTTGGAGCATGTGCCCAGGTTCTTCCGTGATCGTTTTCTGCTCCGCGTTGTATTCATTGTTTTCAAATGGCGTCCAAGCATACATGTTATTGTTGATATAAGAATGTTTGATCTTTATTTTTGAAGGTGAAACAACACATTTATGGTCGAATTTAATAATAAAGCAATTGTAGCATGGTGATGAGGTTGATATGTGTTTTATCGACTGAAGAAAATCGATATCAACCTCGGACTACGTCCTCGGTCGATATCGATTTTCTTCAGTCGATGAAACTCATATCGACCTCATCACCATGCTATAAATGTATAATAATAAACTGATATATAAATGAACAAATAAAAATAAAAGTATATGTATTAAAAAAATTAGTAAATAAATAAGGATGGAAGGGAGGAAGAAATGAAGAGAGGGAGAAAGGAAGGAAGGAAAGAGTAATATGGTATTTTAGCTGACATTTTCTTCTTCTTCTTCTTCTTCTTCAAAAAAAAAAAAAAAAAAAAAAAAAAAAGGACTTTAAAGGATGTTTAGATATAATTAACAGACATCATAATTGTGATAGGGAAATTTATTATTCTCCAGGTAAGCAATCTGAATTATATTAATAATTTTAGTGCTATCTTTTAGTTTATTTTTTCCCAAAAAGAGGACAATCATTTATATATGATATATATATCATGTTTGGTTAGGCAGGAAATCCATTTCTAGGTCAGACAAGATGTGAAATCTACATATCTTCAATGCAACATGTGTATTCACCATATAAACTGATTGTTACCATGGGAACATATTTATCCAATGAAGTAAAAATTAACTTCGACAGTTAAATCAGAATTTCTAGTATTAAAAAAAACAAAGACTAAAGATAGATATAGATAGACGTACAAATTAAAACTTATTAGATAGATTTAAAATATTTGAAGATTAATAAATCATTGATTTTTTCTTTATTTAGAGAAGAAAGTCTGTGCGTAGGCTAGATGTTGTTCTTTTAAAGTCTGTGCATAGGCTAGATGTTGTTCTTTTAAAAGCTGTGCGTAGGCTAGATGTTGTTCTTTTCCATTTTGTCATAAATTTTACCTTGAAATCAATAGTCAGTATAGGTCTTAAATTTTCTTTATTCATATATTTTCTATATTTAAAATTAAATTTCAAATATTTATATGTTAAAGCTCGGATTCCCAGAAGTAACTTTACATCTTATAAATAAAATAACTCTCTCTCTCTCTCTCTCTCTCTCTCTCTCTCTCAATATAGCTAACATCCTTTCTCTCTCCATTTATCTAAATTTATGTTATCACCCCCCTTTCTCTCTCTCTCTTTCTTTTTGTGGTCAATTATTTTTAACTTTGGCCTACAGATCATTACTTTTCTGAACAGCTAGGTTTAAATCCAGCTAGGGCAGTTATTAGTGTTTGTTTTGTGTATGTAGTCTGGTTTTATCCACCATCCCCATAATGATCACTTTAATATAAGTACAAAGATTTTAACCTTTCTGTTATACTCATTTTTA
>CM056609.1:12222277-12348997 GCA_029721355.1 Tegillarca granosa
ATAATTTTCTAAGTCCTCCACTCGAATGATATTCTGAGTACTGAGTGAGGTTTAAACTCTCAACCCATTTACTTCAAAAGCCAGTGACAGTACCGCTTGATCATGTCAGTCCCTGTCTCTTGCTTCTCATATAAACTGAGATGAAGACACATGTACACTTAAATAAAACATATCTCCTTTATGAAGATTTACTGAGATAGATATTGATCTGGCGATCAATGACAGACACAACATCATCATCTAGTTGTAAAAACTTATTAAGTTGTAATGCTAGTGTTTAAGTTGTTTATGAAGATTGTACTTGAAATCTTATATGTTACACAAACAGCTTAGGTGCAATGAGGTGATAACATGATGAGGTTTTTAGATAAATTTAGATAATTTGGGAGAGGGATGTTGTTAGAGATATATATATATATATATATATTTATTGAGAGAGAGAGAGAGAGAGAGAGAGAGAGAGGGAGGGAGGGAGGGGGGTGATAACATGATGATGTTGTTAGAGAGAGGATGTTAGCTTTATTTTGAGAGAGAGAGAGAGAGAGAGAGAGGTGATAACATAAATTTAGATAAATGGAAAGAGAGAGGATGTTAGCTATATTGAGAGAGAGAGAGAGAGAGAGAGAGAGAGAGAGAGAGAGAGAGAGAGGGAGGTGATAACATGATGATGTTGTTAGATAAATTTAGATAAATTAAAAGAAGGAGGATGCTATATATATTGTGAGATAGAGAGAGAGAGAGGTAGAGAGAGACAGGGGTGATAACATTGAATTTAGATAAATGGAAAGAGGGGGTACTAGATAAATGTCTTGAGAGAGAGGAGAGAGAGAGTTGTGATAACATAATTTTGTTAGATTTGTAGAAGGGAGAGTCAGGCTTAGAGTGAAGAGAAGAGAAAAACATAATTTAGATAAATGGAAAGAGGTGGTACTAGATAAATGCCTTGAGAGAGAGAGAGAGAAGAGAGAGAGAGAGTTGTGATAACATAATTTTGTTAGATTTGTAGAAGGGAGAGTAAGGCTTAGAGTGAAGAGAAGAGAAAAACATGAATTATGTAATTTTAAACTTTGGAATTATCACTTTTGGTTATTTTCAGATCCCAACAAAATTGTATCCTATTTTGGCCCCTAACAGTGGCCAGTCTCTGTCAGTTCAGAACAGTTGACCTGGTATATTGTATGTTTTTAGTAAATAAAAACAATGCTGGTAATCCTGCCTCTGAAGTCTACCTAACTGAGATTTAATCTCAATCAGATTTAAATGTTTTTAGCTAAAATAACAGCATCTTATCAGTAATAGTTCAAAGTGCCCTGATTAGAAATGTAATAACCTTTTAAGTTCACAGTACGTCTGGTACATTGGAACATTGGATTACGATGTTTGGTCTTTAACAAACAATGTATACTACGTAGTTGTGAAACAAATGATCAAATTTTTGGATAAAAATTTTTGGATTCTCTTGGTTTAAAATTTTAAAAAATAAATAATAATAATAATAATAAAAGTAAAAAAAAAAAATTTAAAAATTTAAAAAATAAAAAAATAAATTAATGAATAAATATATAAACTAGAGATTGTAACTGGGATACCAGTTACGTATGATTCCCCACCATCCATAATCTATATATTGTCTAAAATATACACCTGCTGATGGACTGATCTCGAGATGGATCGATAGTCCGTTTTTTGTTAAAAGAAACCAATCGAATCTGCATGTTTAAATTTATAATTCGAAATGTATGTAAATTTTACAAGTTCAATAGATCAGAATCATGCGTTCTGTCTTCTAACATAGACCCTATCCATTAATTTGGCAATTACAATTAGCTGGTGTATTTTGATTGGACAAGTATTCAACTTTGATTGATAGCAAATCTATTTCACGAACTGTGAGGTGTTTAACCAACAAATTTGATTGACGTGTGTCATGTCTGTGAAGTAGCCATAATCTACATATTTGATTTAATGGATAATTGACAAAGAGATTAAAGCAATGATACATATCAAAACATGTAATAATGCTATTGAATTTGTTTACAATTCTTTGAATAGGAATTTAATCCTGTAAAATTGCCTTAAGAAATGAAATCAAGTATGCCATAAGATAGTGTTTCTTGACTGAGGGTGGGTGTTAAGAATTCTGGCTTCCCACCCCTACCCTCTCTTGAAAAGGATTTCCTGGAGGTTTTATCACTCTTTTCAAAAGTCCATAATAAAAAGAAAATATACAGATGAGTGGAAGGGATTTTAACTATTTAAAAGCTATACATGTACATAGCACTACCCACAGTGGGAAATGACCTTAGATGTCCTTTATTAATATCACTCTATTCAACTTTTCATAAGGAACCAGAAAATACATAAATAAGGGGTTGGGATTTCAATAGTTTAGAATTAACTTAGCACCACCCAGCCCTACCCTTCAGTGGGAAAGGACCTTAGGTGTCTTTGATAAGTGTCATTCTTTTCATTTTATCATTAGGAACCAGAAAATATATACTTTAGGGGTGGGGATCTCAACAGTTTAAAAGTTATGACAAAGCCCTATATATGGTTTTATAGCACACTGCAAAGTTTTTAAGGAAAAATTGGTGATTTTTGTTTTTAAGACCCCATCTTCCTGTCCCTCACCCAATAAATACACATGGATGTAAAAACTTTAATGGTGCAGGAACCTATCCTAAAATTTTGAACGAGATTGAATGATGCGTTTAACTTGTTTGGCAGTGCTGATAAAAATTTGATATATTTTTAACAATTTAATACATAGTAACTGAGAATTTATTAAGAACAAATTCTGTATGTGAGAAAGAGGTTAGTCACTTAATTAACATGTAGTTCATTAACATTCAATCATTTTTGTTTAGTGCTTAACTTTATACATTAATTCAGATTACCCATTTTTATCCGGTGCTCATATATCTGAGAAACTGAAGAAGAAAGAAGAAGATTCTGTAAGAGTTATCTCTCTTTGTACGTATTGGACAGAAAGATGTTTGGTATAAAATTACGCAATTTACACGCACCGACCACTGAGCCGTCAAGATAGAAAAAAATTGGATCATTTAACAATATCTACCAAGATAGCAGATTGTTGGTACCAAATTTCATCGAAACCCATCATACCGTTTCCGAGTTCTGCACCGGACAATTTTAAGGAAAAATAAAAAATTATAATAATGATAATAATAACTAGAGATTGTAACTGGGATACCAGTTACCTATGATTCCCCACCATCCATAATCTATATATTGTCTAAAATATACACCTGCTGATAGACTGATCTCGAGATGGATTGATAGTATCCATTACTAGTAATCGAAAGCTGACTAAGAGAAAGGGCGGAAGACAAGTAAATTTAAAGTTAACATCGAATTGTACAATTATAATTCGAGTAGTATTCATTTTAATATATATTTTCATTCCCTCATACCCCATTGTTGCAACAATATTTTTTGTTAAAAGAAACCAATTGATCACAGGAGTCCGAATCTGCATGTATAAATTTATAAGTGAAATAGATCAGAATCATACGATCTGTCTTCTGACATAGGTCCTATCCATTAATTTGGCAATTCTATTAGCTGGTGTATTTTGATTGGACAGGTATTCAACTTTGATTGATAGCAAATCTATTTCACGAACTGTGAGGTGTTTAACCAACAAATTTGATTGACGGTGTGTCATGACTGTGAAGTAGCCATAACCTTCATATTAATGGATAATTGACAAAGAGATTAAAGCAATTATCCATATCAAAACATGTAATAATACTATTGAATTTGTTTACATTTCTTTGAATAGGAATTTAATCCTGTAAACTTGCCTTAAGAAATGAAATCAAGTATGCCATAAGATAGTGTTTCTTGACTGAGGGTGGGTGTTAAGAATTCTGGCTTCCCACCCCTACCCTCTCTTGAAAATGATTTCCTGGAGGTTTTTATCACTCTTTTCAAAAGTCCATAATGAGCAAGAAAATATACAGATGAGTGGAAAGGATTTTAACTATTTAAAAGCTATACATGTACATAGCACCACCCACGTGGGAAATGACCATAGGTGCCCTTTATTAATATCAGTCTATTCAACTTTTCAAAAGGAACCAGAAAATACATAAATTAGGGGTGGGGATTTCAATAGTTTAGAATTAACTTAGCACCACCCAGCCCTACCCTTCAGTGGGAAAGGACCTTAGGTGTCTTTGATTAGTGTCATTCTTTTCATTTTATCATTAAGAACCAGAAAATATATACTTTAGGGATGGGGATCTAATTAGTTTATGAGTTATGACAAAGCCCTATATATGGTTTTATAGTGTTAAAGGAAAGATTGGTGATTTTTGTTTTTAAGACCCCATCTTCCTGTCCCTCACCCAATAAATACCCATGGATGTAAAACTTTAATGGTGCAGGAACCTATCCTAAAAGTTTGAACAAGATTGAATGATGCGTTTAACTTGTTTGGCAGTGCTGATAAAAATTTGATATATTTTTAACAATTTAATACATAGTAACTGAGAATTTATTAAGAACAAATTATGTATGTGAGAAAGAGGTTAGTCACTTAATTAACATGTAGTTCATTAACATTCAATCATTTTTGTTTAGTGCTTAACTTTATACATTAATTCAGATTACCCATTTTTATCGGGTGCTCATATATCTGAGAAACTGAAGAAGAAAGAAGAAGATTCTGTAAGAGTTATCTCTCTTTGTACGTATTGGACAGAAAGATGTTTGGTATAAAATTACGCAATTTACACGCACCGACCACTGAGCCGTCGAGATAGAAAAAAATTGGATCATTTATCCATATCTACCAAGATAGCAGATTGTTGGTACCAATTTTCATCGAAACCCATCATACCGTTTCCGAGTTCTGCACCGGACAATTTTAAGGAAGAAAAAAATTATAAAAATAATAATAATAATAATAAAAATTAGAAGAAGAAGAAGAAACAGAACGAAAACGATATGATTCCCCACCTTTGGGTGGGGAATCATAATAAGAAGAAGAAGAAACAGAACGAAAACAATATGATTCCCCACCTTTGGGTGGGGAATCATAATTAAAAAAAATAAAAGAAGAGAAGGAATAAAACAAATTAGGAAGGTTTTAATACAAAAAAAATAATGAAAAAAAGAATAAAAATTCATGCTGTTTTTCAATATTCCAGTCATTAATTAGCTACACCTACTTACATTGGCCTGTAATGTATATTGCTTGCGACATCATCAGATGTTGACGATTGCAACTACAGATATTGTAGTAAACGTATTGCACAATTGTTGAACAAATTATGCTAAAGTGTGCTTGACATCATTCTTTTAGGTTATTTGTCAATGACCTGGAATGAAAATCAAAATTAAATGTAAATTGTTTTTCTCACTTAGGATAAAAAAAGAAATTTATTTTTTATTGCGGAATTTCACACATCAGATTTGAGTCCCTTAAAAATCATAGAAATAATTGAGAAAATGCTGGTTTTTTTTTTTTTTTTTTTTTTTTTTTTTTTTTTTTTTTTTTTTTTTTTTTTTTTTTTTTTGTAAAATAATATGCAATCAATTCATCACTACCTTCACCCCCACCCACCCCCACCCCTTTTGAAAAGTTGCTGACCTGAAGTGAAATAACATGCAATCAATCAATTAACATTGTTCCCACCTCCCCTTCTCTAATGTTTCCATTTTAAATGTGTTTTGTTCTTTATTTCCTGTATCAGGAAAGTTTTATTTTTTATAACAGACTTCACACCATCTGTCAGGAGTTAGATGGTTTTTATTCAATTATATTATCACCAAGTCTGTTTAAAATCATAACCACATTTTTTCCCCCAGTTGTGACCTTTTTTTTTTTTTAAATGATTAAAAAAATGCTTGTGTTATATAAATCAAACTATCTCCCACAGTTTTGTGCAATTGGTAAATATTTTTTTTGAAAAACCTTATAATTATCAAATGATTAGGAGTAGATAATCTCTTTTACAACTGTTTTAAATGATCCAAAAAATTGGGTCATAAAACGTTAAAATTTGAGATTCTTCTGACCATTTCTTAACTAGCTGAATCCAACTGCCTTAAAAGATTGCATGCTGGGTTGAATTGATATCCCCCCATTTCTGCAATACACATCTGTAAAAATGTATCTTTGTGGTCTCGTGTTCTCAAATCAAAAACAGAATCTCCAGTATTTTGTAACTGGAACATGCAAGTTAATTTGAGCCAGGGTCGTAGGATATCTGAAGCATTCTTGAGATATTTAGGCGAATCGACAGTTGAAAACATTGATAACTGGCGACATGCATGCACAGTTGTAAAATTTGTCTGTTGATTTCAAACATGGATTTTGTAGTGTTAATCTTAAACAGAGTTTATATTGAAGATAAATTTAATGGATTAATGAGGAGTCTTGTAAGGTAGGGGATTTAAAATTTTATAAAATTTAAAAATGGTACATGTTGAAAAAGTTAAAATTCTTAAATTTTGTTTTTCTTTGTGTGTGTGTGTGTGTGTGTGTGTGTGTGTTTTGACATGTTAAATTTTGATAAACAAAACATCATCAAACTAAAAATGAATACTCTCTTTCTCTCTCTCTCTCTCTCTCTCTCTCTCTCTCTCTCTCTCTCTCTCTCTCATTGTAAAAAATAAGCATTAAAATTGTAATCATATGAGAAAAAAATATAATAATAAGTAATTATAATAAGTAATATAGATTGATTGATCAGATTGCAGAATAAAAATAATAATGATAGTTATAATGAAAATGAAAATAATGAAAAATATTTCTGTTTATTAAAAAATAAAGCTTTTCCAAAATCATCATATTTTTGCTTAAAACTGTTTTCACAAAATCATCATATTTTTGCTTAAAACTCTTTTCACAAATTCATCATAGTTTTGATTAAAACTAACTTTGCAATGGTTAATTAGACAAAGAGTAGATTACAAGTCATCAGATACCAGCTGTTTGAATGTATGATGTACATAAGACAACAATAGATATGGGGCTCAGTTTCAAGATGAGTTCGAATTTCAGGGTGTAAATGATGTTCTTTGAGTCTCATGATGTAATTATCATCAATTTACAGTTTCTAATTTCTCGGGGAAAAAGACCAGAAGGTGTGATTTGAAGCTGTGTAGTATGATTTCACTCGGCAATTGATAATCTGACGTAACTGATGACATTGTTTGTTTACGGACATTTAATTGATAACAAGGAACTTGTTCACGAGGAGAGTGAAGTGAAGTAATGGTGTTTTACACCCTAGTCAAGATTCTTTCACTTATTTCAAGGTTGTCAGTTCTGGGATGGTGGAGGAAACTGGAGTGCCCAGAGAAAACCACTGTCCTTTGGCAAGTGAACTGGCAAACTTTCTCACACTAGGATCTGTCCCGAGTGGGATTCAAACCCAGGCGATTAAAAGTGCTGTGATCCGTAAATGCACTTTAGACCAATCGGCTTCTTTTTCACGAGGGTACAAAATCAAATTTCTTACGAGACTTTAAGGCTCTGTAGTTTAAATAAATGCTTTGCATCAAAATGGTTCTCAGGCAAAGTAGCAGTGATATCATTAAAGTTTAGAATAAGAAGGATATTTTTAGCAAGTATTAGTCAATCTCTTGGCACTTGAACTATCACTTGCCATCAGGGAAAAAATGCAAGTAGTAGTCAATCTCTTGGCACTTGAACTATCACTTGCCGTCAGGGAAAAAATGCAAGTAGTAGTCAATCTCTTGGCACTTGAACTATCACTTGCCGTCTGGAGAAAAATTTTTGTATTAATCTAAATAAACATTGCCAACAATTTTTTAAAGTAATAAGTAATTTCTGCTGGCTACTGATTTTTTTGTCACCCTGAACTCGTTAAAACAAATATCCAATAGTTTGCATGACAAGAAAAAATTTACTTGCTTGTAGCACATTGTAAAAGGATGGGAATCTATATAACTCTGGGGATATTATGGTGATGTCTTGATATAATTAAAAAGAAAATCTTGATTTAGAAGTAAAATTCAGTTTGACTTACATCATGAAGTCTCAGTGACCGTGGTCTGTCAAGGTCAAGATGAAGATTTGTATTCAACTACTCTGTTCATTATTGAGCTATTAATTTGCTAATAAATTATTATCACAAAAAACTATGCAGTGCCATCTTGTTCATCAGCATACAATGTTAAATTTTATCTTTCTCCATCACATTACATCAGCGATCCTGTAATGACCGTGGTCTGTCAAGGTCAAGATGAAGATTTGTATTCAACTACTCTGTTCATTATTGAGCTATTAATTTGCTAATAAATTATTATCACAAAAAACTATGCAGTACCATCTTGTTCATCAGCATACAATGTTAAATTTTGTCTTTCTCAATCACATAACATCAGCGATCCTGTAATGCCCATGGTCTGTCAAGGTCAGCGATCCTGTAATGACCGTGGTCTGCCAAGGTCAAGATAAAGATTTGTATTTAACTACTCTGTTCATTATTGAACTATTAATTTGCTAATATTAATCACAGAAAATTTAATGTCATGTACCTATGCAGTGTTGTTTTTTTTCATCAGCATACAGTATTAAATTTTTGCTATATCGACTATCTAATTCCTCTTCTGAGTCAATACCGAGGTTTATATGTAACAGTTATATATCTTGTGTATTAGTCAACCTAAGAAATATGTAATCTCCATATCTTGTCTACAGTCAAAAACTGGTAAAACAAAGATGGATGTGTCGGATGTGTTTTATCACAGATGTGTTACATATATCACACGTACACATATGATAAAACTTGACGTGTGTTACTTAACATAAATATTAAATAAATTATATATATCATCTTTTGTGAATGACATTTGTTTTTTGTTTAAAAGTATGCTACATGGAAATTTAAAATTATTGTGCTTGGATTTATGAAAACTGTGTTAGACATAACAGCCAGTTTTTATGAAACTTTTTGGAAGAACCAGCCTTTTTGTTTTAAGTCCATTATCTGAAACTTCAATAGAAGTGTTGGTTGGTTGGTTGGTTGGTCGGTCGGTCGGTCGGTCGGTCGGTCGGTCATTGTTGAATATACTTACAACAATATATATATATATATTTATATATATTATATATGTAACATCATTACCATAATTATATAGTACTGTATTAAATTTTGTAGTAATAATCTTTTAAAGGTTACCATGGTAATATTTGTTATATTTGTAGAATAAACATGTTGTTTTAACAGTGACAAAGTAAAGAAGTAAATGGTCTGGTCTTTTTGGTGATTAAGCACCAAGAAATATACAGTGGCAACAATTGGTTGTGCATAAACTCTTGTCCTTTGAGACCTGAAATTGCTGATCTTAATATATATATATATATATATATATATATATATATAAATAATAATAATAATAATAGTGACAATAATAAACTGTATATTTCTTGGTGCTTAATCACCAAAAAGACCAGACCATTTACTTCTTTACTTTGTCACTGTTAAAACAACATGTTTATTCTACAAATATAACAAATATTACCATGGTAACCTTTAAAAGATTATTACTACAAAATTTAATACAGTACTATATAATTATGGTAATGATGTTACATATATATAATATATATAAATATATATATATATATTGTTGTAAGTATATTCAACAATGACATCACTTATTTTCATGAATTCTCTCACTTGTAAATAATGCTATTGGTCTCCCCGTTTTGGAGTGAGAGAGTAAGTGAACAGCAATTCTGCAGACTTTAATGGCAAGAAACAGTGAAAGATACAATAGTATTGATAAAAAAAAACAACTAAAACATGTAAAAATCAGTAGTTTAAATTATAAAATTAAAAAGATAAATATCAGTTGGATCACAGACAAGTTATATATTATATTGAACACTTGAAAATATATAGATAATAAAACATCAAGATTTTTGTATATATATATATATATATATATATATATATATATATATATATATATATATATATATATATATATAATGACTCCCTATTTGGATGTTTTGTGGTGGATACTAAACCTTATCACACACACACACACACACACACACACACACACACACACACACACACACACACATATACATATATATCAGATTCTGAAGGATGATAACTTGTTTTTTCAAATGTGGCCTTCTATATCATCCAGATCAATAATTTTATATATATTCCTGAATATTGTGTTTTGTCTGATAATCGTATGAGGAGAATGTCATATTTACGTCAATGTTTGTTTAGTTACTATAATGTTTTACTTTGCTAAAATAAAATTATTGTGATTGAGTGCATATAAATGTTAATTGATCTTTGGTAAGCATTTCTTCTACTCTCTCTCTCTCTTTCTTACTTCCTCTCTCTCTCTCTCTCTCTCTCTCTCTCTCTCTCCTCTCTTTCCCTTCCCCCTCTCTCTCTTTTTCTCTCTCTCCCTCCCTCTCTTTCCCTCCCACCCTCCCTCCCTCCCACCCTCCCTCTCTCTCTCTTCTTTGACTTTTGTTAAGTAAGTTCATATTTCATAGATACATATATTTGCCTATATTTAAAATAGAAAAAAAAAAAATCATTTCCTTTTTCAGAAACAACTTTTGAGGAAAATTGATCTTGTTTGTTATTTAAATTTTTCAAGACATTTTGATTAATTACTCTAACGATTTTGATTTTAGATGCTATTAGTGAAAGCAACCCAAGAGAAATAGATGATACGAGAGCAAGAAAATTGGCCAGTGATCTTAAACGGTGTTCATACTATGAAACTTGTGCAACCTATGGTCTAAATGTAGAAAGAGTTTTCCAAGATGGTAAGTATTAATTATACTATGAAGATTTTACTAGCCTAGATTCAGTCTCATTCAGCCCCCAGTTTCGTAATCATTCACTCAATTGAGTGTCACAATCAACTCAGATATTCCCATTTTTTTCTCGTCAATATTTCAAAAGAATTAAGTTTTAGGAGATAATGTTTTTGTTTTGTTCAACAAATGTACATGTTCTAGCAATTTAGATATGACATTAGATATTCAGTTTTAACATTGAAATATTACCTAATTTGAGTTGAGTGTACACTCAATTGTGTCAATGATTGTAAAAATGGGGCCTTGCAGATCCTTGTTTGAGAAAGTTTGTCTGTTTGCTGTCGAAAGGGCTTTTTTTTTTTACTGGGTTTTCTTTGTTAAACGGACTAGATGCACAGATGAGCTACACTCTTCTGAGTGTTCTTTTATGTCGAGCCTGGCATTGCAATAAGGCGAGACTTAGGTGTTACTTTTCCAGTGTCATTTTAGGCTGCAGTGGTGTGTGAAAGTTTATGTTAGAGTAATATTTTTTTACTCGATCAAAAACTAACCAGGTGAGACATTTAATTCCATGGAATTCTTGTTTATGGATTAGGTGAGCTCGTTTGCTCTCTTGTCATCTCTGATCATAGTCTTCTGTTTCTTTCTGTCTTCAAAGGTATTGAATTAAATCTGTGTAACATTTCAGTCATCTTGATGTGGAAACTGTCATTTATTTATTGTATTATATGTTATCACGATTTGTATAGTCATCATAGCATCGTCATGGTTACCTCTTACCTGTCATAAATCCAGGTAGATTAAAAGTCACACCTTTCTGATTCCCCAGAGTCAGTTTTAACTATCTACATTATTATTAAGAGGTTATCAGTTTGGTTATTTTTGAGATACAGGTATGTGTTAAAATAGTAATTAAGAATTTAATTTGTTGTTGTAATGATGTTTAAGCTCGCATCAGCAATTTTTCAGCTATTTATGATGGGAGCAAAGTTAATCTCTTAGGATTAATCTAAGAACAAGTTCATGTGAGTATGAGGTGTGTAAGTTTGTATTATGACTGCTTTGTAATAGTCTGCAATCAGGATGACATTGTGTCATGGTGTGTTAGCTCACTGAGTCAGTATGCCACAGACTAGCATAGAACTTCTCCCCATCTTGGCTTCAGGTAATTCAATAAATACTCTGTCCTCTAAATGCCAAGGGCCAGGCGAGGAAGCAGTGTTTCAAATTTTAAAGTCTTTTTTCATGACCAGGGCAGGGCATGAACCCTCAACCTCCCAATCTTAAGATAGACACTCTTATCACTATGTCACTTCAGTGGTAATTAAGAAAGTGAGGCAACAATCGTGATTTCTGTATTAATTTTTTTTCATTTCACTGGGGAATGTGATGTTTAGCATGTCAGTATTCAGAACAGCATTTTTAAACCTATTTTTTGAGATAGTGAGATGGATGTCTGAAGATAACAATGCACTGATCTTTGGCAAGCAAACTGACAAACTTTCTTAGTTAGGGTCTGTCCAAGTTGGATTCGAACAAAAGGAATTACAGTCCCCTGTGTTCTGTTACACTGTGCTCTAGACCATTTAGCCATTAAGGCTTTACAAACCAGTAGTTAGGTTAATATTTTGTGCAGCTATTGTTTCAAAAGAGAAACTAAACAGTTTTTCTTCACAACAGCAAATGAACCTAAGAACACAAATTAATAAAAGTAAATGATAATTAACCTAGCAAGACATACGAAGGAAAAGACAAACACATATTAATAACCACTGATTATAAAACTCCAGACTTAAGAAAGATCCAGGAATAAATGTCCAGTGATGTGGCAATAGTGATATTGTAGGTCCCAAATCGTTCTACCTTTTACATTTTCTAAGCTCACATAATACAGAAGAACTGTTATCAGATCACCAACATGTTCAGGATAATTCCTCACCTTTTTCAGGTAACCTCCTGTCAAAGGTCAATGGTAGTCTTTTTGTATTCTGGTTTCCACCACTATTCTATGACTTACCACCTTGCTACAAGCAAAATATATTGATTAAGGGCTAAAAAAATTTACCAACCCACCCAGTATAAAGATCTGTGCCCAGTGTTAGGATTTTGGTTAAAATATTTTAATGAGTTAAAGTTTTTGATGGGTTATATTTGCAGGTGAGCTGCGAAGTTCTTTTAAAACTGCTCTTTTACCTTACATACATAATGTTTCCATTATTTAAACTAACTTGATTATATTTCTCTTAATTTTATTAGAATTAATACTAATATACTGTGTTTTTGTTATATTTGCAGCATGCCAGAAGATAGTACAGACTAGATATCCATCTCTACTACAATCATCGGTACCAACACTTCCACCCAGCACACCTGTACATTCACATAGATCGTTCTTCACACCTGCACCATTATCTAATAAACCATATGACACTCACAGCACTAGCAGTCAGAGTACATCTAGCTCTGGGACACTGATAACTGGTACACCAAATAGTAGTACCCAGAGTGTTGCCCAGGTCTGTATTTTATTATTCAAATGGTTGCATCCTTACAATTACCCAGGGTCTGTATTTGATAACCTCAAAAGTGACACCCCAAGTATTGGCCAGATCTGTATGTAATAAACTCAATAGTAACAGCCTGAATGTTGCCCAAGTCTGAAATAAACTTGATAGTAACAGCCTGAATGTTGCCAAAGTCTAAAATAAACTCAATAGTAACACTCTGAATGTTAACCAAGTCTGAAATAAACACAATAGTAACAGCCTGAATGTTGCCCAAGTCTGAAATAAACACAATAGTAACAGCCTGAATGTTGCCCAAGTCTGAAATAAACTCAATAGTAACAGCCTGAATGTTGCCCAAGTCTGAAATAAACTTGATAGTAACAACCTGAATGTTGCCCAAATCTGAAATAAACTCAATAGTAACAGTCTGAATGTTGCCCAGGTCTGAAATAAACTTGATAGTAACAGCCTAAATGTTGCCCAAATCTGAAATAAACTCAGTAGTAACACTCTAAATGTTGCCCAAATCTGAAATGAACTCAATAGTAACACTCTGAATGTAAACCAAGTCTGAAATAAACTCAATAGTAACACTCTGAATATTGCCCAAATCTGAAATAAACTTGATAGTAACAACCTGAATGTTGCCCAAATCTGAAATAAACTCAATAGTAACACTCTGAATGTTGCCCAAGTCTGAAATAAACTTGATAGTAACAGCCTGAATGTTACCCAAATCTGAAATAAACTCAATAGTAACACTCTGAATGTTGCCCAAGTCTGAAATGAACTCAATATTAACACCCTGAATGTTGCCCAAGTCTGAAATAAACTCAATAGTAACAGCCTGATTGTTGCCCAAGTCTGAAATAAACTCAGTAGTAACACTCTGAATGTTAACCAAGTCTGAAATAAACACAATAGTAACACCCTGAATGTTGCACATGTCTGTATGAAATAACCCCATATAAAAGCACTCATATAGTTGGCTAGTTCTGAATTCAGTAATCTATATAATGGCAAACAGTGTTGTTTAGGTCTGAATTTGTCTCCAGTAGTATTTCCCAGGGTTTTGTTCAGGTCTGTATTTGTTAAAACTTCATAGTCAAACAGTTTTCCAAGCTTTATTTGATAATGCAAGATTATAAGAGATAGTAGCTAGAGAGTTTTCAAGGTCTGTATTTGCCAAAACTTGAGTTGAGTGTACACTCTATTAAGTGAATGATTGTGAAACATGCCAGAACATTATCTTAATAGAAACAACAGTTAACACGGGTCTGTAGTTGATAACCACAATATTAACTCCCATAATGTTGCTAAGGTTTGTATTTGATATTCCTCATATGAGGGCCCATTGTGTTACCAGATATTGGAAACCATCTAGTTCCAGTCCTACCCTTTCGCTGTGCCAGTTTATATATTAGTAATACAAAACCATTTGATGTGATGAATTACATCTACCAGTTTGTACGAGATTAGTATCACATACACCTATATCACCACCTGACCACTTCACTTCCATACTCATTTATTCCAAAACATAGCATACAGTGATTTTAAGATTTAACAGTACTGCCTAAACCAAAATTGGACAAAAAAAGCTTATTTCAAAAGTATACAAAATAAGGTTTAATGAGACTAAAGCTACTTGAAATATTTTTTATACTTTACCCATCTCAAGTCATTTGAAATAGAAGATTCATTTAGAGAGAAAAATATATACACTTGTCCTAGAATTAGAACATTTTAATGACCTTACTTTGATAATAAATCAAGCGTAGATAATAGCATCATACGTCTTGATATTTGTACCTCTGTTTGTAAGTATCTCCTGGAAGTGGACATGGTTTTATAATCATAGTAGGTCAATTAACACTGAGGTTTATCAAGTAATACACTCTGTAACAGGAGGATTGACTTACAGTTATGTTTGCTTATCACCAGGAAGGGTCGAGTTCTATTCAACTGGCAACTGTGCTCGAGAATAAAATGTTTTTTTTTTTTTTTTTTTTTTTTTTTGTTTTTGTTTTTTTTTTTTTTAAAAAAGCAAACATACCTATGTGAAAAAAATATCAGTTAATAAGTATATCAGGTTTTATTTTTTCCGATATATATGCATCATAACGATCACAGTAGTTTAGCATGCATATTTATCATATGATTTTTGAGATTTCATTAAACTTGCACAGTCTTTTTGGATTTGTTTTGTTTGGCATCAATATAACATCACAGGACCAAACCTACTTTTTCACAGTGTTTATGATGATTACTCACAGCCAGCCATGTTAAATGTGGGGGTTTTGTTGTAAGACTTTCAAGTCCAACCCAGAAAGTTAGGCAGAGGCCTAGGTGGCTGAGTTATCTGTAGTCCATGGATCACAGTGCCTCTCACTACCTAGGCGGATCCAAATTTTAGGATGTTTGTCTCTTGTCTGTCAAAGGTTGGTGGTTTCCTCAGGGCATTCTGGTTACCTCCACCATTCCAGAACTGACTGCCTCGATGTAAGTGAAAGATTCTTGACGGTCCTGTTAAACACAATTTCTTCTTTCCTCTCCACTCCTCCAAAAAATCTGACTTGTGTCATTTACGTGTTCTTGGTGACATTAACTGCTATCAAGTATTAATGTTTTCCAAAGTACATGTTTATGCATTTCAGTTAAAAATTCCCTGCATGTATCAATATATTTTACTGCAGAAAAAATAAATACTTTTTCTACATGTTAAAAAAAAATTAAATATACATTGTAAAAATGTTCATTTCTTTTACAGGTTCAACCAACCATGAAGGAAGGAGTGAAAGAAAAAGAAGGAAAATCTGAAAAGTCTGAGAGAAAGAAGGAAAAACAACAACAACAGCAACAACAAGCACAACAACAGCAAGACACTTCCCAAGATCAGGTACATATACTTACAACATGTATAACAAGAGCACTATGTATCTATCTATCTCTCCACACTCGTTATAACAGGTGCTACAGAAATATGATGTCAAAATTAGCCATAGAAAACTATTCTGCATGAAATTATTTTCACATTTCTTTCTTTTTAAAGGTTAAAGGTTAATTTAGATTTTTTGGAAGAGAGGTCTTTTTTTTTCTCTTTTAAAATTTACTTATATAATCTATTTTCTTAAATTTTCCAAGAATTATATAATTTAAAAAAAAAAATTCAAAGAAAAAAATACCATAAGAATTATGATTAAATTGTGATTATCATTTTTTTTTTTTTTAAATAAAAGTTAAATACACAGTAGATTTCATCTAATTGTATATGTTTTGGTGCTTATATATAGTTTGGTTCATAAAACAATTAAAAAAATTGAGTGTAAGATAGCCTGGTAAATTTTGGGGTGTATGCAAACCCCCCCCCCCCCCCCTTTCATTTCTCTATCAATACCACATTTTTAACTTGAAAAATTGTGTTGATATTTTGTAATTTAAGCTTTCATATAATGCAAATAATTGATTCTTATAGTGTGATGTGTAGGCTGGGGTGTGTCTAGTTGCTTTGAATGAAACTTAACAAAATGACAAATAATAAAATAATGTGCTCTGGTTAAGCTTAAAGTTTTAGTACAGAACTTTTAAAATGTCAACAGCTGTCATTTATTTTGAAGAAATGGCCTCAAAATCAATATGCAACAAAGATGAATGAATCTACTGTGTAATTATTTATTAAAATGTAAATATTTTCATGCACCATCTTCGTTATACAACTTATGCCATTTTAAACTTCACCATGTACATTTAAAATGAGTTTATATTGTCGTTTGCATAAATTCAAAAAAAAAAAAATTTATCTTGACATGATGATATCTTTATGAAATAAATTATAGATCCACTCTTAGACTGGATACCGGTCAGCTTTGTTCTTGGTACAGAAATCGGTCACTTTTTTTTTTTGATATTTAAATAAAATGACAAACTGTCAAAGGACAGGCTCTGAAGAAATCAAGTCACAGAGAGTGTGACAATTTTTTTTCTCGAACTTTGAACAGGATAGGAATCCTGTAAGTGAATCTATGATTTAATTCTAAAAACCAATTTGACAGTTACAGAGATGAAAGTTGTTTTTTTTTAATTTCTAAAAATGTAAATACGGTTTAAAATAGATATTTTGTCTTTTATAAAGTAATTAATTAAGAAGCTGGTTCTTTAAAATGTTTGTTTATATTTCTGTTTTATTTTGATTTTCCTTCTCCAAATTTTCACTTCCCTAGCAACTCTTGTTTGTTTTAAAATGCGCAATTGTTTTGTTTTGCCATCCCTCCCTTCAGCTTTTGATTGGCAGAATGTGAAAAGTCAGATTTTAAAAGGTTACAAAGTTTTGGACAAAAAAAATTTTGTTGTAAATCAACTCATAATATAATTAATTAGAAGAAAAGGTTTAAAAAAAATACAAATGTAATAAATGATGAAAATTATCCCATATCCTTAAACAGTTTAGTTAACAACTTAGGCATTACAAGATGTTCTGATCCCTAAAGCCAGTGTTTTGGACCAATGACTAGGTTTAAATTACAGATTATTTGTTCTTTAGATGAGATACATTTTATTGATGCCTCTTGTCATCATGGTCATGATTGGCTTAGCATGAAAAAAAAAAAAAAAAAAACAACTCATAACTGGTCATTTATACATTTATTTCTAAGTTATAAATCTCAACATTTCAACTTTTAGCTGGCACTGCCTCAATATAAATAAAAATAATTTTGACTGCAAGATCAAACCAAACTCATTCCCTCTCTTCAGAAAACATATTTTAGATATTTTAAAATATGTGAACAATTCCCATCCTTTGGTTTGGACATTTTGTCATTTGTAAAGAGAACATTCACTCATAAAGCACTGCATGAAATATTGCACTTATTCATATAAATATATAGATTAGAACCAGAAATATTTGCACTAGCATTTATTGGCCTTTCACCAGGTAACTGTAAGCTTTGCTTGCAAAAGATGAAGCTTTTGAAAAAGGATTTGGACATGGAATTTGATTGGCCTTTGTCCAAGTAACTGTAAGCTCATTCACAAAAGATGAAGCTTTTAAAAAGAATTTGCCTTCCAACAAGGAACTTATCTGCTCAAAAAAGATGAGGCTTTTGAAAATGAATAAAGACCATGAAAAACTGTTTTCCTTTTTCTTTTAGTAATCTATGAAACTTTGTAACTTAGAGAAAAATCTGACTTTTCTGAATTGAAATATTGTGTTTCTTTCATTGCATGTCATTGTGAGTGGTTGTTGTTAAACAAATTTATGAAATATAATTAATTTTAATTTTAAAGTTTTAATTAAAAATTTTCAAACTTGCTTTGCGGTAAAATTCTTAACTTTCTGAAAAATCAAAAATATAGTTTCTAAATTTCACACATATTTTTTTTTAAAAAATTAACCGTGATGAATAAGCATTGACCACTCTCTAAAAATAAAAATGAACTAATTAATTGATCAATTGGATAAAAATCTGAATAAAAAAATTGAAAACTTCTGTATTCCAATAGTTTAAAAAATCTTTGGGAAAAAACATTCTTTAAAAAATTCCATAGAAATTTTTTTAAATTTCAATATTAGTGTAATTTCATTATTCACCACAATAATACTTATTTAGATCAATAACCAAATATATTCCTTTACTAATGATAAATCTCCTCTTTGGCATGCAAAATAAATATTTACTAATTCTCTTGTATCTGCAGAATGTAACAGAGTTACGTCCCTTGATTTATACATAAATTGATCTCTATTCACACTGGTTTTTTCCTCAAAATATTTTCTTTTAAAATATTTTTCTTTTTACAATAAGTTTTCCACATTAAATTAAAGTAAATTAATAATAATTAGCCATCAAATTTATTTTTATTCTTTAAAAATTGATCCTAATGCCACTTAAAACATATAATCATTAAATTTACTACTGCAAGGGAGATAAGTATTTAATTACCATTTCACATTTTTCTGCAGTTTCGTTTTTTCAGTAAATATAAGTAATTTCCACTAAAAAAGCATTATTAATAAGGAAAAAACGAAAATGAATTATTAGCCAGATATATGATATATATATATATATATTGATTTTAATAATCTGTATTCAAGTTAACATTTTTTTCTGACCATCATAAATGGACTATGTAAATTTAATAATCGTACTATATATATAAAGATTCTTGGCTCATTTTCAGAAGTAAGAGATTTTAATACATACATTCATTTTTTTTCTATACATATTTGACTATTGTATATTGAGAACTAATGCATGTTGCATGTGTGTGAATCTTTATTTTAGGAAGATAGGGTGGATCTTAACGATATTACGACATCCACCCCGCTGTCTGCCCGTAAACTGAAGAAATCGTCCATCGTACAAAAGTCCAATTCTTTCAGTGTAAGTGGGTTAATCATTAAACAAATGTGTGATTAGTATCTCACCGAATTTGCTAGATTGTGTATGCATCAGGTTTTTTTTTTTTTTAATTAAAATTTTTATTTGAATGACACATTTTCTAATATCTGTGATTATAATAAGGATTTGTTGTTGAAGTCTAAAGCTCGCTCTGTGCCGTTTTTATTTTCTGTTTCATATATACTGTAAATATGTTAAAACAAGTTTTTAGTGTGATGTTAATTCAAATCTAAATTCTAAAATTCTAAAATATAACTAAAAAAAACTTAACTAAATTGACTTTATTTTCTCTCTCATCATTTTGGTTTGTGATGCCTATCTGTATCCTGTGTCTCACATTATAACCTTTGACCTTGTGAAATGTGTGGTTATTGAACAAAATTATTGTGAATTTTGTGTTCATTCTTTATGTTTATGAAGTTTGTCCAAAACTGAAATTCTCCTTCAGTTTGACCACCACACCACCTGTTTCACCTCTGTTAGTCATTCTTTCAGATGACCTATCACTATGTTCCAATAATTTCTTTCACTAATGTGAAGATTTTTAGGTCTTAGATGGTCTTTTAGGAGAATTAGGAAGCTTGATGAGTCAAAGTTCATAAATGAAGGCAGTATTTTTTACATAGATAGTAGCTCACCTGTTTTTGTGATTGGCTGAAAAGGGTTATTCTCCTTGGGTGTCACAGTTATTTCCCTTGAGTTAGCAAGTGCTTTGTAGATTACATAGTGCTGGTAATGGACCATTTACTTACATTAGGTAATTATTGAGGAATTAATTGGCTGTTGAAAAGCAGTAGTTATATTTAGTTATTAACAGAAACTTACTTGATAGGGACAAATTTCTCTTTTTCTCTCATTTGTTAACTGATTTTTGTTTTGTTTTTTTTTTTTTTTTTTTGGGGGGGGGGGGGGAGGGGGGGGGGGGTTGAGGGAAGGGTTTTTCTTCACAATATTTCCTGCTGTATCTTCACAGAATGACACTAAACCATATAGCATGGCGTATTGAGTTTACATCAATCATTAATATAGCTTGTTTTTATATTTAGTTCATTTATGGAACTTAAAAATTTATTTTAATTCCTAATATTAATTAATTTTGATGAATTCTTTGGTTCAAAGAACTTTTTAGATTTATTTATAAATTGAATAATTTGTTTATTAATTTATTTTCTCAGAAGAATTTATTTATTTATTTGTTTATTTTTTTGTTTTGTTTATGTTGTTTTTGATAAACAAAATGTTTATTTCTCGTATTGCTATTTACTATTTTTCTGACTATTGGCATATCAGTTTTGGTTAATATCATAATCCCTTATCAGTGGTCTTGTTTGCCTAAAATTACTACCGAATAAAGGTAGTTTCCCCTTGAGAAATAAGACTAAAATTTCCCAATTTGACAACTAAAATTCCCCAAAAGGCAACAGTGACACACAATTAAATAGTTTAAGTTAAATCCAGTTGTCCAAAACTTTTCTGATAGACAAAAAATGTTAGATATTGTCACAGTATAAGATCTTTGCAATGAATTTCAAAATTCTGAGCGTAATATGTGACATAAAAAGAGTCCAAATTTTCCCAATCTGAAAGGTAGAAGGTAGTTTTTAAAAACCATAGCAAAATCACTGCTTATCATGAATTTATGTATATGTATGTATATTGTCTTCGATCTTAACTGTCATAAACATGACTTCTTTTAAACCTTCCATTTTGAAGGTTAGAAAGTTAGAACCATAACTGAATACTACATAATGTGATTTGGACTTTTTCATCCCTGTGTAGCGAGATTTTTAGCCACTATAGTGGACTGACAGTTTCTCTCATTTCACTGCCAATATTTCAAATCAAATTATGGATGATGCTAATGTGAGAAAATTTGTGAGTTTGATCACTAAAGGTCAATGGTTATCTTTAGGTACTCAGGTTTACTCGCTATTCAAGAACTAACACACTCATTTTAAATGAAAGAATTTTGACTGGAATACAAAGACATCAATTATTCTCTACAATGATTCGCTTTGTCATTTATTTAGAAGTTTGCAAGCAGATAATAAACCAAGCTTCTGATAAACCATTGTTGTGAACCATTTAATTAGCAGCTATTTACACCTACTTAACACAAGTGGCCTTGTGATTTGTATTTTCTAATTATATGACAAATCACACCCATTTGACTGTTTATCATACAAAGACCTTGATTTACAAGCAAACAACTTATGTTATATTCAACCAGTAATAAAGATGCTGGTAAAATCAATATATATGTATTTATGAAAAAAAAATATTGAGCCATTTCAAATGAAATTCACTCAAAATGGTTAAACTGTTTTAAAAATTAAAACCATGGTAACTAGGCTGTATTTTTCAGCAGACAATATTTTATTTTGACTTTCTGATAAAAAGATACATCAAAGATCATTCACTTTGTTACATATAGGTTCAAGTTACCGACATGAAAGAGTCGGTATTGATTTATATAAAAACTTGATGTTAATACAGAAAACTTGATATTCCAATAGTTAACCATTCATTTATGTCCCTGCATGTTGCAAGCATTTATTTATGATCCATGAGCATATTATGTTTTTATTATAGCTAGTGTATTCTTGCATTATGTTGATTCTTTATTTCATTTAATGCCTTATGTTTTTCATTTCAGTTTTATATTTTCAGTTTTATAATCAGGGAGAGTTCACTGTAAGGGACATAACTCTGTCATACTTGAAATATTAACCCCCCCCCCCCCAATAAATAAATAAATAAATAATAATTTTTTAAGAAATTAGGTTCATGAGAAAAATTACAAATTGATTTTATAACTTTGTAACTTGTGATAAAAATTTATAAAAGTGAAAAATTTACAGAGTTATTTCCCCTTACAACTATCCTGATTATCATTTTATCATTTTTTGTTTCATGCATTCATTTTGTTATGTTTTGTGCATGCTTCTGCAGGGAGCCACAGACTTGCGGCAGCTTTCCAATCAGGCAACCACCCCAATTCTTACTCGGAAAAATTCAAAGTTTCACAAACCAAACTTCTTAAGTGTAAGTTAACAACATTGACTGTATGTTATCATGCAGAAAAAAAATATGAAAGAGAATGATATAACCAGTTTTATATACCATATATTACCCATATATTACAATTTGTCTTAGTTTTAACATCACAAAATCTGGATTTGTTTTTTTTTTTTTTTTTTGTATGATAGACTGAATTTAAAAAATTTGAAAGAAAAAAGTTCAGCAACTAAAAATACCATATGTTCAATTGTCTTGCTTAACAGAAATTTTTCATTAGTATTTATCATATTAAGAAGATGTGTAGAACATTACATGGAAATGCAGGTCAAAGGTCAAGGGGTCAAGGTCAGGACATTTAGAAAACTCCAAATTTTGGGTTTTCTGTTAATATTTCCATGTCTCCTTGATAATTCTTTAACATTATGGAGTTTAATCAAACTTGCTATGAAATTTTGTCAGAAAATGTGCTGAGACCATTGCAGGAAGGTTAAAGTCAAAGGTCAAGGTCACATATTAATGTCCATTTCACAACTCTGAAACAACCTGAAACTTGTCATAAATGATTTTGCAGAGCAGGGCAGCATTAAGCATTTGTGAAATTGCTGCTTGCATGCACAGAAAAAAAGAAAATATTACGGTAATATGATATGAAATCTTCATGTGGATAAACAAACGTTGGAGGTGTAATACACACCTATGCAAAGCTCATGTTTAAAATTTCAATCAGTTTTCTTGTATATTTGTGTTTCTTAAAGCTTAAATGTATATGGTTTCCAGATTTTGAGATGTTATATAGTATGTTTATCTTGTCATTATTATTATTATTATTATTATTATTTACCTTATTTTGTGCTTGTTGTGGTGGTTTGCAGAGCTAACAGTCTTATGTATACTCAAGATTCTGTATAAGTGTTTATCATATAACATAACTTACCAATACTCTACCTGATATTGCTGATTTGATGGCCTTTCGTTATTCAGATTTTATATATATATATATATATATATATATATATATATATATATATAACATAAATTAATGTACTTTATATACGGAAATGGTGGGTACTTTTGATGATTCTCGACAAATATAAGCTTGATACTGTGTTAGGACTAGAAGCCCACCTAGATGGTACTTTTTATCCCTGGTATACATTTCTTCTATATGGTTTTTTCACTCTTTATGTCAGTTTCACACAAGATTTGAAGAAATTTTTCTGCTTTTTAAACTTTTCAAAGTGTACAAACATGCACACACATATGGATGGGACACATTTACACACATGAGTGTAGTTTAGGATTACAATTTTCTTTGGAATAAAATTACGAAATATGTGTATCCTGTTCTAAGTCTGCAAAGTGATATGTTAGTTAAAACCCATGAATTTAGCTATGAACATTAACACATTGTTAAACCCGTTTGTTTATGAAAATTTTTTTTATTCGATTGAGCACAAACATTTGACTACTAAGTCAGATAGATCATGCTTATAGCACATATTAAGTGTGATAGATTACATAAAACACAAGCTTTTGTATCAATTATAGTTAGCCAGAAATGTTTTAATTGTGCACTTTTATCTTCTTGTGTTAAAAAACGTCTCCAAGTTGTCAAAATTATTGGATATTGTTCCATAGTCTGATTTCTGAAATCAGACTTCATTCTCGACTGGACAGCCAGGCTTCACCCTTGTAAAAGGAATAATCAAAGGCCTGGATAATCGTAACAGGATGATGATTGTGATGGTGATGGGGAAACGTTGTCATCGTGAAATGTTCTATGGGTCATTATTTGATGAGGTTTCCTATTACTTTCTTATTGTTTGTCATAGATTTGCATAGTTACTCTAGTAACATGACAAGTACTGTATTAAATAACTCTTTTTGATAATAGTTGAATATTAAATATGAAGCATTTAAGGATTTGTTTTCTTTGATTAGAGTTTTTAATTTGACTCTGAAATGAAGTTAAATGTCATTTCTTTACTTCACTTATCAGCAGAATCTGTATTTACTAATGGGGCATGTAGCATAGCATTTGTTTGTAAACATGTATTTATATACTTAGAGAGAGAGAGAGAGTCAGAAAGAGAGAGAGAGCGAAAGAGAGAGAGGGAGAGAATACTAGCGACTAACATGCATGGGATTTGATGTCAAAAAACCTAGTTATATATATAAGATTAAACACTAGTTACAAGAATTTGTTTTCTTGCCTAGCAGTCATAGTAACATTTCTCTTGCTTGTTTTAATAATTTCCTAAATATTAAAATAATAAAGGTTTTAGAATGTTGAATGTACTGGTATATATATATATATATATATATATATATATATATATATATATATATATATATATCATTATACCAGACCGTTCAATGTTCAAGGATGTAGAGGTACATATGTATGTCCGTCCAATTTTTCGCTGCTTTATCCAGGATATGTTTGTCTGTCCGTTGCTTATTTCCAGGTTAAATATCAAGGAAAATTGAATATTGGATGAATATTCACCCAACAAAGATTATATGTACCCTTATAATAATATTCTATTGCTTGTAAAATGCATCAAGGCATAGGATCTGACATACAATATTTATGCTTGTAATTCTGTTATCTCCTCATTCCTCACATGCATAAGTGAATCAACAAAATTTTGGAAATTGAAAAAAAAAATTTAAAAAATGTGTACTATGTATTATATTGTTTTGTATTTTATTTATATGAGAGAGAGAGAGAGAGAGAGAGAGAGAGAGATGTGATTGTCTGTAGGTCCGTCTGTCTGTGTTACAAGCTTTGAAAGGATGATATGGTGTGATGGTGAAAGCATTTAGACACTTTTTAGAATGATATGGCCGGGAGAATATGAAATTATATTTTGTGTACTTTTTGCCATTGAATGGTTCATGCCAAGGATGATATAGTGTAATAGTCTGAGAATTAAGTCATTCTTTATAAAAAGATGGCTAGGGGAATGTGGAATTTTATTTTGTTTACATTTTGTCATGGCAACAAAAAAATTCTCTGTGTCAATAATTGATATAATTAAGCATTAATATCATTTCTGTAAGAAAACATTTAAAAAAAATATTCCAGAAACAATCAAGATGATAGTTTGCTAAATTGTTATGGGAATTACCATTACGTAAAATTAGCTCATTTACAACAAGACCTGTTTGCAAGTTATGGATATTAGTTTTAAAATGTGGTCGCATCATAGTTAGGTTTGAAAATAAATTGTTACCATTTTTCTGCTGTGCTGGCAAAATGGTCTGAAATGCCAGTTTATGGAGCACATCTGTTTTCATTGCCTAGATTTGAATATTATTCATGCCGTTTCTATTGTGAAAAGTTTTTCATTGAACTTGTCATAGGTCTGTTGTTTTCTTCAGTTTCAAGGGTTTCCTCCTACTCTCAAAGAACTGAACCCTGTTGACATAATAAGTGGAAAAGTCTTGACTAGGATCTTAAAGCCACATAACCCCCCCCCCTCTCCCCCCCCCCCCCCCCACACACACACACACACACACTTTGACAAATGAATTGACATTAGGGAGTAAAAGTCTAATCCCCACTGATGAGAATATTGTCTAAGAGCTTTTGATATCTTTAGTGTTTTATTGCATTATAATTGATTTGTTTTTTGTTGTAGTACTTGACTCTTAAGTTTTGATATTAGGCTTTGGATACTTGTATACTTTTCCAATTCTTGAAAATGATTAGTTTAAAAGGAACACACACACACACACACACACACACACACACACACACACACCCTGCCTACTTGAAACTCCAAGTAGTTTTTCAAAAGAAGTTGAGCAAAAAAATATTTCAAAATTTTTAATCTTGAAAACATGGCATGGGTTACCATTTTGTACCATGAGATGATAGTGTTTACAGTAAAAACCTACAAAACATTAGCTGAAGAATTGTTATATCCAGATGTTTGGCATATCAGGCTGGTTATATAATGACACTAGATCAATAATGTGAGCTAAAAGGTTTGAATGAAGAGAGATTATGAGTAATTGCTTGTCACTGAGTGGGAGAGTACAATTAGTTTGTTGTCTATCTCAATTCAATAAATTACCAATCCCAGCTTTCAAATAAAATATATAACCACACTTTTATGATGACTCTCTACTAAAACTTCTAATATATTTTTTTAAATCATATTAACTTAAAAATTATGATGATACAACTACTATCATATCATCTTCTTTTTCTTTGACACCTTTCAATTTCTATAGGAAAAAATGGATCGTTACATGATGGAATTACAAATTCACGACAATAGTCCATTCACCCCTCTGCTGACAAAGGTTCGTTCCAGTTTAGTTCTCGTAAGTTACAGTGAATGTCAGAATTTTCCTGCCTCTGTTATATTTTCTTTGTGTTTTACATTGTTATTATGGCTGTTCTGTTTCCCTCCTTTCTTTGTTTTAATATTGTTATGTTGGTTGTTCTGTTACCCTCCCTGCATTGCATGCAGATCTTTTGAATGTTCCAAGTTGTCTCCCCTTGACCTTTGAATTCCAGATTGTTTTATTTATAACCTTTTATGGTTTTAATTTTGTTATGCAGACAAAACTCTGGGATTATGTTGCATTAATTTTTCTCTCTTGTTATTTGATGGAAATAAGAAATTACCCATCATAATTAAAAAATAATGTTGTGGCAGTCAGACAGTCTGAAATCAGAATGATCCAAAATGAAGGATTTTCTGAAAAAAAAAAGTGATCTTAGAGGATTTTTAGAGCATGTTTTGATTATAAATCATGAATATCCATAAAACCTTTTATAACTGAATTGGTACACCCATTACATTACAAAAGGATGTTCCATTTCTAATAAAAGGATTAAGAAAAGGTTTGACTTTGATACACACATATCTCTACCACTACGAATAGATTAAATATTCTTTGAAGACATTTTGTATTCAAAGCTTTTTTTGCTATGTTCAGTACTTTCAGTGCTTTGATTAATCTGTTGTGATCTAATGTTGCTTTTTATTGTGCTTGGAAAAAAAGCTTTGAGAGCTTTATGATTAAAACATGGATTTTTGTCTCTCACTGACATTTCTCTTATTCATAGCATCTGTAATGATTTGTTGTTTCACAGCTTCATTTTTGAAGATACAGTGATGATAATGCACTCTTAGATAAATATTTATGATCATGGAGAAAAAGATTGTTTTCCATTTTATGTATAAATTAAATTTTAGTTCATTTTAATTTCAATATTGATTTTTATGTTGTTTATGATTTAAGTTTAAAAAATTATTGATATATAATTGTATTTGTTTTTGTTATATTTAGGGCATGAATGTACACATTGTCGCATGGATGCACAGTGTAGGAACTTAGCTTTTCTATATATATATCTGTATAGTGATATCATTTTGCTTATCATATTGTGTTTGTGCAAAAATTCTTAATCAATTTTGCTCTCTAAAAATTGCTTCCATTTTACATGGATTTTCAAACAGAAATGAAGTTCTCTAACAAAAACTGTTTTGAATTAGAGACAATTAAATATGAAACTTTTATTATATATATATATATATATATATATATATATATATATATATATATATATATATATATAAATACCTATCTTGAAAGTAATGATGTCTGTTTTACATATTTGAAAGATAACAATGAAAATGTGATACCCAGAACCTCTTTGGTATTTGATTAAATGACATTTCATATACTTGTAGTATATGATCTAATGACATTTCATATACTGGTGGTATATGATCAAATAACATTTCATATATCCATGGTATATAATCTAATGTCATTTCATATATCTGTGGTATATGATCAAATGTCTTTTCAGATAATCATGGTATTTTATCAAATAATGTTTCAGATATAATGATGATTTATCAAATGACATTTTGGTAATTCAATACAATTTCATTTTAGTTTTTCTCAAGAAATAGCAAGATTATGAATTCATTTCTGATAAATCTATGTTTATTGGTGAAATTTTGAGATGATGATGAAATAATAATATTTTTTTTTTATTTCAAGCGTGTAGTTTTTAGAGAACCAGTCATTTGATTAACCCTTTCATTTCTACCTGAATCTTTTAAACACGCATGATCTAAACTTAGAAATAGACTATACCTGTTCAGGTTATAGAAATGAAATGGTGAAATAGACTATGCCTATTCAAGGGTAAAGGCAGTTTGATTTATCCTGATCCTGAAAAAAGCTAAAACATTTTGACAAGAAAATATATTTATTTATTTATGAAAAAAAATTCAAGATAAATTTTTTTTAGCATAATCAAACTGTTAATATGAGCTAGGTTATTTGCATTTATGAAGTAATGTTGAAAAAAAAAATCAAGTCAATTTAAAAGTTTTAAAAATTTTATTTCTGTTGAATTTTTCCACTTCAAGGGAAAATTATTTTGGTAATTTTTAGGAACTGATTTTTGATGTCTGATATTTAGTGCGATTTCTGACAATTTAATTGCAAATTTGAAAGTAATGCAAATAACGAGCATCATTTCTATAAAACATGTATGAATTTTTTACTACTTATATTTAGCCATGTATGAATGTACAGTAACACTAATTAAAATTACTTAGAGCTAGTATAACCACCGTGCTTATATTTGCAACACCATGCTTGGATTTCATGCAACAGCTTGATTATGAACGTAACTATGGCAACCCTGTAACCATGGTTATCATAACAACTAACTGGGATTGTATGTTGTAGTATGTTTACTCACAATGTCTGTCTAACATTGATGTAAACTATACGTTTACAGGATAAAACAACAGAGAAACAAGATTTACCAACGCCAAGCAGTACCCCAACTCAGAGTAGAAAAAACCGAAGACGGTCCAACCTGTTTAACGTAAGACATCTTCACCACCATAAACCACCACCACCAGACATCATTATATATTTATGTGATGATGTTGTTGTTACATTATTTATTTGTTTAATTCACGTGGTTCTTTGGTGTTACATGGATTGGTCTTGGTTTTGGTTTGGTTTAAATGCCACAGTTCCATATATCTGTTATAATTTTGAATCGATTTAATTATTTTTTCTGTGTGTATTGTTTTTCTTGTTGTTGTTTTGTTGTTTCTTGCTAAATGGATTACTGTCATTTATCACATGTATATTTGTTTGTGCTGACATTTTGTTTCCTCAGGGAAAATGTTCTGGTTGCAATTTCCAGGAATGACATGATTTTCCTTTCCAAGAATTCAATTAGCACAAACAGAATGAGATTCTGCAATAAGTACAAATGAGATAACACAGTCAGCACTAACAAAATGAGGTACCACAATCAGCACAAACAAAATGAGATACTGCAATTAGCACAAACAAGATGAGGTACCGCAATAAGCGCAAACAAAATGAGATATCACAATCAGCACAAACAAAATGAGGTACCACAGTCAGCACAAACAAATTGAGATACTGCAATTAGCACAAACAAGATGAGGTACCACAATCAGCACAAACAAAATTAGGTACTGCAATCAGCACAAACAAAATGAGATATCACAATCAGCACAAACAATGAGGTACCACAATCAGCACAAACAGAATGAGGTACAGCAATCAGCACAAAATGATACCGCAATCAGCACAAACAAAATGAGATACCACAATCGGCACAAACAAAATGAGGTACCACAATCAGCACAATCAATGAGATATTACAATGAGACACCGCAATCAGCACAAACCAAATGAGATACTGTTATTAGCACAAAATGAGATAACACAATCAAAACAAACAAAATGAGGTACCATAATCAGCACAAACAAAATGTGGTACCACAATCAGCACAAACAAAATGAGATACTGAAATCAGCACAAAATGAGATACCGCAATTATCACAAAATGAGATACTGCAATCAGCACAAAATGAGGTACCACAATCCACAATCAGCTCAAACAAAATGAGATACTGCAATCAGCACAAACAAATGAGATACTGCAATCAGCTTAAACAAACTGAGATACCCCAATTAGCACAAACAAATTAGAAACCACAATCAGTACAAACAAAATGAGGTACCACAATCAGTACCAACAAAATGAGATACTGCAATAAGCACAAACAAAATGAGGTACCACAATCAGCACAAACAAAATGAGATACCTCAATCAGCACAAACAAAATTAGGTACCACAATCAGCACAAACAATCTTAGGTACCACAATAAGTACAAACAAAATGAGATATCACAATCAGCACAAAATGAGATACCACAATCAGCACAAAATGAGAGACCACAATCAGCATAAAATGAGATACCGCATTCAGCACAAAATGAGTAACCGCAATTCACAATCAGCACAAACAAAATGAGATACTGCAATTAGCACAAACAAATGAGATACTGCAATCAGCACAAACAAAATGAGGTACCACAATCAGCACAAAATGAGGTACTGTCTGATACGTGAATGTAATCCATGTTTCTGTTATCTGTTTTATATCAACAGATCTCTCTTGGGTTGTATATTGTTGTTAATATTAATTTTATTTAAAATATTATTTAAAAGTTTCAACATAGTTATGTTACTAAAAATTGTAGAAAAATTGAAATTTTCAAACATTTCATTTAGAATATTTTCTAAAAAGTTTCTACATAGTTATAGTAATTAGGAAAAAAACTGTATTAAAAGTTTCAAACATTTTTTCTTAACATTCTTCCTCATTAGAATTTTAAATGAATTATTATGAATTACATGGAAGGGTCTGTAAGTTTTATCCAAAATCTTTGATTTTGAACCAAGATATAAAAATAACAATCAATACCCCTAACCACCACCCCACCCTTAATTAGACACCAGGGAATAGACACTGCTCTTGGTCACCTAAAATAATTATTCATCACTACAGTAGCTCAGTTTTTAGAGTGCACACTTCATGTCTGGTAGGTTGGGGTTCGAACACCTGACCGTCTCTGACCAACACTTGAACATTGGTAGTGACTATGCTTTTACCAATCATTCTTCATTTAGAATTGAAAATCACAGAGTCTTTAAAAATTGATGCTAAAGAACCCTCTGTGGACATTGCTGTAAGAGTACTACAAAGGTCAAAATTTCTGTCACTTGACCTATAGTTGGTGACATTCTCAATATAAAGGAAATACTCTTGACTAAATCAATCAATTCAAATCAAATTATCAATTGTTTAGGGACTACATTTGACATGGTTTCTAATCATGCCTCATGTCTTGTATCCAGATTGTTTGCAAATTCAATGCTTAATGGCTGAAAAAGTTCTGACGCAGTGTTAAACAACATTTCAAAAACAACAATGTTTTGATTGGTAGATGAAAACACAAATTTACATTGGTCACATTTCAAGACTTACCAATCCTTATTTCGTAGGTATCTACATCAATATTGAAGATGTCATAGATATCTACATCAATATTGATAATGTCATAGATATCTACATCCATAGTGATAAGGTTATTAGTAGTCATTGATTTAAAATTTCAGTTCCAATGAAGAAAACTAAAATGAAAAAAAAAGTTTATAGAATGATAACTAAGTAAATTAGATAGATACAACTGTTCAGTATTTAGATTGATAAATGACAAAATATATAGAATGCTATAGAAGTGAAGAACAAGGTAGTTGATGGGTGAATTATCAATATCTGTTTATTTTGATGGGTTGTGATGTAATTAGCTTTGACATATAACCTCAGTGTTAGACAGAGAGAGAGAGAATATATTGTAACAGGAATGGAAAAATTTTGAAGTGGCCAAATCGGGACTCAAACCCGGGACCTTCCCAATACTAGCAGTACACTCTTCTGACTGAGCTACCCAGCCATATATCAAGCCTAGTCTGCTACATTCCTCCCTTCCTTTTTTTTGATTCAAATATCCATTCAAAACCTTCAGGTTCTACCCTGGGACCAACCTCTTAGTCGGCCACTTCCCAAGGCCGGATGTGCCTCCAAGTGTTACAGGAAATGGAAAACATGAAGTGGCCAATTAATTTGGCATTAATTTATGATTGGACTAACTGATTGTTTGCTGTCAGTTCCTTTTAAAAATCTGAGAGTACAAAATGAAATTCCTTTAGAGCATTAAATTTTTATTATAAGAATTTTATTTATTGGAGTCAGTTCTGAATAATAGGGCAATTTAGGGTTCTTCCCTTAACTACTATTTTCTCCAATCAGAATTTTTACGATTATTTTATTTGGCATATAGCAAAAAAACTCTTTGTATGTGATCTTTTGAACCCTGACAGCTATTGTATATTAAACATTAGGATATAACTAGAGTATAAGAATCAGTTCCTCTAGGAATATTTTTCACTTATAGATGAGTTTTTTTTAGCCACCCTATTTTTAAAATTGATATTTTAAGTGTTCCACAAGGTTTATGCAAGTGTGTGCAAGTGTGACTTTTTGGTATATGATGTTAAAACAGTTTCAGTAAAAATTTAGTGTGTATAAGTGAGGTTATTTACCAAAGCATGTGTACTTTGATGAAAATTAAAAGTAGAAATTAGTTATAATCGCATGGTTTATTTGTTGATTTGGAGTTGTGGCATTTATACTTACCAATATCTCAATTTTCATGTTTCTATGGTTACATGGACAAACCAATTAATTTATTTATTACCTCGTTAATAAGAAAAGAAATTCATTATTTTAGAATTTTTTAAATCTATTGTTTCACACCAGTTTTGCACGTACAGTATAACCTGCTGTAGAGTCCACCTCTATATAAAGTCCACCTGTCTATAGCAACCACTCTGAAGTATCCCCAATGGATTTTACTATATAATGAACCTCTATATAAAGTCCACCTGTCTAATGTGAATAAAGTCCACCCTTTTCAGTCCCAAATGACTACAGAACCTGTCTATAAAGTCCACTTTTTTAATATAATTTTTATTAAATGTTATAATTTCCCAAATTTTGTGCAGTAAATATCAGCCACATTTCTTTGATATTGTGATGTATGAAGATTGGCAATAAATAATTTTAATATTTGATCACACTAAATACAATGTAGTAACTTACATGTAGTTTAAAAATCTACTGTAGTAAAGACTACATTATCGACTGACTGATATTACGTAAAATTTTGAAGAAAAATATATGAAGTCATACTTATCATGTCAACAATTGAAGCCATCAGATATAAAGATAGAAATATCCATTGTTATCAATTTTGTTTGATATATAATTGTTTAATTTGTGACACCTTTGCTGCTACTTATAACAACAAAGACACAATCAGTCAAGTGTATATAATAGGTAGAGTTTAACCAAATAATCTTTTCTGATGTACAGTTTATTAAATTTAAAAAGTTTGGTTTTTTAAATAATTATTTCTGAATAATCTGTTTTTAAAAAATAAAATGAAAATAACTTTATGAATGTATATATTAATAAGTTTTTAATAGGTACTGCATATTTTCACTTATTTAACTATTTTAAACACTGTATGTTTACTCGTACATATAGGGGGCCCTCTATATAAAGACCACCTGTCTATTAAGTCCACTTTTGCTCAGTCCCCTAGGTGGACTTTATACACAGGTTATACTGTATTTGTATACAGTGAAAATTCTCTAAACCAGAAAACTTCAGGGCTCTTCCTTTTGAGATGTTCAAGTCGTAATACAGTATTTTTTGGAATTTCCATTTTGACTGGAGTTTTCAGAATATCCGAGTTAGTTCATTACAAAAACAATTCAGTAAATACTGACTTTTGGGTTCTTCATTGTATATCAGAAAACAACATTTGAGTTTTCTGTTTGGCGGTAAATTTTTTTTTTTTTTTTTTTTTTTTTTTTTTTTTTTTTTTTTTTTTTTTTTTTTTTTTTGTTTACAGTGGTAGAAACTGTTTTTAGGTTTTTCACATCCCATTTTAGCCACCATTAGGCTTTGACCCACCAGTGATGTTTAGTGCCATTTAGTATATATAAAGAGATCTCATGGAAGTAATGTAAAATTATTCCAAAAAGTTTGTTTTTGAATTTTTTTGTTTTATGAATCTCAGCTAACGTCTTCAATAAAGGTAAAAAATTTATTCCATTCAAACCAATTAAAACGGGTTAAATTCTTCGGTCTTGAATATAATCGTCTCAATGCAATTGGTTTATAGGAATTTCACTGTATAATATGAAATAACATATCACATGTATAATAGAAGGATAAGTATATATATATATATATATATATATATATATATATATATATATATATATATATAGTAGTATATTGTCTCTTTAAGGAGTCCATCAGTTGGTAATATGTTATTAAATTTCCCAATTCTCCACCAGTTGAAGGATGTGTTGATGTTTATTTGAAGGGAAATGCTTTGATAAATATGTGATAACTTTATTTTCTTTTGTTCATATGACTTGATAATCAGAGAAGTCCTTAACTTGTGTAACGCACACACGTACACACACACACACACACACACACACACACAGAGGGAAAGAGAGAGAGGGAGAAAGAGAGAGTCAGTCTTAAAACTAAACATGAATCAGGTAAATAGTTTATTTAGAGCTATCAACAATGTCAAAGTAAAATATATATACATTGACATCACTAAGTGTAACTTCATGTTGTTTTTCTAACATGGAGTTATCTTTCCTTAGTAGTCAATCTGACAAACAGTGTCACAATGAATGTTGCTAAACAGTTTACAGGTTTTTGCAATAAAATCGTATTTATAATTCTCGTTGTTTGGTGATTGGCTCAATTTTTGGTTTGTTTTGTGTTTTGTTTATAATTTTATGTTTATTTTGTTTAACATTTTTTGATTTAAGTTAGATTCTAACGCAGCATGTATAAATGTTGTGGGGTTTTTTTTTTGGTTTTTTTTTTGGACAAGAGTTACTATACAGAGTTTATCTTTGAGTTGACTAACCTTAATATATACCATATAATCATATGTGTTTATTTTGCAGATGTATTCTCAGATGTTAACATTTTGAGAAAATTTAAAATTCAAAGAACATATTTAATGAAATATCTTTTGTTTTTCTTATTTTCTAAGCTTGTCTATGTCAAATACTTGTCCCCATTTTAAATCTTTTGTGAAGCCATTTGACAAAAAATGTTCTACTTTGAGCATTTTGTATTTTAAAAATTTTTTTCCCTCTTTCCTGAGATATTTTGATAGAAATGGTGCATGTATTATTTATTTATTTATTTGTTGAATGGGGTTTTATGTCCCAGTCAAGAATATTTCACTTATATGGAGACATCACCAGCTGTAGGTGAAGTGGCAGAAATTTTTACCTTTGCAGTGTGCAAAGGGCAATGTGCAGTTAGGGTTCTTTAATATGCCATGCCTGCCGTGACATGGGTTTTAAGGTCTGGTGCATGTAGTTGTCATTTCCATGAACAATAGCAGACACCAATAAGGGATCCTGATACAAAACATACAAAATGACTTTCTGTATTGACATTCATAAAAATTTTATGGTACTAAATCACAGTAGGTCTCACCCCCTCCCCCGCATCTTAAATAATGATAATTTATTGTATAGTCCTTGTAGGGATTTGTCTTGAAGTTCAAAAAGACTAAAAACTTGCTGGAATACTATATGTTTTGCTAGTCAATCCACATTATTTACAGTATAATATAGATATAAGTATCAGTGCAAGAGTTATTATTTTTTGTATCTTGTGTGATACATATTCCTTGTATGGCTACAAAAAAAATTATTTACAATTTTGTATTGTTTTTATTCCTTTATCAAAATTTAAGTTTAAAAACAAATTTGTTCAAGCTTATTTTAAAATTTTCTTGGACTTGGACAAATCCTTTAAGAAAATTTTTCATTCTTAGAATTTTGATTATAATGTAGGTCCATTTTGAATTTCTTAGATAAATACTCAGGATTGATAAGAGAAATTGTCTCCCTTTGAATACCTGAAGAAATTGATAAGACATAAACAGCATTCAACCAACCATCATTCAAGCCCCCTGGCCATGACTTTTTCAACACCAGATTTCTGTGCTTGAATCTCCAAATCACATTTATAAATGTCACCATTTTCAGATATGGGTATTTTCACTGATTTTAAATCGAGGAGTTTTGTGTTCAAACATCAATTGGTACTTCCTGATTGTCCAAGATAATTTTCTATCCTTCTCCACACTAAAGCAATGTAAAAATCATGTTACTAACCATACTTGTTAGATATGACACATTAACAGTATCCTGTGTCTTGGTGCTCGCTAAAGACAGCTCGGACTAAACTTGGCTGTTGATCCCTTTTTGCTGCTATAGAGGATGTTTACTATTAAACTAGGTTAAATTTGAATTTGATAGTAACAAAGAAATGATATTAACAAATTTGACAGTCAAATAAGATATATATATATATATATATATATATATATATATATATATATATATATATATATATATATATATATATGTATTTATTTATTTTATTCAATTATAATGTGTTTTCTTATATAACCTGAGAAATCATTCATGTTGAATTAAATAAAATATTTTCAGTTTATTTATATTTTCTGCATTTGTCACATTTTAGCCGAAGAAAGAAGATGATAAGAAACAGCCAGCAGAACCTGTAGAAAAACTTGGAAGTGGTAGAGTTATACCTTTAAAACAGGTGGGTAATTTCATACATATTTAGCTCACCTGGTTAAAAGTCCTATTCTTTAAGTATTTATGATGGGGGATTAAATGGTTCTATTTTGAAATGAAGGAATTGTTTAGTTTTACTTGCTGACTCGAGTAAAGTAAAGAATTTATGACATCATCGTCGACACAAATTATGACGTGTGTGACATCGATTTAGTTCTTTATCAGTAAAGATTTTTTTGCTCCAGTAAAAGTTAAGATTGAGTGCTCAAGTAAATGTCATGATTTGTGGTCCTGCCATTATGATTTGTGATTTATACCCACATAATTTTCTTTTTTTTTTTTTTTTGTTGTTGCAAGTCAAATGTTAAGGGAGATAATTTACCATTGTATAACATTATTTTTCTGTAATGTTTATGTGAAACAACTTATTCAATTGAAATTGCATGAATTGATTTTATTTTTCTGTAAAACATTTGTTATTCCAGGAATTTGCAAGTTAAAACATTTTCCAAATTGTTATTTACAAACCTCATGGCTGAAACCAAATGGCAAATCCAATTGTTTTTTGTTGTTTAATTATAAGCTTTGTTGATTCTGTTTGTCTTGACTGGGACACCCTACACTATAGCAATTTTTCAAGCAGTCAAGGTTAACATTATGTTTTAATACAACTAGCAGAACATTTTAAATATTATCGTTCAGTTATCTTGTAAGAGTATTCAATTTTGTTATATTTCAGGGTTATTTATATAAGAAAAGTCATGGCCTTAACAAAGACTGGAAGAAAAAATATGTAACTTTATTAGATGATGGAAGATTAACGTATCATGGTAGTTTACATGTAAGTCATCAAAATGTATATAAATAGCTCTACATGGTTCTACAGTAGGGTACATCTGTGCCCCATAAACATATCATGATAGATTACATGTAAGTCATCATAATGTATATAAATAGTTCTACATGGTTTCACAATAGGGAACATCTGTGCCCCATAAAAATATCATGATAGATTACATGTAAGTCATCAAAATGTATATAAATAACTCTACATGGTTTCACAATAGGGTACATCTGTGCCCCGTAAACATATCATGATAGATTACATGTAAGTCATCAAAATGTATATAAATAGTTCTACATGGTTTCACAATAGGGTACATCTGTGCCCCGTAAACATCTCATGGGTGTTTACATGTAAGTCATCAAAATGTATATAAATAGTTCTACATGGTTCTGCAATAGGGTACATCTGTGCACCATAAACATATCATGGTAGTTTACATATAGGTCATCAAAATGTATTTAAATAGCTCTACATGGTCCTGCAATAGGGTACATCTGTGCACCATAAACATATCATGGTAGGTTACATGTAAGTCATCAAAATGTATATAAATAGTTCTACATGGTTCTACAATAGGGTACATCTGTGCACCATAAACGTATCATGGTAGATTACATGTAAGTCATCAAAATGTATATAAATAGTTCTAAGTGGTTCTTCAATAGGGTACATCTGTGCACCATAAACAGATCATGGTAGATTACATGGAGGTCATTAAAATGTATATAAATAGTTCTACATGGTTTCACAATAGGGTACACTTGTGCACCATAAACATATCATGGTAGTTTACATGTAGGTCATCAAAATGTATATAAATAGCTCTACATGGTTCTACAATAGGGTACATCTGTGCACCATAAACAGATCATGGTAGATTACATGTAAGTCATCAAAATGTATATAAATAGTTCTACATGGTTTCACAATAGGGTACATCTGTGCACCATAAACATATCATGGTAGATTACATGTAAGTCATCAAAATGAATATAAATAGCTCTACATGGTTCTGCAATAGAGTACATCTGTGCCCCGTAAACATATCATGGTAGATTACATGTAGGTCATCAAAATGTATATAAATAGTTCTACATGGTTTCACAATAGGGTACATCTGTGCCCCATAAACAGATCATGGTAGATTACATGTAAGTCATCAAAATGTATAAATAGCTCTAGGTGGTCTGCAATAGGGTACATCTGTGCCCCATAAACGTATCATGGTAGTTTACATGTAAGTCATCAAAATGTATATAAATAGCTCTACATGGTTCTGCAATAGGGTACATCTGTGCCCCGTAAACGTATCATGATAGATTACATGTAAGTCATCAAAATGTATATAAATAGTTCTACGTGGTTCTGCAATAGGGGACATCTGTGCCCCATAAACATATCATGATAGATTACATGTAGGTCATCAAAATGTATATAAACAACTCTACATGTTTTTGCAATAGGATATATTTGTGTTTCATAAATTTCCATCGTAGATTTCATTTAAGTTGAGATATATATAGATATTTTGTGTTGTTCTACAATAGGTTACATCTGTTCCCTGTAATGACCTAGGGTACATCTGTGCCCTGTAAATATGTCATGGTAGTTTACATGTAAGTCATCAAAATGAGCTATTTTTCACATAGCATAGCAGAGAATTACTATTTTTCTTTCCATCTGTCTATCACATTTTGCCTGGGCTATTTAAAGTTGGAACTTTTCTAGTATGTAACGAATGCATTTATCCATGAAGTTGTTGAACAACTTAGTTTAATTGATTAGGTCTGTTCCCGTTCTTTTTTTTAACATTAAGGATTTAAAAATGAGTCACATGTGTTTCTGATGAAATGTTAGGTCTAATATTTACAACTCCAGTGTCTTTGGCTTTGATGCAATTTGAGCCCACCCATTGTCCTTTTTACCTGTAAAAGACATTTGAAAAATACTTTATTTCTTATGGTGAAATACAGAATTTTTACAGCAGATTAAATTATGTAGATGATGAAAATTTTTTGTCATCAGGCTGGTAACATGTCAATATAAGTGATGTATATGTAGTGTAAATATTCATTTTTATTTATAGGATTATATGGATGATGTCCATGGTAAAGAAATCTCTCTAGTCCATACAACAGTCAAAATACCAGGATTACGGCCCCGGACCACCAAAACCATCCCTAATTATCCTCCTCAGCATCCAAATCAGGACCAGGCTAATTTTAATAGAGGTGAAGTCAATAATGTCACTAAAGGTGGTAAGTTGATGTTGTCTGTACCTTTGTTGTGGTTTGCATGTAACACATTTATTTTATTTTTCCTTTTCACCCCTCCAGAGGAAATGGGATGATCCAAAAGTTTGACCTTTTGACATCTGAAACAAAAAAATCTTTCTTGTGTTTTTTTTTTTTTTTTTTCTTCTTTTCTTTTTTCTTCCTTTGTTTTGCTTTTCACAGCATCGGTGATACGGTTGCTTTGAAAAAATGTCCGACACCCCAGTCAAAGTTTTCAAGAGCCTTGATATATACATTAAATGTTTAAAGAAAAAAGTCATTCTGATATTTACTTGAAAAACTGGAACCAGGGGTTCAAAATTTTATTTCACAATGAGAGGTCTAGAATTTTTTGCCTTTTTTTTTTTGGTAAGTCCCAAATGAAGATTTGAAGGTCCCATATCAGCACCGGAAGGTCCATGAGTGTAAAAATCGAATAAACTCATGTTGATCAACTTTGTTTATATTCTTGATTAAACAAATATATCATATACAACTTAAAAACACACAAACAATCCTGTCTTCATTTCCAGAATCGTTTGGACAATAAAAACTTTGACATATTGCAGTAAATAATGTGATTTTGAGACCATTTTTAATCCACAAAGGAAGTGTATTCTAAAAATTGTCACGACAAGAAAAAAGGGGAGGTTCATCAGACTTTTTCTGTAAAAATTCCAAGGGTCCCAAAGTGTAATCAAAAGCTACAGTACATCAGACTTGGGAATTTTAAACCCCTGAGGAACTTCTGAGAAGTTTGAAAAACTGGAACTTCTGAGAACAACAAGATTGATTATCCTGCCAGAAAAGTTGGCATTGACCTGAATTCCTACAAGGTTACATTTAGAGTTCATGTATTTATGAAAATAAAGAGCACCTGTTGATTTTTAAAATGAACTGGACTAAACATGCAAAAGACAATTGCTGAAGACAAATGTAGATCATTTCCATATAAGGTCATCATGTTAAAGGCACTCAACACAACCCAACACTTGCCATACACATTTACACAATACACTTAGGTAGCTTTCAAAAACACCTGCCAGGCTGTTTGTAGACTTTGTGGATTGGTGTCGATTGATTGATTGATGGATTGATTGATGGATTGATGGATTGATTGATTGATTGATCATACAAAATGTGTTATTTTAAGTTAACTTTTGGACATGATTTGCATGCCTCAAGTGGACAGGTGATTATGAATAATTAAGTTTTGCACTCTATTTCATTCTTCTCAAGGTAATTTATAACTATAAAGAAATTTGAAACTTTCCAAATTTTATCGATTTTAAAAAAAAAATTGAATTTCTTAGTTTAAATTTATTTTTTATAATTTCTGATTGAATTATAATTTTTTTTTTCTGTGAAATTAGCTTTTGGTGTCAAACATTTTAAAAAAAAAAAAAAAAAAAATTAATTATTCATAATCAGGGATATGGTTTTTATATCATAAATATATACATATATGTATATAATTTTTATTTGATTATTTTCTGTTTTGCATGTCTAGTGACTTTATTATTTTTAGTGAACAACATATTTACAGGCAAAGGTTCGAAAGACAAGGAGTCTGTAATGTTAACAGGATTTGATATAATACGTGAACGACATCACTCTACTCCTGATGACGCAGTCGTTATATCTAATTCTTCTGTTTCTCAAGGTGTGTAAAGTATGAACATTTATCTACTGAACCAGGTAAATGGTATTGTATAAGAAATTGGAAGCAGTGTGGTCTATCTGTCCAGGCTAAAGGCTAAGTTCTCTCATGATAACATAGAGCTGCATGGTATGTAGTCCAGGGTGTAGGGATTGATCTTCAACTTTAAGTTCTCTTCTCTATGTCTGATATTTTACATCTGTGTAGTTGAAACAATAAATTTTCCATGCTGAGGATGTCAAATATTAGCTAAGTATTCTGTATAATGTTTCATAGTGGCTAGCAGTGTTTAGATCCAATATTATCCTGTAATATGCTTGCAATCAAGCTGAGATATCTTTGTTTAGGTTAAACATTTATCTGTAGATTGAGATATGGTGTATAGGTTGAGTGAGACATTCATCTGACAAGCAATGACTATTGATTTGAGTTATTCATACCCGGGGCCCCCTCCCACCCTTCATGTTTAGGGAGATAACCATCTGTAGAATAAAATAGGCTGCACCAACAGATAAATTTGTGTATCATATTTTGACGGTAAAATCATGGTATTTGATGATTCATTAAGAAAAAAAGGGTTTCCGTCAGCAGGAATTTACTGATTGTTTGGTACCAGTAAAACACGATTTATTGGTTTGGATGTTAATTTTAGACATTTGATGCTAGTTGAATGGCTCATCAAGAAAGTTGTCACTGGCTTACACCAGTACATCACCTTGTACATCTGCTTAGTCTTTGGGAGTTGAATTAAATATGGTCTCATGGCAAATATGTGTTTTAATTTTCTGATTGGAGTTTAAGTTACATTTTACCCATCATGAACCTTATGTCTTTTTCATATATATATATATATATATATATATATATATATATATATATATATATATATATATATATATATCTGTGTCTGTGTGTGAAACCACTTTGTTTTGTTTGAATGGTTTAATATCATTAAGTTTTCTGTTTTTTATGGTTTTATCAGCAAGCATTTGGTGTAGAATGCATGTTTTGAGGACACATTTATATATTTATTTGTTTCTATTTTATGTCATAGGGGCATGTATTTGTAAATATCTGCATGATTCTTTTTAAAATTTATTTTATATTATTTTATTTTATTTTTTTTATTTTATTTTATTTTATTTTATTTTATTTTATTTTATTTTATTTTATTTTATTTTATTTTATTTTATTTTATTTTATTTTATTTTATTTTATTTTATTTATTTATTTATTTTATATATTTTTTTTTTTGGGGGGGGGGGGGGGGAGGGGTCAGATTATTTATTAGACTTGAGTTCATTTGAATTCGCATTTTAAATTAAAATGAACTTGTCAGCGCATCAGTGTTCAAGTGGTCCAAATACTAGTAACCAGTTGATCAAGTACAGTACGTCCTTGCCTAGGTTGGGATCACTCTTTGACAGATAATTGTTTGAGAAAATTTTTTAGATAACTTAAAAAAAGGATTGTGGTTTTTTCTGGGTACTTACCATCTCAGAACTGATGGTCTCGTAAAAGTGAAAACATCTTGACTGGGAGTTTGGGGGGGGGGGGGGGGGGGGGGGTAAACACAATGACACCACTACATTCCAAGTTAAACCTTCTGTTTTGTCTCCATTTTGACCCATGTTAAATAACATAAAGTTTGTTAACAAATGGAAAATAAATATATATACACAGTAGATTCCGCTTAATTGCATAGTCTGTGTGTCAGAAAATTTTATGCAATTAAGCGGAATATGCAAATAACCGAAAATGCCCCTTGGGCACAATTGATTGATGGATACATGGGTTGTGGCCATTTTAGTACTTGTGTAGGCATCATAGAACACTGTAGAAACAACAGAAAATAAGTTATTACTTTGAAATTAAAAAATGAAATAATTCAGAATAAAAAAATTTTTTTTTTTTTTTAATTTGTATATAATGTTTTAAAAATTCTAGCTGATCGATTGACGGATACTCCCGGTGAGGCCGTTTTTTTTTAGTAAACATCAAAGTCGGTGTACTGTAGAATCAGCAGAAAATTTGTAATTCCTTTGACATAAAAAAATAAATAATTAAAGATAATTGAAAAAAATATTTAATTACATGTAATTAAAATCTCAAGACTTGTAATATATTTTCTTTACTAAATAAAGATTTAAAATTCTAGCTGATCGTTTTAAACCTCGTATTTACATGGGATTCCAAAATGTGGTATGGGTGGACTTTTCTTTCAGACCATCGATCTGTGTTTAATCCTAGAAAATGTATGTAACTAGAACATCTGTTGGTATTTAATTCATTTTTGCTTAACACTCGCGATATTCGTATTTCTTGTTTATTAACTTCTTTTTAAAAATCCACGTGTTCGCACATGGCACTGAGTTATACTGTTCGAGTTATCTCCCTTTCACGGTACGATAATCTATTTTTAAATGTGACATAGAAAAAATCCAGTTGCTTGACAACGTGCACGATGTCCGGTAAAATTAAATTTCAAACAGATTTTGTGTAAATAAATTGAAAGATGTCTTATCTTGTTATTAATTTTATACAAAGTTATATTTTAATTGTTTATTGACCAATGATTCGATCAGTCATAAATTGGAAATTCCCGTTGTTATGTGTAACTAGGTCTGATCCAATGATTTTTATGAATAAAACGTCACTTCCTTATGTGAAAAAATGTCTTTGATAATGAATCTGTATACCGACAAAACTTGCTACATAAAGGGTTTTTCAGCCGTAAATGATGATTTCAACCAGTTTATCTTAATGAGGAAATAATAAATAAAGAATAAAGCATTTGATTGAGGTATGATTGATTGAGTTTACCCAAAAAGAACTGTTATTAAACTTGCTATGGGATAACAGTCAACGTACATACAATGATACACATTCCTTAACCATGTTAACAAAAACATTAATTTAAAAAATGTTTTTGGCTTTATTTAATCTTTGTTTGAAAAACCCAGCACCAAAGTTCCAGTAAAACCATGTCTGGGTTTAGAAAATGTAATGGAAATAAATTTCAGTTAAAAAAAATCGTTATAAAACTTGTGTGACCCGGGTACAAATTTTTCACCTGTCATAGCCCTTTTTAATTGGTTTAACATAATTAATTAAGTTTCCTGACAAACGCGTATTGACAGACCAATTTGATGACTACTCTACAAAGTAAACACTAATTAACTGGCTTCATATCTCACCTGGTGTTAGCTGTACACATGTTTATATAATGTAAACATCTGTCGAGGTTACCTTTGCATTGTCGGCAAATATATTTTGTAATCATGAAACTTCAGACCAAGATCGCATAATTTTCAGAATTTTTTATGCAATTAAGCGGAATTTAGACTTTTGTTTATGCAAATAAACGGAATTTTTTACATTGTTTAAATTGGAAATGGTTTGGTGCAGAGAAAAATTATGCAATTAACCGGAATATGCAATTAACCGGTATGCAATTAAGTGGAATCTACTGTATATATATAAGAACTGACTTTCAGTTTTTTTCATTGTTTTGCAATAATAAACAGGATTGAGATTCAGCCAGTCTGGTGAACTGGTTTTAAGCTCCATCAATCTTTGGACCTAGAAATGAACCAAGCAAATGACAGTAAATGGCATATCAAATATGGGCATCAGAATATGAAAATTCATTTTTTTTATCATGGAATTTTAATGCATAATGAGTGAATAAAAAATATTCAAAGTTCATTGTTTATTGAATATGTCGTTTGTTGATTTTTCAGGTATTGCAAATGGGGATGGTGTGTTTGCTAAACTGGGTGTAAATGGTACTGGTAGTAATTTAGGTTCCAAAATAGAAACACCAAATGTGAAAAAACGGCACCGGCGAGCAAAAAGTGGAGGATTAAAAAATGTTGATCCGGGTGATGGTAGGACATATTTATTATGAAATATACAACTTGTTCAAAGTTATCTTTGGTCTATGATGGTTAGGCTTATTCATAATGAAAAATACAATTGACCTTTAGCATGTTTAGTTTATCCAAAGTTATCTCCCTTTCTGTCAATAGGACATGTTTACAATGAAATATACAATTAGCCTATATTAAATAAAAAAAATTTCTTCCCTTTGTGAAGCACCAAAGAATTTATATCCTATCCCCTTGAAAGCCTCAGCATTTGTATACAGTGTAGGCCAAAGAAATAAACACTTGTTTTACACAGTTGTTATAACAATCAGGATTTCTCTAGACAAATTTGATAGATACCTAGAATAATATTTTACTTTTAAAAATTTCTTGAGAAAATGAAAAATCAAGTATTTTTACTTAAACAATAAGCATTTAAATTGTAATGTACATACTTAATGTTGTTTTTTTTTCTTTTAGATTCTGATGGTTATGAGTTTGTCATTGTATCACTGGAAAATAATAAATGGCACTTTGAGGCCAACAATAGTGATGTAAGTCATATGTAATTCAGAATAATGACTTTTTTGTTGTGTGTAAGTTCATGTAGATATGTGATAGGCAATTACACAAGTTTTGTTGACTGTAAATAGGATATAACATGACATGGTCTAAACTATCACCTTCTGGATTGTTATACTTATTGCCTAGGTGCCAAACCTACTTGGCCTAGTTCTAATATAAGGAAGTTTGTCAGTTTGCTTACCAAAGGATGGTGGCTTTTTCTGGGTACTCAGGTTTTCTCCACCATCCTGGAACTGGTTGCCTTGATTAAGTGAAAGAATCTTGACTGGAACATTATACATCATTACTCCACTTGATTCTACTTGGGCAGTGTAAGAAAAAATTTTTTTTTTCATATTGCTTGTCAAAAATTTAATGGATTTATCCTGGCACTCAGATTCATCCCAGAACTGACTGCCTGGATATAACTAAATGATTCTTGACTTTGACATCAAAAACTATTACTCCACTCCATCCTTTTTATTGTCCCTTCATTGCATGTCACTTGTATTTCATGTAACACAGAACTTCATAACTCAACTGTGAACAAACATGAAAAAGATTAATTGATTGATTTAATGGGGTATTACGTCCCAGTCAAGAATGTTTCACTTATATCAAGACGTCACAAGATATAGGTGAAGTAGCAGAAATTTTGACATTTGCAGAGCTTAGGGCAATGTGCATTAAGGGTTCTTTAACGTGACACAGGGCATCAGTCTTATCTGAGGGACCCAAACATGACAAAGAAATTGCTGTACTGGTTCAATATTTACATTAACGGTTATATTTACATGTAGCTAAGTTCATAAAGACATGAAAAAATTGCTTGACTATGGAATTGACAGTGTCTTTTAAATAAGTAAAACCTTTACATAAAAATACCAATAAGACCAAAGAAATATGGACATTATAGAGAGGTGGTCTTTATATGGAAAATTTTAGTTATAGAAATTGTCCAATTCAAAAATATTTCACTTTTATCAAGACGCCACTAGATATAGGTGAATGGCAGAAATTTTTACTTTTGCGATGCTCTTGGGGCAGTGTGCATTTAGGGTTCTTTGTTATAGAAGGGTTTTAATGTAGAGACAGGTGTTAGGTATATACAGGTGGTCAATTTAGCAGGTACAAATTGTATTTGTCAAGGAGTTAAAACAAAACAAAAAAAATCTTGATTGTAAATGGTCTTGTGTTTCTATTTTTACAGGAACGTGATGAATGGGTTCAAGCTATAGAACAACAAATACTCATTAGTTTACAAGGTAACGAGAGTTGTAAAAATAAAAAACAAGTTTCCACTGATCCTGCAGGTATACAAACAATCCGTAATGTCAGGGGAAATAACACCTGTGCAGACTGCGGAGCGCCAAGTAAGTACATTGTTAGATTATCTTAAGACCTGGTTCAGCGGGATTGACAGAATTGCTTTATTGTATGAATTACATTAAAAAAATTAAGTAGAGATCATGTCAAATCCATGCATAAATCTTTTTGAGTTACCACTGTAAGCTTTTGGATCCACATACATGTATAGCATTATTTTTAAAATCTGTGTAGAATCATTAATATTCATTGGGTTTAAATTTGGGAATTTGACATTTCAAAAAATTCTGTTGAAAGAAAATTTCGTGAAATCAAGTTTTTTAAAAATTAAAAGCATTTGGTGCAATGGTAATTAAAAAATTTCAATGGCATTTAATTTTGTGGGTTTTTTTTAGCTCACCTGGCTTTAGCCAGCGTGAGCTTATGGTATGATGCGGCGTGTGTATGTGCGTGCGTGCATGCGTCCGTAAACTTTACATTTTAATCTTCTTCTCCAAAACCACTGGGCCAAATTTGATGAAACTTGGTAACCATTATGCCTGGGTGAAGCCCTTTCAGATTTGCAAAAATGAAGGAGTTATGTCCCCTTGGGGCCCCATAAGGGGGGAAATAGTGAAAAACTTTAAAAATCTTCTCCTCTGAATGTACAAGAGATATACCTTAGTTATTTCATTTATACCATCCCTAGGTCATCTAGTTTCAGATTTGCACAAATGGTAGCCATGAGGCTCAAAATGGGGAAATTATAAGGTACTAAGTGGGAAAATTGCTTAAAATTATATATTTGTCACTATATCTTGAAAACAATTGACTTTTTGTATAGGCATGTATATTAGAATATTGTAGGTATTGACATGACAATCATTTTGATATATGGTTCAAGGTCATATGTTGAAAGGTCAAGGTCACAGCTGCAAAAAAAAAACTTAAATTGCTTATTATCTTGAAAACAATTGACTTTTTGTATAGGCATGTATATTAGAATATTGTAGGTATTGTGACAAAGATCATTTTGATATATGATACAAGGTCATATGTTCAAAGGTCAAGGTCACAGCTGCAAAAGAAGACTTAAATTGCTAATTATCTTGAAAACTATGAACTTTTTGTATAGGCATGTATATTAGAATATTGTAGGTATTGACATGACAATCATTTTGATATATGGTTCAAGGTCATATGTTGAAAGGTCAAGGTCACAGCTGCAAAAGAAGACTTAAATTGCTAATTATCTTGTAAACTATGTACTTTTTGTATAGGCATGTATATTAGATTATTGTAGGTATTGACATGACAATTATTTTGATATATGGTTCAAGATCATATGTTGAAAGGTCAAGGTCACAGCTTCAAAAAAGACTTAAAATGCTAATTATCTTGTAAACTATGAACTTTTTGTATAGGCATGTATATTAGAATATTGTAGGTATTGTGACAAAGATCATTTTGATATATGATACAAGGTCATATGTTGAAAGGTCAAGGTCACAGCTGCAAAAGAAGACTTAAATTGCTAATTATCTTGAAAACTATAAACTTTTTGTATGGGTATATATATTAGAATATTGTAGGTATTGACATGACAATCATTTTTATGTATGGCTCAATGTTATATGTTGAAAGGTCAAGGTCACAGCTGCAAAAAAAAGACTTAAATTGCTAATTATCTTGAAAACTATAAACTTTTTGTATGGGTATGTATATTAGAATATTGTAGGTATTGACATGACAATCATTTTTATGTATGGCTCAATGTTATATGTTGAAAGGTCAAGGTCACAGCTGCAAAAAAAAGACTTAAATTGCTTATTATCTTGAAAACAATATTGAGTGCGGAAGGTCCTTAGGTGGTATAGATTCAAAATTGTATCCGACATGTCTGTCAGAAATCCAAGATGGCTGCCATTACTATAAATAGCAAAAATAAAAAAATGGCCATTTTGGGTTGATTTTTGTACTGATTTTGTTGAAATTTGAAACATAGAAAATAGATGTCGGGGGATAAAACATATATAACAGGTTTTTCCTTACGATTTTTCATTTGTGTAATAATTACGTAATATGCAAATAAGGTTTATTTTTAGCCATAATCTTTGAAAATCTTCTTCTCTTAAAGTACGTGGCCAATTGAAAGGATATGGAAGTGTGGAAGGTCCTTGGGTGGTATAGATTCAAAATTGTATCCAACATTTCTGTCGGAAATCCAAGATGGCCGCCGTTACTTTAAAGTAGCAAAAATCGAAAAATGGCCATTATGGGTTTATTTACATGTATATACTGATTTTGTTGAAATTTATAACATAGAAACTAGATGTTGGGGATAAAACATATGTAATGGGTTTTTCTGTACAATTTTCCATTTTTGCAATAATTATGTAACATGCAAATAAGATTTATTTCAGCCTAAATCTTCTGAAAGTACATGGCCAATTGAAAGAAATTTTATGATTCATAGCGCTTGAAATAATAGAAAATAAGGATATTGCTAGTGAGTTTGTTTACATTTTATTGATTGAATATATTTAAAAAGAAAAAGCAAAGAACAAATAAGGATGTGCCAGGTGAGCGATACAGGCCCTATTGGGCCTCTTGTTTAACTTAACCACAAAATAACAAAATTTAAAACCCCACAAATATTTGTGATTACAGTATATCAATATTGATTTGATCTCTGATTCTACATGAATTTTGTAGAATTTCAAACAAATACATATGTCTTTAATTGTGGACTCTTTCAAAACTCCAGACACCACCCTATGGGAACAATTACCCAGAGAAAAGGTGCATAATAGATCTAGTACATCACTTTCATAAAGTAACCAAATTTCTTAAAATATCTTAATTAGAAAACATAATTACCATTGTAATCAGTACAGAAGGTATGCAATCTGGTATCCCCTGAAAGATTAAAAATGCTGGGGAATTTAATGACTTGCAAACATAGTCCTGCAGGAATCCAATTCACTTTTAGATGTGGTCCTGAAGAAAACCTGATGCTAGGTATAGTACCGCAGGAAACTTGATCCCCTCCCCAGGTATAGTCCTGTTGTATACCCCCTCAGGTATAGTCCTGTTGTATACCAAAGTCAAGGGTAGATAAGCACTATGTAAAACAAACTAATTTTATTCTTCTAGTCAATGCCCGAGAATGCATGTAATGTAACACAACTACTAATTCCTTCATACAAAAATGTGATTAAATTCTCTTGTTTGTTGTCTCTAATCATTATGATGACAATGTGGTTGATTGTCTAATCATTATGATGAAAATGTGGTTGATTATCTAATCATTATGATGACAAAATGGTTGATTGTCTAATCATTATGATGACAATGTGGTTGATTGTCTAATCATTATGATGACAGTGTGGTTGGTTGTCTAATCATTATGATGACAAAATGGTTGATTGTCTAATCATTATGATGACAATGTGGTTGATTATCTAATCATTATGATGACAATGTGGTTGATTGTCTAATCATTATGGTGACAATAAGGTTTTTAATTGTCTAATCATTATGGTGACAATGTGGTTGATTGTCTAATCATTATGATGACAATGTGGTTGATTATCTAATCATTATGATGACAAAATGGTTGATTGTCTAATCATTATGATGACAATGTGGTTGATTGTCTAATTATTATGATGACAATGTGGTTGATTGTCTAATCATTATGATGACAATGTGGTTGATTGTCTAATCATTATGATGACAATGTGGTTGATTGTCTAATCATTATGATGACAATGTGGTTAATTGTCTAATCATTATGATGACAATGTGGTTGATTGTTTTATCTTTCAGATCCTGATTGGGCCAGTATAAATTTAGGAACTATAATATGTATAGAATGCTCAGGGATTCATAGAAATTTAGGAACACATTTAACAAGAGTCAGATCACTAGATCTGGATGAATGGCCGTAAGTTCTTTAATTACAGCAAAATAAAAAATAATAATAATAATAAATAAATAAATATTTATCTTTTGGTAATTTATATGTCTTTATTTGGTAAGAGTTGAGTTGAGTAATGGTGTTTAACGTCCCAGTCAAGAATTTATCACTTATATCGAGACATCACCAGCTATAGGCGGAAGTGCAGAAATTTTGCCTGTGCATGGCGCTAATGGCATTATACAGCAGGGTTCTTTATGGTGTCATGCCTGCCATGACACGGGACCTCGTTTATTTTAAGTTCCCATGCGAAAGAACCATGACTTTCATTTCGTAATGCTGAGTGCTTGGCGAAAGAACAGTCACTACCCACTTTTAAGTTTTGGGTCAGACCCGGCCGAGGTTCGAACCCACGACCTTCTACTTACGGAGCGAGCACTCTACCAACTGAGCTACCGTAGTAGTTTATTTGGTAAGAATATTAATATTAATATATATGTTATTCTTGCTAGGTTGATTAAATGTATAAATTAATAATATGTGTTTGTGAAAATACTGAAAATGATAATTATTATTTTTATTAATAAACTAGTAAGCTTATTTTCATGGGAAATTACATTTCATGGAATTCACATTATTTTTGTATATTTTTTTGTCATCAGATGACTTTCATTGTGCACACAAGTGAATTGTATGAAAAATAAATAGTTGTGGTAGTTCCATTTTTCCCATGATGTTACTCTCATGATTTTACCATAAGTAAACAAATACAAAAAATAATAATAATAATAAATCAAAAAATAAAATAACAATTTTACCTTAAGTAAACAAATACCAAATAAATGAATAAATAAATAAAATTAAGTGCAACTTTATTGCATTCTGCATATGTAATAATTTAGTGTCAGAAATAATTGATAAAACTGCTCGTTATAAATGTATACATGTATATATATGTATGTATTAACAACTGACACATTTTCTTTTGTAGTCCAGACCTAATACGGGTAATGTTAAGTATAGGAAATTATATAGCTAATAGTGTTTGGGAAGCTAATACCAAAGGCAGATCTAAACCGGGTCCATCCTCTCCTAGGTAAGTCTAATCCTAGTTCATCCTATCTCAGAAAAGTTGTTCATTCTCCAAGATATCTGCCAGGCACTGTTCTAATCTAGGTACATCAAAGATTGATCCATTCTGTCCTATTTGTTTATTTTTATATCTTCCATCCCCTGTCACTTAAGTTCAAGTTTTTGTTAGTTCTTTCTACAAGAAAGATTATTAGACTTCGTGTCCGACGTTGGTGATTTTCTCTAGGTACTCTATGTTTTCTCCACCATATTAGGGCTAACTGTCTCTGTGAAAGTGAAATATTTAAGAACGATATCAATTTTTTTGGTTATTCTAAGCATGTGATCTGCATTAAAGCAGGTTCTACTGTATCTAGGTTTGGGACATAACAGAACTTTGAAAGGTGGTAGATTGGTCTGTTGGTTTAAAACAATGTCAAGATGATCAATCTTACACCTTTCAACGGTTTATGTTATATCACAAGCCTATATATAGTAGAACCTGCTTTAATGCAGATCACATGCTTAGAATAACCCCCAAAAATTGATATCATTCTCAAATATGCCTTTCTTTTATCAGATTCGCAGCATGAAGACCACTTTTACAGATTAATTTGGGCATGTTTTTTAGTTTTGTGGACATGTTCATGTAAATGTTAATTTGTTTCAGCAAGAATGATTTCATATGTATTTTTGTCTTATAATTTGCTGAATAATTAACAAAATATATGATAAAATATGTTTGAAATTTTCAGAGATGAGAAAGAAAAATGGATACGAGCCAAATATGAAACAAAAGAATTTCTTCCTCCCCCTCCTTATTTAGATATACCATTAAATCAGGTATGTTGTCATAGCAACAGAAATCAACTGTAAATATAGGAATTTCTCTTCTTCTTTATTTAGATATACCATTAAATCAGGTATGTTGTCATAGCAACAGAAATCAACTGTAAATGTAGGAATTTCTCTTCTTCCTTATTTAGATATACCATTAATTCAGGTATGTATGTTGTCATAGTAACAGAAGTTAGCAAGATGAGATAAGATAACAAATATAAGAATTTCTCTCTCCTTCCCTATTTAGTGATACTGGATCAGGTATGTTGTCATAGCAACAGTTGTCATCTATAAATATAATAATTTCTTCCTGTTCCTTATCTAGTTATAACCTTAAAGAAATGAGGTACTGCACATGATTTTGTGTGTTTTACAAGGAAATCTCCCTTATGCAAAGTACAGGCAAGCTGATGGCTTTATTTATTTATTTATTTACTTATTTTTGATATATATAAAGATGAGAGAAATTTCGTACTAAAAACATGTAATTGGCATTTGTCAAAAATCCAAGAACAGGACAGATTAAAGTTCGTGACAGAAGTAGCCAAACAGAACTAGAACAGACAAACAAATGTACATGTATGTATGTATTGTGGTGACTGATTTTTCTGAAATTACTCCTTTGAATGAGCAATGGAGTAAAATGTCCATTGATGTAGTTATAGTACTATTGGTGATCCTTCAATCAGTGGTATCTTCTTTATTTCAGGTACTTAATACATTATTCATGATTAAGTTGTCAATAGCAGACCAGCCAACCCTTACGATTTTTCCGTAGTTCTTACTGAAAATTTCCAAAAAATTTAAATTCTTACGATTGTACGGATACGGCATGTTTTCTTCCGATTTTTATCTGTTCCGGTTTTAGAAAATTGTCCTGGAATCGCTTTTAAGGCATGCAGATTACAATAAAACATTAAAAAGATAGCCATTGATCACTGTCACTACGCAAAGTCGGAAGAGCGTTTGGTAGTAAAGTATTTCAAAGACATTCTGAAGTGTAATAATCCAGCATCTGTGTGATTTTAAAGTTTCTCACAGTAACTGTCACATCTCAAAAATAAGCAAACACAAAGCAGATCTGGCCGATTATGGAGAAAACTGACTTTTGTAAAATCTTACTGAAACTGGTGCAATCTTACTGAAAAATGTCCTTGATCTTACTGAATAGTTGTCCAGGGGGTTCGCAGGTCTGCTATAGTGATAAATAAAGATCAGTCTTTGTAAAACTAAAAAATTTGGTCTTTTTCACATACTTGTTTTCAAACCTGGCATTGCCATAAGTCGAGACTTATTACTTTTCCAGTGTCGTCATAGGCAGTGGCGGCAGCGTGTCAAAATGTGAAAGTTTATGTTAAAGTAATGTATTTTCTACTCGATCAAAAACTAACCAGGCGAGACATTTAAATCCGTGGAATTTTTGTTTATATTAAATATGTATTCAATTTTTGTTTTCTTTTTTCAGCAATTAATTGATGCATTAGTTAGAGAAGATATAAGAAATATAATATTGGTGTTAGGACATAGTACAGCCAATGATATTAACTCTCCGTATAGCAGAGATGATGGTAGAACAGCTTTACATATAGCTGCAGCTCTTGGCAATGTGGTTTTTGTTCAACTTCTTTTATGGGTAAATTGATTTATTTTTCCTGTGATTTTATTAAGTTGTTATTTAATACAATGAACTTAACATGTTGCTAAGAAATGGTTAGTTCAACAGAGATAGAGTTGCTAGTATCGGTGTTGGAATGTTCATTTCTTGAACACTCAAAAAAGGTAGCAGTTCAGAAGTTGAGTACAGCGGAGAGATGCCTCAGACAATTTTCTTTCACTTATATCAAGGCGGACAGTCCTTAGATGGTAGAGAAAACCAGATTACCCAGAGAAAACCACCAAGCTTTGGCAAGCAAAATGACAAACTTTTTACACCAGAATCTGCCCGAGTGGAATTTGAACCTAAGAATGAGAGGCATTGTGATACATAGATCAAGCTCCAGCAATTCAGAAGGTGCAGGAAAAAAAAGCAGAATATTGTTAGCTCCTATAAATTTGTATTTTAATCAAAATAATCAAAATAAGTGGAATATGTCAATCATGTTTAAAATCAGTCAAACAGCCAGAGTAAGTGAGTAGTTTAAGAGTCATCACAGCATTTAAAAAAAAAATGAATAAAGGTAATTTTAACAGTAATGATTTGATTCTGGGACTGGACAATGCCCACAATTGGCATTATATTTCAAACAATCATTTTTAGCTCAACTGGCTATAGCCAGCTGAGCTCATGGCAGGGTTTTGCGTGCGTGCGTAAACTTTAATCTTCTCCTCTTAAACCACTGGGCCAATTGGGACCAAATTTGGTGTGGAAGGTCCTTAGGTGGAGTAGACTAAAGTTTATACTAGGCAACCCCGCCTGACATCCAAGATGGCCGCTGTTACTATAAATAGCAAAAACACATAAATAGCCATTGTTGAGTCATTTTTAGCTCATCTGACCGAAAGGTCATGTGAGCTTATGGCATGGCGCGGCGTGTGTATGTGCGTGCGTGTGTGCGTCGTTAACACCTATTTTCGACTTCTCCTCCAAAACTGCTGGACAGATTTCAATGATACTTGGTCATATATGGGCCGGTGCAATTCAGATTTGTTCATGGCATTGCCATGGCTACCAAAACTAGGTCAAGGTGACCTAGGGGTCCAAAAATCTTAAAAAATCTTCTTCTCCGAAACCGATGATGGGAGAAAAAATCTGATGTGATATTTGGCTTCTCTAGGGTCTTAAGCCTATAGTTTGTTCATTTCGTGAAATTTGGTCAAAAAAACTCGTTTTTGCGTTTAATTTTAAAAATTTCATAAAATGGCTCCAAATTGTTTCAACTTGACTACTTGAACAGATAATGACATGGGGTTTTCAGTTTTGACTTATTCTTAAAATAACCTTCAAAATGGGATCAAGGTCAAAGTTCAAGGTCATGACCTAGTTTGTAATTTTGCAGTTTAAGGCTATTTTCTTCAAAAATTTAAAGATATATAATATCAAAACATTGCAAAAATGTTCAGAATGACAAAATTCAAAAATATACAAAGTTTCGTAACTATATGATAATGCATATAGGAGTTGTTGCCCCTGAAATGTTATTTATTGCTTTTAAAAACTAAAATTGTGCATTAGATTGAAAACTATTAACTTTTTGCATAGGCATATAATTAGATTATTGTAGGTATTGACATGACGATCATTTTGATATATGACTCAAGGTCATACATTCAAAGGTCAAGGTGATAGGTGCATAAAAAGCCTCAAATTGTTAATTATCTTGAAAACTGTTAACTTTTTGCATAGGCATATATATTAGAATATTGTAGGTATTGACATGACGATCATTTTGATATATGACTCAAGGTCATACATTCAAAGGTCAAGGTCATAGGTGCATAAAAAGCCTGAAATTGTTAATTATCTTGGAAACTATTAACTTTTTGTATAGACATATAAATCAAAATATTGGGGGTATTGACATGACAATCATTTTGATATATGACTCAAGGTCATACGTTCAAAGGCCAAGGTCATAGATGCATAAAAAGACTCAAATTGTTAATTATCTTGAAAACTGTTAACTTTTTTCATAGGCATATATATTAGAATATTGTAAAGATGGACATGATGATCATTTTGATATATGACTCAAGGTCATATGTTCAAGGTTCAAGGTCATTAGTGCATAAAAAGACTCAAATTGTTAATTATCTTGGAAACTATTTAACCTTTTGTATAGGCATGTATATTAGAATATTGTAATTATTTTTGCCAATGATTTTGGCCATATTCTCAGGTGAGCGTTAAGGCCAATGGGCCTCTTGTTTAACCGTTTTTGTTCAAATTTGAAATGTAGAGAGTAGATAGTGAGGCATTCAACATATATAATGGGTTTTTCTGACAAATTTTTTGTTAAACCGATTTTTATGAATTATGCAAATGAGGTGTCATATTTAATCCATTCTTTGAAAATCTTCTCCTCTGAAACCACTGGGCCAACTAAAACCATATTTGGTGTGGAAGGTCCCTAGGTGGGGTAGACTAAAGTTTGTACCAGGCGGCCCCGCCCGACATCCAAGATGGCTGCTGTTACTATAAATAGCAAAAACACATAAATAGCCATTGTTGAGTCATTTTTTATCTGTTTTTGTTCAAATTTGAAATGTAGAGAGTAGATAGTGAGGCATTCAACATATATAATGGGTTTTACTTGAGAAATGTTTTGTTGAACCGATTTTTACGAATTATGCAAATGAGGTGTAATATTTAATCAATTCTTTGAAAATCTTCTCCTCTGAAACCACTAGGCCAATTGGAACCAAATTTGGTGTGGAAGGTCCCTACATTGTCCTGACTAAAGTTTGTACCAGACAACCCAGCCCAACATCCAAGATGGCCGCTGTTACTTTAAATAGAAAAAAACACTAAAATGGCCATTGTGGATGCATTTTTCAACCAATTAAGATCAAATTTGAAATATACAAAGTAAATCATGAGGGATTCAACATATTTAACTGGTTTTTGTGGGAAATTTTTTGTTGACCTGATTTTCAAGAATTATGCATATTAGGTGTAATATTTAGGGAAATCTGTGAATATCTTCTCCTCTGAAACCACTGGGCCAATTGGAATGAAATTTTGTGTGAAAGGTCCCTACGTCGGCCTGACTAAAGGTTGTACCAGGCAACCCAGCCTGACATCCAAGATGGTTTAACTAAAAATAGAAAAAAAAAGACCATTTTGGATCTTTTTTACCAATTATGGTAACCACATCACTTTGTCTTACAGGCACCACAGTGGCCGAGTGGTCTTAAGCATTTGATGTTACGGATCACAGCACCTCTCATCCCTGACATTACGCATTAACGTCCCAGTGGTGCTAGCTTTTCATCTTTGAAAGTTTGTCAGTTGACTTGCTGCTTGGTCGTGGTTTTCTTCTATACTCCAGTGTCCTCCACCATTTCCAAAACTGACAGTCTCCGTATAAGTGAAATATTCTTGAGTTGAATGTTAAAAAGCATTACAATCAAAAACAAACATTGTCTTACATATGCAGCCAGTTGAGCATCACAGACCCTATTGAGCCTCTTGTTTATGTTTCTGGCAACTTTTTCATTACGATTATAACAATTTTTAGCATTGTGTTGAAGACAATTTTAGTTTAAAACAGGTTTCATTAAGGTTAACATTTTTACCTGTAAACTTATCAGAAAGGTAACATGTAAAATTTGCTGGAATAGTTAAAAAAATAATAATAATAAAAAATAAAAAAATTAAAAAAAAAAAAATGCCGGAAAAGTAATATGACATGTTTATTAAATTGCTGGAAAAGTAAAACACCCTTTGATCCAATCTGAATTAGGTAGAATCAAAATTAAAGTCAATATTAATTGTACTCTATACATTATGACACCTTATGTTTTTTTTGTTACAATAACCCTCATTTTGCAATACACTCGCTGTATTCATTGACATCATGTTATGAGTGGAGTGGAGTCAAGATTCTTTCACTTATTTCGAGACGGTCAGTTCTGGGATGGTTGAGGAAAGCAGAATGTGATAGAGAAAACAAACAACCTTTGGCAATCGAACTGACAAATTTTCTCGCACTAGGATCTGTCCCGAATGGGATTCTAACCCAGGTGGTGAAATCATATTATGAATCAACTATAGTAGTAAATTGATACATGTATTTACAAAATTTGTCAGCTGGTGGAAGGTCTTCTGTAAAAAAAAAAAGGTTTAAGGTACCATTTTTAAGACTATTCATTCATTTCATTCATTTTATTTATTTATTTATTTATTTATTTATTTATTTATTTATTTATATTTACAGTATAGTGCTAATGTTAAGGTAGTTGATCACGAGGGAAGAAATGGTTTGTGGTATGCTCGAAGCTCTGGATCGAATGAATGTGTAGAACTTTTAGTTGTTAATGGTTGTCCGGAACATCCAACATTATCCCGACGGAGAACAAGTGTTCAACAACAACAAGGTCAACAAAAAACAGACGTTTTTGAAAAATTACCTGCCAGTGTTATATGACTTTTGTCTCGTTGGATTTATTAGTTATACTCACATTTTAACAAATTGTACCAGAGTCTTGTTACTGGCAGGAAGTGAGAAGCAACCGTTTACTTACAAATGGATATGAAATCCACTTTTTTTTTTGTAATTGTAATTTCGTCCATAATCTCAAAAGAAATAAAGTGTTAAGTCTTTGCTTCGGAAGTGTTAAGCTTGCTGTTAGGGAACATTCAATTTTCGGAAAAAGTTTGATGCTTGTATTTTTCATGGAGTCGGGAAGTACACACATAATCAAGAAGATTTAGAAGTTTAAAAAAAAATAAAATATTGTGTTGATGTAACTTCGTAAAAAGCAAAAATTGTTATAAGTGTCACAAGGATATGTATAATGAAACAAATTGAGTTATCCGACTTGATAATTTACTGAATCATGAATGTAAAATTATATTCAAGACATTGTTATTTATGAGATTGAAATACTGATGCAGCAAGATACTGTATGAATGTTTTTTGCAAAATGCTTGATAATCACACTTGATTATGAATGTAGGATTATACCAATTTGTGATGACACTGATTAGAATGTGAACAACAGTACTTAATTGATTGCAGTACATGTATTTGATCATGGATATGAAATTATGCCACGATTGTTTAACAATGTATGTAGGTTGATTGGGAATAAGATTCTAAATAAAAATATGAATTGTTTTCCACCTTGATTGTAGCGGAAAGAAAAAGGATTGAAGGTTTAGTTTATCATAAAATCTGTGATGAAAACTTGCTTTTTATAAATGCATAACTTATTTAATTGTATAAAAATGAATTATGAGATTTTTAAAATTTCAAAACATGCATACCATGCTTGCCTTGTCATTTTTGTCAGTCGATGGGTTCACATTGGACTAAGCTAGCTACAGCAATGATTGCCTTGCCATTTGTTGGTAGATAATAACACATTTAAGTTAGCTGGCTACAACAGTCAAAGCTTAATCTTTTGTCAGTTAGTGAGTTTTTTTTAAAAAAAGTTAGCTAGCTACAGCGATTACTGCCTGTGCACTGCTGCCTAAATTAGATTGTTAGAGTGTCATACACTTCATTGTTATTCTCTTTATCACCTCAATATTCTTTTTAAAAGCTCAAGACATTAAAAAATTAAGTCAAAGTGTATTCCAAAGCCTAAAGGTTCATCACACTTGTTTTTTGTGCAAGTTACAGAGCCAAAAAACAATCAAGAGTAATATATTCCGTGTAAAAGGGGTACCAGTCCTTTTCAAGGTTAACCTACTTAATTATTGCCAGTATTGATTCTAGCCTGCCCTGATCTTATCAGAGCAATATTTTATATTTAGATATGTTTTTTTTTTCCTTTTCATGACCAGTTTTCATTTGTATCTTTTAATATGGAAAATCAACTGATCTACTTGACCTTGCTGTAATTTTTTGCTACAAAATATTCAGTGACCTCCTTTTTCATACACTTCAAATTAATACTTTATATACCAATTTATAATTTTTAGTATATTTTTTCCCCAATATAGTATGCCACCAGTTTAATTATCCATGATTTTCAAACACTTGCTGCATGTCAAATTTGTCCGTCTTTAATAAGCACTAGTAGTACTCAAGTTCATATGACATGTTTTTTGTAAGGGGAGGGAGGGGGGGGGGGGGTCCAGGAGGTCCAGACTCCACCCTTTCAAAATTAGTAAAATAAAAAAAAAAAAAAAAGAAATATTGATGAAAAAGGGCTTTTTTTTTTAATCCAGGAATTTAGAAAATTGTGTCTTTATGAATGTTACTTTTCCAGACCCTCACTAGCATGGAAGTGCCTTCAATGCACTATTCTCCTTTCAGTGCAATACTTGTGTCTTTATTGTGGACTTCCCCTTTTCTATTTTCTGGATCCGCCAATGTCAGATATTGGTGCCAAGATGCAGTGTCATTGAAGAAGAGAAAGGATGAAATATAGGCTTGAATAGAAGGCAGCATATATGTTGGATAATAAAATAGGCCTTCCTAGAGCATATCATGTAGATCAGGACCTATTTAAATATTTATCAGCTAGATTGATAGTAGCAATGTTTAAAATAAAATTTCTGGCTCTAAAGCAAACTGTTCAACCTTGGCTGGTATTCAAACCCTAAATTTTTTAATCAAAGTGCGTAACATTATCTACTAAGCTGTCTGTCTTGGAAGACATTACTTATACACTGTCATCTAATTTTTTAGCTAACCTGACCGAAAGGTCATGTGAGCTTATGGCATGGCGCGGCATGTGTATGTGCGTGCATGTGTGCGTCGTTAACACCTATTTTCGACTTCTCCTCCAAAACTGCTGAACAGATTTCAATGATACTTGGTCAGAAGCATATATGGGCCGGTGCAATTCAGATTTGTTCATGGCGTTGCCATGGCTAACAAAACTAGGTCAAGGTGACCTAGGGGTCCAAAAATCTTAAAAAATCTTCTTCTCCAAAACCGATGATGGGAGAAAAAATCTGATATGATATTTGGCTTCTCTAGGGTCTTAAGCCTATAGTTTGTTCATTTCATGAAATTTGGTCGAAAAATTGGTTACGCGTTTTTGCGTTGAATTTTAAAAATTTCATAAAATGGCTTCAAATTGTTATAACTTGACTATTTGAACAGATAATGACATGGGGTTTTCAGTTTTGACTTTTTCTTGAAATGACCTTTAAATTAGGGTCAAGGTCACAAATCAAGGTCATGACCTAATTTGTGATTTATGCAGTTTTAGGCAATTTTCTTGCAAATATTTAGAGATACATGACATCAAATCATTGTTAAAATGTTCAGCATGATAAAATTTAAAAAGGTACCAAGTTTCGTACCTATATGATAATCTATGAAGGAGTTGTTGCCCCTTAAATGTTATTTTTGGCTTTTAAATACCAAAATTGTGCATAAGCTTGATAACTATAATCTTTTTGTATAGGCATTTATATTAGAATATTATAGGTATTGCAGCAATGATCATTTTGATATATGGTTCAAGGTCATGTGTTCAAAGGTGAAGGTCACAGCTGCAAAAGAAGACATAAATTGCTTATTATCTTGAAAACTTTAACTTTTTGTATAGGCATGTATATTAGAATGTTGTAGGAATTGATATGGTGATCATTTTGATATATATGGTCCAAGGTCATATGTTCAAAGGTCAAGGTCACAGCTGCAAAATAAGACTTTAATTGCTAATTATCTTGAAAACTGTTAACTTTTTGTATAGGCATTTATATTAGAATATTGTAGGTATTGCAGCAATGATCATTTTGATATATGGTTCAAGGTCATGTGTTCAAAGATGAAGGTCACAGCTGCAAAAGAAGACATAAATTGCTTATTATCTTGAAAACTTTAACTTTTTGTATAGGCATGTATATTAGAATATTGTATGTATTGACATGGTGATCATATGTTGTTCAAGGTCATATATGTTCAAAGGTCAAGGACATAGCTGTATAAGTATACTAAAATTTGTTAATTATTTGGAAATTGTTTATTGCATTACAGTAACTTCATGCATATTATATATGCTACTTATAAATGAAATGTGACTGGATATATTTCTGATTAAGTTTTGTGGGAGTTCTTAACCTGAGAAAACTTGTAAAGTTTCTGTACCTAATATATTGTCTTTTGCACTTTGCAAACAATTTTTGATGTATCCTCAGGTGAGCGTTAAGGCCCATGGGCCTCTTGTTTGTTTATTTAAGTTTTTGAAGAGGTAAATTTCTCATAAATGAATATTCAAATGAAATTTATAACTATCCTTTCAACACAAAAATAAAGTATTCATCCTCCTTATTTCAGCTTGTATTTGAATTTTACTTAGTATGTAAATTTTAGAAATATTGAAAACAGGGTTATGGTCGCATTTAAATATTGTATTGATATTATTCATAAAAACTTAAAAATAATGAAAACATTGACAGCTGAATTGGGACTTAACTTCATGGTTTATCACAAAAGAAAAAATATCAGATTTTTCATTATCTGCTCAAAAAGAGTTAAAAATTATCATTTTTGCCCTCATGTGACAAAGAAGCATACATGATCAAGAAATAATTATAATTTTTCTGATGTTTTTATCACTGACCTACTTTACCTCGCGTATTTTTTGTAACATTTTGATTTACAGTAATTTTTACGTAATTTTTTATATACATGTACTTACCATATCTTATCACCCATGGAAAGCCAAAAAAAAATTATTATTTTTATTTTTCAGATTTATTTTAAAATACAATTACAAATAGAATAATGATCGTGCATTGATTTGTCAGGTCACAGCTGCATTTTTAATCTGGTTATTGTTGTCTTCAAATAATTTAATTTTGACTCAGTCATAGACCAAAAACTTTTACGTAAAAGCTACACACTGGTAAAAATAACCCAGATGTCAGATCCAGTAAATAAGAATTCTATTGCATGTATTGATGGGATGGACTTATAGCTCGCTAGCACAGATCAAGTTATTGTTATTCCTGAAATGTCTACATCAGTGTTTAATTGTAATTTTACCTGTATAACTTTACAGCAGGGGAGCCATCTGGTGACTTTTGCCATCCTATGGTCAGATAATTTTCAAAAGCATGTCCCTTTTAATATACTCACGTTATTTCTACTTATATTTGCTTCTACAATAAAGCTTGTCTGTAGGTTTAAGTCAAATTTTTCTCCATCAAAGCCCTGTAGTTTATTCATTGTTCGCTTCCCACTTTGATTAACTTAAAATACAAGTATTTTCATGTGCTCTTGAAAGTCATGGTAACAAGTTTTAAAAGTTTATCAAGAAAATAAAAAAAAAAACAATTTGTACAGTGCAGAAATTTCTACCGAAGATTAATGTCATAATCATATATGCAATATTTTAAACCATAACTAATGAAATTATTTCACTATCTAGGTGGGCTGTGCCATGAAATCCACCTGCTGACTAAGTCCTTGTAGATTTTTAACCCCATTTTGACTAAAACTACCATAAGGTTTTTTAATCTCTGTATATTAAGGTCACCTGCCCATAAAGGCCACTTTCATTGATTTTTTTTTTCCATTTTACGCAGGCAGGGTTAACCGTAACTGTTATATTAAGTAATTTCCAAATATATATAAATATACATATAAAACACTATGTCCAAATTGCTAAGCTTTTACAGCAGTCAATCATGTTCCATTTGCCGAGCCATAAAAGAATTTGTTTTAGAGTCACCTATCATGTCATGATCACCATCATTTTTATAAAATTATTATTATAGTGCTGTATTGTATAATTCTAGTATAAATTTTATAACAATTATACAAGTTGTATACACAGTTTATACAATAAAGGTTGTATATTTATTTGTTAATTTATGACGGTATATATTGTTTTGATGAGGAATTTAATCAAGTGGAAAATGTGCAATTATTTTTTTAGTTAATAGAAGAATCCATATCATTTTTTTTAATTATTATTATGTTTGAACTTTGACCTGTTGAAGTTTACATTAAGTTTTGTCAACTTTGAACTTTGACTTGTTTAAGTTTACAGAGAGTAATGTCAGCTTTGAACATGGCCAGTTGAAGTTTCCAGGTATTTTGTCAACTTTGAACTTTGACCTGTTGAAGTTTACAGGATGTTACTCATCAAGTTGTACAATGAACCCTGTCAACTTTGATCTGTTGAAGTTCGCAGGGAGTTATTCATGCCAACTTTTTGACATGTTGAAATTTACAGGGAGTTATATCAAAGTGATTTTTATTTAAAAAATTATACAGCTCTATAATCCCACATTTTATCAACATAATTTATTTACAGGAGTAAGCATTTACCTTTTCCCCCTACTATCAGATGGGAAAGTCCAAAATAGAAAGAAAGAGTTATTTCATTATAGATAATGGTGAAGGTGTAAATATCACCAAAATTGTATTAGATTTTAAGCTAGAGCATTAGTATCGGGTAAATCTTACATCCCTTACAATGCTTGGTATGGTCCAAATAAAAAAAAAAACAGGATCATTCCATTGTTAATCAGGGATGGATTATCAGATCACCAGTGTCAATAAAGTATTAATTATTATTAGTTATATACATGTAATCAAGGTAAAACTCAACTGTTTTACAAGTCTTTACTTCAGATAGACTTCATTCTCCCTGGCCAAGTTGTGAAGAGCATAATTAAGTGCTATACATTTGCATGTCTATGCAGGTTTTATTTGTTGGTAACTATGGTAACCACACATACACCTTGATAAGAAAACAAGCCAATTTGCTGTAATAAAGCCATTTTGTTATCTAGCTATTAGACTTTTTAGCAAATACTGTTTTTGAGATTTTAAACTTACCTTGGTAGTGATGAAATATAGTACTGTATATATTTACTCAATTTGACAACTATATCTACAAACTGACCAAAAATATTCTATTTGAAATTTTATTTTCCCCTTTTGTTTCACAATTTAGACTTTCGCAGGAAATTTGCTTTGCTACCAGTATGTAAATGCAGTCTAGCAGTCCCAGCAGTATCTAGACTGGTTTCCTTATATGCTTTCTTTTGGCTTCCCAAAAATTGGGAACCAGGTTATAAATTGTATTCTACATGGTTATGTGATGGATTTTTTAATGTGTATTTGGGAATAGTGTGTGTGTGTGTGTGTGTGTGTGTGTGTGTGTGTGTGTGTGTGTGTGATTACAAGTGTTTCTGGTGTTATATATGTGGTTGTGTATTTTCATGTAGATATTTATTATGTATAAAACATGTAAATCTGAAACTCATGTACAGTAAATGAAAAAATAAAAAAGTCTTCAAGAAAACCAAAATGTCATATGTGTTATTATTAACAACAATTATTCAACGAAAACATGTAAGATGGATGGTTCGAATGGTGTTTTTCAGCCAGTCAGGATTATTTCATTTCACAAGCAGTCAGTTCTCAAATCTTAAGTGGAAGAGAAACCACAGAGAAACCTTAGGCAAAAAAAAGGAAAAGGTTTTCTTGGAGAAACTTCATGGGACAAAGTTTTCTTGGAGAAACCTTAGGTAAATTATTGGACAAAGTTTTCCAAAATGAGACTCATTTCAACTATTAAGATATTGTGATCTACTTTTAAACTTTGAAGTAGAGTGTAGTGAAGTATTGGTGTTTTTACGCCAATGTGAAAATTCTTTTACTTTTTTCAAAGTGGTCAGTTTTGGGATGGAGGAGGAAATATCTATACATATATATATATATATATATATATATATATATATATATATATATATATATATATATATAGCAAACAAGTATATGCCAATGAAGATGTAACAGAAGGGGAGGAAACACCCGGAAAAAAAAAACACTCACACACACACACACACACACACACATCCTTGCCGAGTGCTCCAGCTGAGGAGCGTACCCAGCCCTCCCAAGTAATAAGCTAGCACTCTATCATAAAGCTAACAGATTTGGACTAGATAGTGTGGCAGTAAATCACTCTGTTATACCTACTTTATACAACACATGAACACCACGACCAGCTCAGTCTTGCTACAGAGAAATGAGGAGTTGAGTAATGGTGTTTTATGCCCCAATTAAGAATCTTTCAATTATGTTGAGTTGGGCAATCCTGGGATGATGGAGGAAAATGGAATGTCCAGAGAAAACCAAGCGAACTGACAAACTTTCTCACACTACTTGTAAAGAAGAAAGACATATTCTAACTCGGAGTTGACTAAAGGTAAATAAATTGAAGTTATGGTGTTTTATGCCCCAGTCAATGTACATAGCTCATATTTAGGCCAATAGCTTCGGGATGATGAAAGAAACAGAAACCAAGAGAAAAAAAAACCAATCTTGTCAAGAAAATTGACAAACTTTCTCACACAAAGATCTATAATTATGGGATTAAAAAATTGGGAGTTAAGGCCCTGTAATCAGCAAGACAAAACAAAGTCCATCAAAATATGGACCAAGATTAATTCTATGTATAATGGCATATAAAAAAATAAATAAAAAGACCTTATAACTGAATATTGTCTTGTACACATTTAATTAACATTTATTATTCACCTGTAACTCCTAACATTAGGATATAATAATTCATCAACATTTTCCTCCTTTCAAAATCTCATCTTAATAAATATCTAAAATCACTAACAACCAAACCTGCCTTTAAAGACCCTCCTCCAAAAAAAACTTAGTGAAAGTGGTTATTCGATACAGGTTACAATCAAACCTGGCTGTTTAAACTACCAAAGAGAACCCGTGACATGATTCTATTTTGTATTAATTGAGAATTATTGACATCTTCGTCCTTTATTCAGGCAGCTTTTAGTGACAGGTTGAACTGTACCTGTCTATTAAGACCAGAAAGGAACCTGCTCAAGTGGTTTTATTGTACAGGTTCAAACAATACAGAGAGATGATGAGAAACCATATTAAATCCCTTTGGTTGTTTTATAGAGGTGGTCTTTGAAGACAGGTTGGACGTTAACTATACTTTTTAAAAAATGAGAAAAAAAAATTTCCTCAATTTAACATTCAAAAATTAAATTTTGTGACTCAAAACTAGGTACTGTGCCTGTGTATGATATTACTATTGTGAATGTTTATAAATTATCTAACAAAAGAGATTCATTTTGTGCTTAATGGTATAATAAAAATAATTTAAAAAAACCACAAATTTTAAGAGATTCAAGTTGATATTTTGGGTGCTCTTTTATTCAGTTGTCATTTCGTGATTTTTCAACTCATTAACAATTGTAATTTTTGTTTTACTGCCATTCATTTTTCTTAGGTGAATGGTGAATTTTGGGGAAAAAAAATCAAAACACACTGTTTGTGATTTTTCAATTCATCAACAATAGTAATTTTTGTCTCCCTTTCATTCATATTTTCTTACGGTGTATGATGAATTTTATAAACTTAAAACATGCGTACTTCCAATGTAACCTGTTTGATATTCTTCTTTATTTGTGGAACATGTCGATAACAGTTCAGACCACATGGTTATACAATGTATTATATATAAACAAAGAACATGGAAAATGATTAACATGAAACAAAAAACTGTTAATTTAAGGATTATGATTAAATATATTGCACCAGTATTGAACCAGTTAATTCCACAAACATATATGTGACTTCAGACTTAATGCTAATAAACTTGTTTAGATAGGAATAAAAACATTGAAATGATATTAAAATCACACTAAAAATTGTCCACTGTATATTGGCAGAGTAAACAAACCCAGGTCAATATTGAGCTGGTAAAATTCCCTGCTGTGTATAAAGGAGTACTGAAGTTTTTTGCTCTCATCAAAATTATTTCAATTATAATAAGATCATCATTCAGTTCAAGAAAGGTGGGGGTAACCGGAGAGCCCAAAAATAACATTTTTGCAAGAAAACAAACTTTCTCACAATAGAATCTGGCTCAGGTTGGGATTTGAACTTTAGGTTGACTGGCTAAACAATGAGGTGGTTCAACAGACAAGAAAAAAAAGGATATCTCTGTTACATTATGTAGCAATGTCCATTTTTGTAATCAAGCCTAAGATTTTCCTTATTTATTAAATTAAATCTGGCAAATTTTAATCCTTAATAATTTGGTTAATTGTTGAGATATTGAGCAATTTAAAGTGTCATTTTGAAGATCACTTCAATCTTGTAACATCTGTATTAGTTGCAACACACAATGTTTATTTGTAACTCAGATAGAGATTTCTAAAATTTGCTAAAATTTGCTAAATTTAAGTTAAGGAAAATCTTAGTTAAGGAATGTTTGTGAAACCAGGGCCAGGGACTTAGGTCATATGATCATATCATGTGTCGTTGTATACAATTTTTCACAAGTCCTTTTTGCTATTTTTGTTGATCATATGAACATTCTTATTACACACTATAACAAACCTGTTTCGAGTTTATAAAATTGTTTTTGCCATAATACAGTGAACAATTTTTTTATACTGACAATTATTCTATTTCTGCAAAGTACTTTATACATTTATAACACTACTTATGATATGAGAATATAGTACATTAGTGTTTAATCATTACAACAGTTGGTTTGGGACTAACATATTATAAGGATTGTTTGATTGCAGAGTATGACGTCGATTAAACAAATCTTGACGAAATTGTATGTATCATTAATAACACTTTACAAAAAGACATAAAGACACACACACACACACACATGTGTGTGTGTGTGTGTGTGTGTGTGTGTGTGTGTGTGTGTGTGTGTGTGTGTGTATAGATATATATACAAAATGTATATATCTGTAGATATCTTGAATATATCTGAATATATGAAAATTTCTGGAGTTTTGCAATATGTACAAAAGGATTAAACTTATTACAATTAGCCATACAATTTTTTTCACTCTTAATAGTACATGTAATAAATTTATAATTACAACACATTTTCAAACTCAATATACCTACTAACATGTCATTCAAAATATGAATAGTTTCCCTTTGTTATTGTATAATTTAAATCACAACCATAACTTTTAAAGACAATTCACCAACAAGGCAGAAAAAAATGAATGGATGACAATAAAAGAACAAAGAAAAATAACATTTCTTGAGATTTTCTTTATCACAAAGATTTATATTTATTTTATATCAATAAAGAAAAATGGAAAATATTTAACTGATAAAACACATATTTTCACAGCAGTGAAATACATATATTTTCACCGGTGAAAATATATGTATTTCACTCCAAATTCCGTCACGTGCAATTTAGATATAAAAACAATTCAAACAGTGATATAAAATAAATAGAACATTTAACAGTGAAGTATGAATATGAATGCTCCGTCTCGTGAAAATATTGATTTTCTCACTTCACTCGACAAAATAAATTTCATATTCATACTTCACTGTTAAATATCCTCTTTATATATAACTGAAAAAGGAAACCATCATGGAAGCAGACAAAAAACTTAAAGAATTATAAGATTCCTTTTTTTTTTTTTTTTTGAAAGGTTGACATTGAAAAAGTGAAATTATTCAACACATATTTCTTAAAAGGAAAACCATATTTATTCATTTTATACATGTATGTTAACAATACTTTCACCTTTAAGATGGGTAAAGATTTTTTTTTACTAAAAATACTTTTAAAATTAAGAATTGAAAGAATTTTTTTTTTTTTTTTTTTTAAAAATGTTAAAAGTGCAAACAATGCAAAGATTTTAACTACCGTAAAAAATCTTTCAAAGACAAAACTGTAAAGAATATTGAAACATCTAAAAATCAAAAAAAAAATTTTCACAAAAAAATTCCATCCCACAAATTTTGAAATATTTTAAACAATTATAGCACAATAAACTGTTTAATATAAGCTATGTGGCTATCATGAAATAATTGTGATTTCTTTATAAAAAGAGAACTGACATGATAAAAACCGATTAAATGACATATCAGGTAACAACATCTTTTGACGTACCTGATGGTAATTGTTTTGTCATCATGACATCATGTAACAGGTAAACATTTTTATATCTTTACAAAATAAAAGAGTTTATGCAAACTTACAGATTCTATACTGGAAATTAACCTAAAAAACACATTTTTTGAAAAAATCCCACCTTCACCCCAAAAATGAATTTCCTATTACAATAAACAAAAGGTCACAAAATGGACGGATATGCGATATCAGATATGTCATACATTTTAAAAAAAATATGTGTGCAATACAATATTACATTTGTATATATTATCAATAACTTCATAAATACATCTATATCTGGGTTTTATATGCTCCAGTTATATTATGTTAGCAAAACTGTACCCTTTCGATTTCTTGATATAAGTGAAATATTCTTGACTGGGATGTTAAAAACCATTACTCACTCACTCACTCCCTTTCGATTTCTAGAGTAATCTCTGTTTTTAGAGTAATCTCCCTTGTCTAATAAGACACATTGACATGTTGCTCTTTTTTTTGCTATTTCGCAAGTGTTAACTTTTTTTTTTTTTTCTATACATAGTAATTGTACTGAAGTACTTTGCGATTTGATTGATTTGATTTAATTTATTGGGGTTTTACATCCCAGGCAAGAATGTTTCACCTATATCGAGACGTCACCAGCTTTAGGCGAAGTGGCAGAAGTATTTTGAGAACTGAATTTACTAAAAGTATTTTACTGCAATATATACCATATACATGAAATACACACTGTTTCTCTTCCTATTACATATAGGTCATACATGATATTTTTGCAGAGTTAATCCATATAGGGTAAACAAGACAACAACAAAAAAAAAAAAAAAAAAAAAAAAAAAAAAAAAGCAATACTCCTGAATTTATTGTAGTTTGTGGTAAACATGTATGCTGAGATTGTGACCATAGTTATTTATAGCCAAGTGACACAATTAGAAAAAATGAAACAATATAAAAATACTGTGTTTTAAATGTAAACTTATTAATATGAATTAAACTGAGCATATTTATAAAAACTATAAATGCAAAATAACCCCAATGCTCTGAGTCAAGTTATTTGAAATTGGTGTAAGGTTGCTACTCATGTAATTATTTGTTATATTCTTACATTGTTGATTCACACATTGCTGGTAGCTAGGTAGACGGTTGGTACTTATCCTTCTGGACCACCCGGCCTCACTTCACTTGCAATTTTTCCAACAAATATTTCCAATATCATTAAAGCATCAGTGAGAAACAATTGTGAAACAGTGAACCACAGCAGTGAATTAGTAAAACACAGAAGTGAATCAGTGAATGAAAAAAGTGACAGTAAGAGACAACAGAAAATCAGTGAAATGTATACACCAAGTCAATGTAAACCAATAAACATAATAACATCACATAGGTTAGGTTAGATTTGAAAACTAAACATATCTAGAGAGTTGTCAGAAGTACACTGTAGCTTGAATGTACAGCTATACACAGGAACAATTTAGTTTGTATGTACAGTTATACACAGGAACAATGTAGCTTGTCTGTTCAGCTACATGTAAGAAGGATAGCTTGTCTGTACAGCTACATGTAAGAAGTGTAGCTTGTATGTACACCTATAAACAGGAACAATGTAGCTTGTCTGTTCAGCTACATGAATGAAGTGTAGCTGGTCTGTACATCTACATGTAAGAAGTGTGGCTTGTATGTACAGCTACCAGAGGAATAATGTAGCTTGTGTGTGAAGCTACCTGTAACAACAATTTAGCTTGTGCATAGAGCTACATGTAATAACAGTGTAGCTTGTGTGTAAAGCTACATGTAAGAACAGTGTAGCTTGTGTGTAAAGATACATGTAAGAACAATGTAGCTTGTGTATAAAGCTACATGCAAGAACAGTGTAGCTTGTGTGTACAGCTATATGTAAGAACAGTTTAGCTTGTCTGTATAGCTACATGTAAGAAAATTGTAGCTTGTCTGTACAGCTACATGTAAGAACAGTGTAGCTGTACAGCTACATGTAAGAACAGTGTAGCTTGTCTGTATAATTACATGTAAGACCAGTGTAGCTGGACTGTACAGCTACATGTAAGAACAGTATAGCTTGCCTATACAGCTACATATAACAACAGTGTAGCTACATGTACATGCTACAGTGTAGCTTGTCTGTATAACTACATGTAAAACAGTGAAGCTTTTCTGTATAACTACATGTAAAACAGTGTAGCTTGTCTGTATAACTACATGTAAAACAGTGTAGCTTGTCTGTATAACTACATGTAGTTTTTTAACAAAATTTGTCCATCATTTTCAAGCTTGATTCAACAAAAATGTGCTTGGAAAGAAAAATTTGATAATGACATGGAATTTTTTTTTAAAGACTCCAATTGAATGAAGGAGTACAGACAGACTAACAAGAAAAGAATGAAGGAACAGAAGAAAGATTTTTTTTATTATGCTTATTGAAAAATTACACCTGATAAATCTTATACCCTTTACATGCAAAGGAAAAACCCTTATTTTCTTTTTCTTAAAAAAAAACTTCTGTCAAACTTAATAAAACTTTTCAGGTTTTTTAATTTAAAAAAATGTATAATGCATTAAGAAATAATGATTTACTACTTTCAAATCTTAAGAGTTTAACTACTAAGGGAATTTTTTTTTAAAATTTCAATTACTGAGGGATTTATTTTCAAAATACTCATTTCCATAAAATTTTTATCTAATTTTTTCTAAAATTGCAAAACCATGAATTCAAACCCAACGAATAATAACAATTCTACTGAGTATATATATATATTAAAAAAAAATTTAAAATTCACAAATTATCTATAACTAGCCATTAAAAATTTAAAATGAAATGAAGTGAGAAAAATAAATACCTGCAACACTAAAATATACATATTCATTGTGCAACAAATGAATACTAAATGATTGAATTGCTAAAGGCATCTTTAACACTATAAAATTGAATTTGCATTATTTAACAGAATTTATGTTAGGTTTATTATATCTAAAAGTATTTACTTCATATCGGATGGATTTTGATTTATTATACTTGACAGATTAACCAGAGGCAAAAAATAAAAAATAAATAATAATAATTAAGATAATAATAATAATAATAATAATAATAATAATAAAGCAAATTATTTGGAATTTACTGATATCTGTACTTATTGGCATCCAACAATGAAAAAATACACAAATGCAAATTGTTGATATTTGCAAAAAATCAACTGGAAAATTATTTTTATGATTTACAATTTATAATCATAATAATTTCTCAGACCAACAAGGTGTTTTATAAATAAAAAGAGTTGAGTAATGATGTTTATCTATGCCTTAGACAAGATTCATTTACTCATATTGAGGCAGTCATCTATGAAATTGTGGAGAAAACCAGAGTGCCTGGAGAAAGGAACTGACCTTTGGCAAGTGAACCCAATAACTTTCTTACACTAGGATCTGCCCCAGTGGGAGTAGAACTTAAGCAGTGAGTGGCTGTGATCAGTAAATGTGCGCTTTAGACCACTTGGCCACCAAGGTAACTTAATTAATAAAATGAAATGGATACTTGAGTAAAATGCAAACCTCTAGTAAAATATTACAATTAATCATGGGCAGTTGTTTATGTAACAATATAGTACATCACTACAATAACTATGTTACTATTATCACATATAAATCAATTAACACTGTTCATTGTAAAGTTGCTGGTAAAAGTAGATCAGTCTCTTTGTTATCATCTAAACTTGTCAATCATCAGCCACTGTCTCGTACCTGTTATGATAAAATATAAAGGGATATGTATTCATGAATAAAAAATCCATTATAAACAAGCTACAAGTTTTAAAAGAAAGTATCATCACACAAACACACACACACACACAAACACACACACACACACACACACACACACACACACACACACACACACACACACAAATATATATTTGAAATACAAACAGTAAACTATACTACAGGAAAATGAGAAAACCATGTCAAAAAATACAGATATATTTAATTATAATACAAGATGTAAAATTACTAAAACAAATGGGACTTAAACAATACTTGACCTAATACATTATGAATTAAAAAAGGGTGAAAATTACATAAAATAAAGCAACAAATGGGATATTTAGTAATACTTCATCATACTGCCAAGCATTATCAATTCTATGCACAAAATAGAAATAATCGATCAATCAATCAATCAATCATTCAATCTATCTATCTATCTATTTATCAACCTATCTATCTATCTATTTATCTATCAATCTATCTATCTATCTAACAACTGTATTTACCAGTACATTTTATTTATTTATTTATTTATTATTATTTACTTAGTATTTGGTACTACACAGTTGTTCTCACTGTTTATTATAATGATTTTTTGCAATGACACTGGTTGTCACAAAAAGAATTGAATAAATCTCTTAAAGCAAAAGACATTTAAAGAAAAGTTAATAAATATAAAGGTACACAGGCATTGAATGTTTTTTGCCATAAACCTCAGATCTCTTGTGTTCTTTCTTAAATTAATTACTTTTCCAGTGACATTAAAGCTCCAATTTTCTGAATTTTTTTTGATTTTCTAAAAATATATTTTTTTAAAAATAGATATCTTCTAACCACGATCCGTGACAATCGTTTTTTTAAATTTCATTTCTTTTAGCTGTATATAAACGATGTCCTCTGACCGGTTGGTCAGTGTTTTATGATGGTAATTATGAGCTTGGAGCATGTGCACGGATGTACGGAAAAACCCTAGAATCAAAGGTGAAACACGACAGATTGCATTAATTGTCCTTCATTAATATCCAGATTATTTGAAATGGTGTTATGTATCCCTTACCAAGTCAAAAATGACAAATTCAACAAAGTTCTGTGTTTAATTTATCGTATTTCAACGTTTTGAAAGTTGTGTTTAAATGATCCGGGTTTTGATGATGTAACCATGTTCTAATATTAGATCCCAAATGCCGCATCTCGCTGGGTAAATACTGTAATTTCTGTATTTATTCGAAGTTTTATCGTTGAACCAAATGTAACATTGTTCAGTAGGAACATCCTTAATTAGATTAGCAACGTTTTAATTTTTTCTTTGGAAAACTTAATGCAGCTTTAAATCATTATTTGAAATTCTTAGAGTACTGTTTTTCATCATACTTATTCATCTTATGGAATAAGAAAGATGATGAAAACAGGTTTATGGCAATAACAGGTCTATCACAATATCATAAAGAAATAAATACAAACTTTGATAATCTTTTTCTGAGATCCTTCATCTGGTCATTTTTCTTCATCAACATTTGTTTCAGATTTTTAAATGGAGTTGTTTGACTAACTTTTTTCTCTAATTCCTGAAAAAATAAACAAGAGAAATGTATATGTAAGGAGTGGAATAAAACAGAGTGTCATGTAAGGAGTGGAATAAAGCAGAGTGTCATGTAAGGAGTGGAATAAAGCAGAGTGTCATGTAAGGAGTGGAATAAAGCAGAGTGTCATGTAAGGAGTGGAATAAAGCAGAGTGTCATGTAAGGAGTGGAATAAAACAGAGTGTCATGTAAGGAGTGGAATAAAGCAGAGTGTCAAGTAAGGAGTGGAATAAAACAGAGTGTCAGTTCTGGGGTGGTGAGTGGAGTAGAGAGGAGTTAAATAATGGTGTTTTTATACCCTAATCAAGGTTTTTTTTTTCACTGATTATGAGGTGGTCAGGTCTAGGATTGTGTAATAGAGTGTAGTCTTGGTGTGTTTTATCCTTCAAGAATCTTTAACTTATATTAAGGTGGTTAGTTCCGGGACAGTGGAATTAAATAATGGTGTTTTTTTATTCCCCAGTCAAATTTCTTTTACTTATACTTATATTAAGATGGACCATGAAGACATAGGGCTAAGCCAGGGTAATAATTAAAGTGTCATAGGATCAAGCCCCAATAAGGGTGTTTGATATGCCCTTAAGTAAAACATCAAATTTTACATTGCTCCAATTAGCTTATAATAAACAGGTACAGACGATTATCCACCGACTGTCAAGCCATCCAAAGAAGCATGAAGACATAGAGCTAAGCCGCAGAGTCATAATTTACATTGAACCGCTTTTCTTAGCTTATAATAAACAGGTACAGACAATTATCCACCGACTGTCAACCCATACAAAGAAGCATGAAGACATAGAGCTAAGCCGCAGAGTCATATTTTACATTGAACCACAGTTCTTAGCTTATAATAAACAGGTACAGACAATTATCCACCGACTGTCAACCCATCCAATGAAGCATGAAGACATAGAGCTAAGCCGCAGAGTCATAATTTACACTGAACCACTTTTCTTAGCTTATAATAAACAGGTACAGACAATTATCCACCGACTGTCAACCCATACAAAGAAGCATGAAGACATAGAGCTAAGCCGCAGAGTCATATTTTACATTGAACCACAGTTCTTAGCTTATAATAAACAGGTACAGACAATTATCCACCGACTGTCAACCCATCCAAAGAAGCATGAAGACATAGAGCTAAGCCGCAGAGTCATAATTTACATTGAACCACTTTTCTTAGCTTATAATAAACAGGTACAGACAATTATCCACCGACTGTCAACCCATACAAAGAAGCATGAAGACATAGAGCTAAGCCGCAGAGTCATATTTTACATTGAACCACAGTTCTTAGCTTATAATAAACAGGTACAGACAATTATCCACCGACTGTCAACCCATCCAAAGAAGCATGAAGACATAGAGCTAAGCCGCAGAGTCATAATTTACATTGAACCACTTTTCTTAGCTTATAATAAACAGGTACAGACAATTATCCACCGACTGTCAACCCATACAAAGAAGCATGAAGACATAGACCTAAGCCGCAGAGTTATAATTTACATTGAACCACTTTTCTTAGCTTATAATAAACAGGTACAGACAATTATCCACCGACTGTCAACCCATACAAAGAAGCATGAAGACATAGGGCTAAGCCGCAGAGTCATAATTTACATTGAACCACTGTTCTTAACTTATAATAAACAGGTACAGACAATTATCCACCGACTGTCAACCCATACAAAGAAGCATGAAGACATAGAGCTAGGCCGCAGAGTCATAATTTACAATGAACCACTTTTCTTAGCTTATAATAAACAGGTACAGACAATTACCTACCGACTGTCAAGCCATCCAAAGAAGCTTGAAGACATAGAGCTAAGCCGCAGAGTTATAATTTACATTGAACCACTTTTCTTAGCTTATGATAAACAGGTACAGACAATTATCCACCAACTGTCAAGCCATCCAAAGAAGCATGAAGACATAGAGCTAAGCCGCAGAGTTATAATTTACATTGAACCACTTTTCTTAGCTTATAATAAACAGGTACAGACAATTACCTACCGACTGTCAACCCATCCAAAGAAGCATGAAGACATAGAGCTAAGCCCCAGAGTCATAATTTACATTGAACCACTTTTCTTAGCTTATAATAAACAGGTACAGACAATTAACCACTGACTGTCAACCCATCCATAAGGAAATCTTATAATCTCAGTCACTCGATGCCATTCAAATCAGGGTAAGGCATATTATTTACTTTTGCATGTTAAATTGAAATTTATTCAAAAAAGTTTTTTTTTTTCCCCAAGTTTAATGGAACAACCTTCCAAAAAAAGAAATTTGTAAATTTCTTATGAAGAAGAAGCAAAAAGTTCTAAAACCAGTCAAATATGGATTTTTTAAAAACCAGAACCAGGTATATAGCCTAGCGAAAAATCCAAACTATTCACGTGATAAAAGAAAAACATAACTTCTGTTTATATATACCTACCTTTTCTGCCATTTCTAACATTTCTCGTATCCTTAATAATTCATGTTTAGTTGAAGCCAAATCTTTTTCTATAAATTCTGAGGCAGATTTTCCACTTTTACGAGACTGAAAAATAAAATGAAAATAATTCAGTCATTGTTTTATATTGTCATGGCAACAAAGCTTTTACAAAACTGAAAAATAAAAATAAAATAATTCAGTCATTGTTTTATATTGTCATGACAACAAAGCATTTGCGAGACTGAAAAATGAAAATAAAATAATTCAGTCATTGTTTTATATTGTCATGGCAACAAAACCCAAGGCTATACCATTTCAATTTGGAGGATGTACATGTTTGAATTAAATAACTTTGTATATATACAAGTACATATATCTTGTCTATGCTTACATTAAGACAAATCATTTTTAACATTTCCCGGTAATCTATCTGGAATAAACAAAATATTATGTAAAAGGGAGGAAAGGGGAGGAAAGGGGAGGGAAGGGGAGGGAAGGGTAGGGAAGGGAGGAAGTGGAGTGGAGTAGAGTGAAGTGGAGTGGAGCAATGACATTTTACCCCTCCCCCTCCCTAGTCAAGACATTTTCACTTATGCATGTTATATGGAGACAGTCAGTTTCTAAATTCTGGGATGGTGGAGAAAACATGAGTTTCTGGAGAACTATTAGGCAAAGAAACTGACAAATCTTCTCATGCCAGAATCTACCAGAACTAAGGCAGTGAGAGACAATGGGATCTGTTAGCAATGTGCTATATGTCATATAGCTACTAAAGACCCTCTTACAAAGTAGTAGTAGTTGAAATCGTTTTAAGATACTAAGCACATTTTTTATTTATCTTGAAATTAAAAAAGAGATTCATATATATCTATATGTAAACCATTATCATTAATTTTTGTATATACATGTATATATGTCTTTATTTTTTAATTTTTTTAAAAACTAAAGTTTGTTCCCTCATGCAGAGCATTCCTTAACTGGTATTGGATTCATATAATTTTGGAACTTTGTATTCATTAATTGTTTAAAATGTTTAGATTAACTGATCTTTATTTATCGATCAACATTTTCAGCCCCTAGTGTCACTGATGAGGAATGAATTTTTGAAATGTGCACATATGGCACATCAAAATTTAACAGCTAGTTTTTTTTTTTTTTTAAATATGTAAATAATTATTAGTTTTACAAAGATGAATCAGACACAAACATACTGGACCATTTACAAATCACAAACCCATAAGTAGAGTAAACACTTCGAAATCTGGATAATTCAATCAAACCAGGGAAGTGAGGTCTGGTGCTCTGGAAGGGTAAGCACTTCCTGGCTAGCTACAACCACAAGTTACGAAAACAAATTTGAGAATGAAAATTGTTACAGAAAGATTTAATTACTTTTAGTATCTATCAATTTCCACTTCAAAAAAAAAAAAATACACACAGAATCGAAAACATGTATGTCTAGAGGCAGCACAAGCATTAGCTGGCATTATCTTTTAGTCAAAAATCAGTCAACTACTACTGGTAGTTTATTCTAGAACCGGCAATGAAATACATGTATGCTTGTTTACAGGTTTTAAAGACCAAAAATGTAGAAGATTATTGTAACAGTTCTTAAAAATTCCCAGTTAATGATAAAATATCCACATTACAATATCTGTTAAAATAATACAAGTAGCAATAATTCACAACTAACTACATCACAGCAAATTCTGTTATTATTAGTAATTAAATCACGTTCTGAGCTGAAACTAATTTTTTCTGATTTCTAAATTTTCAGGTTAAAAAAAATTCCCCAGTTGTTTAAAGATTGCAAATAAAAAAAAAATTAAAATTGATTTAATCCAACCCAGATGGCAAATTAAATAATAATAATAATAATAATAATTATTTCAGGAACATCAAGAAAACAAGAAATCTTGAATCTTGAAGTTTAATACATATACTTATCATTTACTTACCAGGGATGAATTAAATCATACATGTAATTTGTTTAATCATCAACAAATTCAGCTATTTTAGGAATTTTTTTCCTGTGTTATTGACAACTCATTATTGGCCCTTCCTGACATAATCAACTGTTGTCAGAGAAACAATATCTTGCATTAACACTGCATACTGTCAGAAAATGTGTATATAAGATTTTAAAACTGGTGTTTTCAATCAATTTCATTATTTTTGAGTTTGTTTTATCAATCTATAATGGTTTAAATATGGTGCATTTAATTTGAAGCATAAAGTTTCACTTGTTATAGCTGGGAACTTCTAACAAGCAATTTCACAGCAAATTTTTACTTAAGGCCACATCAAATTAATTTTCAATTCTACAGATTTTTTTGGAAGAATAGAGGCGAGTGAGCAATAAATACTAAATGTATTTTTTTTTCTAAAACATTTTTTTTTTCAGGCAAACAAAGTTTGAACCAGGCAAGCAAGTAAAAACATGCACAAAAAGATAACTTTTGTAGGAAAAGGCAAAAAAGTTTAAATATAGCTGATATCATAAAAGCAAAGAATATGCTGTTCTGGCAAACTCCCTATCAATATAGCAAATAATAAATCAACCAAGAGCTGTTGAATAGTAAAACAATGGACAAATGTTGCCCTGATATTGTTAAATTCACACTGAATGCAGCCAAAGATTTTGCAGAAAAAATGGATGCAAGATTTTACAGGAAATTTTAGACAGACACAAAACCATTTGAGAAATGAAATTAGTTTAATTTTTAATTCTAAGTTTTAGAAGCAGGCAGTCCAACAAACTACAAATTAATTGTGCATGGCCTGATATAATAAAAAAAGATTGGGAAATAGAAATAACCTTGCTGTAAGAAATATCACATAATAGAAGGAAGTTGACTAGAATACAAATGCAATGCATTATGGGATATTCACTCTTGTTTTGCAGTTAATTTGTTTAAAAAGTACAACTTGACTGTTTGATTATTTGTTAACAAAACAAAACACCTTATACAAAGAGAAATATGAATTATTACCTCTTCATTATCTTGCTGTAAAATAAAGGTTTATTTTAGGATGACAGCATTTTTAAAGTCCCACATTCAAGTAAAGTACTGAAATAATCAGCAAGTTGTTAATAATGTAGCTGGGTGCTGTTACCATGGTTACAGATCTCCAAAACATATATAACAAATTATTCCTCATCAGAAAGCTAACCCTCCCCACTCTTTTTTTTTTTTTAATTTTTTTTTATTTTCTTGTTTCATTTGATGTACAGTAGTAACCATAACTGAAGACTGTTGGCATGTTATTGTTCTAATTCTTTTTTCTACAAAGTTTTATTTTCAACTTTTTACAGGATTTTTAAGATCACAATTTACGTAATTCAAAAAATTTAAAAATGACACACTGGAAGTTATAACGACCTTCAAATTCAAATATCATTGTTGTCAGTATTAAGTCTTCTGGATGCTATTTATAGATGTTTGAAAGAATACCTCCCCCCCCCCCTTTTCCCCCTCACCCCCCCCCCCCCCCCCCATATACTTATGTACATTACAATCAAGTACTGAGATTTCTAAGGCAGCAAAAATTGTACCAAAAAGAAATAGGTACTAAGAATCATAAATTGTGCAAGGGAAATAACGACAACAACAACAAAAAAAAAACAAAACAAAACAAAACACAACAAAAAAACAAACAAAAACATTTACTTTTAGGACTTTAAACAATAAAAGTTTAAAAGTGATTGATGGTTAAAAGATAAATATAAAAAATAAAACTAAACTTTCAATAATATATTCCAGATTTTTCTCTTTTTTTTATTTTTGAGAATTTCAAAAGTTTTCCCCCCCAACTAAAATTGCCCCAAATAACATTCTAGGTTACAAAATTCACCTGTTCAAGATCTGTTTCTAGTGACATCATTCTTCGTCTCATCTGATCCATTGCTTCTAAATCATCCTGAGATACAAATAGAATATTAATTTGAATGCATCTATATATCATATAAGAGAACTGATAAGATGTAATGGCTATTACACCCGACATGTCTGAGTCAAAATTCTTTCATTTATGTTGTTGAGTTGGTCAATTCTGGGATTATAAAGGAAGACTGGAGTAATCTACATCCACTCATTGAGGGAACTGACAAACTTTCTCACACTTTGATCTGCTGGAGTGGAGTGAGCTAGGTAGTCATTAATCAGTCAGTCAGTCTATAGTCAGAATCAGAGCCAGTTTGTCATTAATAGGTCAGTCAGTCAATAGTCAAAACCAGGTAGTCATTAATCAGTCAGTCAGTCTATAGTCAGAATCAGAGCCAGTTTGTCATTAATAGGTCAGTCAGTCAATAATCAAAACCAGGTAGTCATTAATCAGTCTGTCAGTCAATAGTCAGAGCCAGATAGTCATTAATCAGTCAGTCATTAGTGACAGGCTGTGATCTATGTAAACCAGCAATATAGATCTGCTGGAAATGGATTCACACCTACATGTAGGCAGTGAAAAGGGGTCTGATCTATAAACCAGCAATATAGATCACAATATGACATGCTGGAGTGGGATTCAAACTTAGGCAGTGAGAGGGGATTAGCCTGTGGGATTCATACCTATGTGGCAAGAGGCACTATCAACTCTCTAGTGCTTTGAGATTATAGTGAGTTTACTTAGTTAATTTTAATACATTGTACTAGTTACTTACTGTATTTGATTGTGACAGTTCAGGTATTTTCTTTAATGCAGCAGCCTGAAAAGAGAATGGAAACTACAATCAAGAAATGATAACTATGCTTAGTACATAAATGTATATCTGATACAAACAGATGGCTAGTTATGATAGTTTTTTATGCCCAGTGAATTTTTTCCACTTCAAATCAAAGTTGGAATTTTTGGAATTAAGTAGGAAACTATAGTTTCCGAAGAAAAAGGAAACAGACATTTTGTCAGCTTGATAAACTTTCTCAAAATAAGATCTACTAATAAATATAAGAGGAGGAGAGTCTTGAGAATAAACCGACATGTCTAACTAACAGACAAAGGGGAATAATTATGATTGAAAGACAGGAGCAGTGTGTGAAACTAGTTTTACGCATATCATAGACAATTGGTCCATAAAAAATAAAGGCACCATAGACCTGACATGTGTTTTATAGACCAAGCAGTGAGCACCAATGGTGCCTAAACCCTCCCGTAGGTGGGGGTTTGGGAAAAATTTTGAAATTTAGAAAGCCTCGGAAGCAATTTCAGACCCCATTTCAGTAAAATTCTCAATATGGAAGATGTGAATAACAAGATTTTTTAATTTGTTTTGTCTTTTCTTTTTTCTCCAATTTAGATAGTGATTGTGGCGCCTGCTTTCTTTTTAAACCCAGCTTTGTCCCTTCAAAAAATTTTAAGAAACTGAATGTCGATGACGGCGGTTCGGCCATGTTGTAGAATTAAAGGGTGGTACTAATTTGTGTTGTCCAGCAAGAAATTATGTTGTCCAAGTTACAACATTTTTTTGACTTTGTCCTGCCAGTTTCGCAGAGCACCAAAGTTTATGAAATTTTGAATGTACACCAGGAATCATAAAAAAAATTAAGAATATACTTTAGTTTTTAAAAAATGGTACAATATTTTTTTGATTGACGATTTAATGCACAAAACTTTCCAAGCAACTTGGACGACACCTTTTCTCGCTGGACACTACAATTATATCTGTCATCACTATTATGCATTATTCTTTTAATTTGAATTAAATTAATTTAATTTTAAATTTTATTGGGTTTTATGTCCCAGTAAAGTATATTTCACTTATAATGACACGTCACCCGTTAAAGGTGAAGTGGCAGAAATTTTAACCTTTGCAGTTTTCTTAGGGCAATGTGCAGGGCAGGTTCTTTAATGTGCCACACCTGCCGTGACAAGGATCATTGGGTTTTAAGGTCTCCCCAAATGAAATTGACTTTCATTTCTAAATGCTGAGTGCTTGGCGAAAGAACAATCACTACTAACTTTCAAATCTTGGTCAGAGCTGGCCAGGGTTCAAATCACGACCTTCCACATACAAAGCGAATACTCTACCAACTGAGTTACCGTAGTGGTAAAATTTGGATTTAGAAATCTAGGCAAATTTTTAAACAATATTTAACTGTGAATAATAAATTACTTACACCTCCAATAGGCTACTAATTCTTTCTTTAATTTATCGTTTTCTCTTTTCATTTGATCTGTTTCTTTTTCTAATTCTTCTATTTTCTGAATAACAAAAATATAACTTTTTATTTACATAGTCACTATGGTCCCCAAACACATGTATATAACTACATAAGTTTTGATCATGATTTAGAGAACATTATTTTTGTGTATGATTTGTTTTAGGGTATTTAAATTCACATTGCTAAATTCCATCCAGAAGAATGGAGTGGAGTGGAGTGGAGTGGAGTAATGGTGTTTTACACCCCAGTCAAGATTCTTTCACTTATTTCGAGGCAGTCAGTTCTTGGATGGTGGAGGAAACCAGAGTGCAATCAGCAAGCCAACTGACAAACTTTCTCACACTTGGATCTGTCCCGAGTGGGATTTGAACCCAGGCGGTGAGAGGCGCTGTGTTCCGTAAGCGCACACTTTAGACCACTTGGCCACTGAGGCCCCCAAAGAAGAATGGAGTATAGTGGAGTATTTGTGTTTTGCACCCTACCCAAAATTCTTTTATTAATATTGAAATGGTCGGGTCTGGGATGATGAGGAAACTGGAGTGCCTGTAGAAACCACCAGGGTGAACTGACAAGCTTTCTTACACTCCGTCAAAGTATTATTTCAACGTAGGCAATGTGATTGCTAAGTATGCCCTTTAGATCACTTAGAAGAAGCTGCCAAACCCATAGGTACCAGCAAATCTTCTGAGGATTACCTTGTGATGGAATGATGTCCCATTAAAAAAAGACTACTAAAGTCTTAGTCACTTTACATCACTGAAACCAGTATAAGCATTAGCCTGATAAGCCTATAGGCTGGGGACAGACTTTTATCTCAGGACTTCCAACTAAACACTAACTTTCAGGAGTCAAATTAACTAATTCATAAAACCAAAACTGATTCTTGAATCTGGAGCCAAACTCAATTCTAGAGTAAAAATGGTCTCAATGATATAACAGAAGCCATTTAAGTTTAACACACTTTACTGGCATGCATAGCATTAAACACTACAGAAAGTATCTTCCTCTAATACAACACTGCCAGGTCTGTATCTTACCATGTGTAATAATGCAGTTCCACCAGTCTCATTTAACGGAACTAGCTTCATATTCTTTAAAACATCTTTAAAATCTGTGTCCCTCTTTTTACCAGCAAATTCTTTATCTTCAAATTCTGCAATTTGTTCTAATAAATCTCTAAAAACAATGAAGAGCAAACAAGAATTATTCACATTTTTTCCACCTTAATGGTAAGTAAAGTATGATCAAAATTCCTATACTGTGAAATCATTAATTTCAGTGTTCCAATTTTCGTTGTTTTCGTGGACATCATGACCCAAGAATTTACATGTCAACGAATATATTTGCAAATATCTGAATATGGATAAATTTACCCCTCAAGGCGTAATTACAAACTCACTGCCTTCATTCATAATAACATTGATTTGGATGGCTTTAAATATACATAATTAACATAATTTCTATTGACACAATTGACTTTATTACCTGATTTATACTCAACCTGAAAATAAATCGCCAGGTTACCAGTGGGGAAAATGGTTCTCCAAACATCACTGGCAGTTACATTCAAAACAAGAAGTTTACAGGTGTTTAACCCAAGAAACTGTATTTTTTCTGACATCAACGAAAAATGGAGCCCACAAAGTTAAATGTATTCACAGTATATAGTGTAAAACATTACAAACCTTCTGTCTCAAAAAAATTGAAAAAAAAAAGAAAGTTGAATGAAGTGTTGAAACTCAATTCAAGATTCTTTCACTTATACTAAGATGCCAATTCTGAGATTCAGAAAAACACTGACCTTCAGTAAATGACAATTCTTTTACATTGGTTTTTGCCCCATTGGGATTTTAAGCAAGACATGGAGAGGCACTGTGGTCCATAGGTTAGTGTTTTTGATGGCTTTTTGACACCAAGACCAAATGTCAATGACGATGATGCTGATTCTTTTAATAAATTGATTTAAATGAATTTTTTTCAAAGTCATTTCTGCACATCATAGTACATGTATCCAAGGCTCGGGAATAAGGTGCATTTGTTTGTCCAGGACTTGTAAAAAAAAGACATGATGCAAAAAAGATAGCGATAACTCTAGTGGGTTTTCTGAACTCTTAGGTAATGTTCTTTGACCCACCCAATTCAGTCATGGTGGGTCCAGTTTGGTGGGTCCAGTGGACCCATCCTAAAAAATCCAAACTGGAAGTCCTGATATCTATCATCCAAGAACACCAAAAAAAAAAAAACCAAAACTCAATATCACCCAGCAATGAGGAATGGGGTGAAAAGAAATAAAGGCAATAATTTTTTCTAAATGGACAGATTTGTATTTATATTGAAATTATGATCCCTAGATTCATCAGAATTGGTAAGCAGTCTCTAAATTTCATAGATTTTGTTGTTGCTTTTTGATGAATTAACTTAACTTTTTAACTAAGTAAAATTAAAATATTTTGACCTGAATTGGGAAGACTTGACAATGACATTTACTAATTTCCTATTATTTTTGAACTGTTTTAGTTTTAGTTTTCTAGATAATATGTGACGCGCCATGAGATTTCCAGGCTTACGGGGGTACGACGTCATAATCAGAAAAACGTAGTTAAAGAATGACGTCAATAAATGCCGGTGATTAAACGTGCACATGTCAAAAGTTACTCATTCAGCGAAAGAAGTAAATGTTATGAACCATTAAAAGAAATTGTTTAATTGTTATTATTAATGTTATTAATGTAGAAATATATCTATAAAAATTTAATATATATATATATATATTTATAAAAAAAAAATTTTAATTAAATATGTGATGCAGCCCTTCCCCGTTGTCTAGTTATTTGATCCATGATGAACAACTCGGTGCCTGATTATTTATAATTTTTTATTTTTTTATTTTTATTTCTTAATCTTTTCCCCTAAAAACGACTGTCCTAAGTTAATATAATTATTTCCTAATAAATTGTGAATTTACGTTTTTTAAATAGAAGCAAGTAATAGTATAAAAATTCTGAATTTCCGTGTTCTCCGTTTCCGACTTGGTAAACATTGTATGCAACGCGACATCCCAAACGCTATCTTGTATTGCCACGAGTTTTTTGTCAGAGTACAAGAAAAAATATTGATGATGTGGAGCCCTGGATAACACTACAAAAATATAAAATACTTCGACAACCACAAGCACCGTTCCAGAGGATCATTTAGAGGATTGAGACGACGGTTTTTGTCTGAGAAATAGTCGGGTAATGACAGGGAGGATGGCGATCTAAATGATGAAAGTGACACTCAGCGGAAGAAATAAGTTCAAATAACAGAATCAGAAATTCTCAAGGAGAACGCCGACAAATGTTGAAAACAAGTACTTTTTCCTGAAATCTTGTGTTTGTGAACAATGACAAGGAAAATCACGAAGTTCCATAGTCGATCATGAAATATTCATTTAGTAAGAGAAACGTGTCAGACAGAAAAGGGAAATTAATATGAGGGGTAAAGTGTTGTTATATGTACATCAGAAAAATGAATCCACAACTGACACTAAGTAAGCAAAGAAGTCAGAAAGAGAAGAAAGGGTACTCTAACAAAAGCTTTTCAGTGTGACACAAATATACAGAAACACCTGTATTTTTGCTTATGTAATTGGAAATTTTCAGTTAGATTCAAAAGCTGAATTTCTAAACATTGAGAATTCAACACCATGGACAAATGGAAATAAAGGCAAGTGTTAGAAAAATAAAATAAAATAAATTAAAAATTACTTTTTAGCACTATGATTCAATAAATGCTGTCACATGGAAGACTGACAATCCACATAGACACAAAGGTTTTATTGTTACATCAGACTAAAAATGACAAAATAAGAAGAGTAGGGTTGTATGGTGATCTTTTCTTCATTATCTATTATTATTAATTAATTTATTTATTTATTCTATTATTTATTCATATCTCTCTCTCTCTCTCTCTCTCTCTCTCTCTCTCTCTCTCTCTCTCTCTCTCTCTCTCTCCTAAAAGACCATGCCCAAGTCACAATGTATTATGTAAAGTAATGATCTGTTAACTATTTTCTGAAAGCATACACTTCTATTAACGTGCACTAACAGTTATAGTTATAATTTTATTATAAATTCCAATATATATATATATATATATATATATATATATATATATATATATATATATATATATATATATATATATATTATATTAAATACGTCAAGTGTTTACTATTTAAATTGTTCATTATGAACTTATGACAGTTCTAAATTTGTTGGATGTAGATGGACAAAGTCTTTACACATATCTGCCTTATGTTTGTTTCAATTTAAAGATATTTGACTCTCTCTCTCTCTCTCTATCTCTCTCTCTTTTTAATTTTTAAAAAATTATTTCAACATATATAGTCTCTTTTCCCCTTGTTGTTTATAAAAGTGCTTAAATATGATTGAATTTTGTTTTTGTTTTTTTTTTTCTATTCAGAGGTGAAATGGTGACATTGCACAGCAGAAACTCTCCAAGATGTTTATAATTGTGTTGCCTCATCATCAAGAAATCACTATAATATACCACAACTTGTAAATGATGACCAGCATCCAGTAGTCTTCTACAAATGTAAAGAATTTTAAAAACCTTTTTGAAACACTACCAGAAATTTTATTGACCCAATAATTGTATCTACTGTTTTAAAAGCAAATGGATCAGATGCAAACAGACAGTGGTACCTGTTTCAAGAGATAAGACATTTTTGTTTTAGAATTGATGACAAGGATGTTGTGTCTTCAAAATCAAGTGTTCCGAAACCAGTTTTGTCATTAAAGAAGACAGAGAAAAACTTGGAAAATGTAGTTACTGTAAAGAAACTGGACATGACATATCTAGCAGTAGCAAAATTATCTGCCCATTCCTATTTCTAAAAAGCTGAGAAAAAACTTCTTCATTGATTTAAGTTAATGATCATTTACAAAAATGAATTAATTTAAATGATTTTATAGTTTTTATTTTTTTAAAAAAACATCTTACTTAATTTTGTATTAAAGGGCTCAGACCTTAGATTAGCTTCACCAACTACAAGTTAAATTGCATAAAGTGGTATGTGTTATATATGCTGTACTCTCAAGAAGTAATTACTAATTACATTAATAGTCATATAACACTCATTTTCCCTTTACAGCAAAATGTAGATAAATTTGCATACAACTGCAATGCACATATTTGCTAATAAAATGATATGGTTTCTGAAGTACAGTGGTAATAAGATTAAAGATGATTGGATATCATCCAGACATTATAAGTTGATTAAGTTGAGTTTTGGTGTTTTATGTACCAGTCAAGAATTTTTTTTACTTTTATGGAGGTGTTTAGTTCTTGAATGGTGGAGGAAACCAGAGTGGCCAGAGAAAACAACTTATCTTTTGACAAGAGAACTGACAAACTTGCTTACACTAGGATAGTAGGATCTGTCTAATTGAGATTTGAACTTAGGCACTTAGATTTGATCCCCAGGCGCACATAGAACACTTGATCACAATAAGTAACTTGTTGCTGCTGATTTTATTCTATTTAAGAAAAAAAGATTAGGTTAATGCTTGTTCCTATATTTTGTCACTTGTCTTGTTACTTGCTGGGTAGCATACACATGTATGTCTTGAAGTTTTCATTTAGAAAAACTGGATGATTCTTACTAATCAAAATGAATATGGTATTGTAATGGCTCTGTCTCATCATCATTACTGATCATAATTTAGAAAATGAGTTATCTCCCTTGTAAGTAAATGAATAATTTATACCAATTTGACTGTCCAAAAACATCAATGAAGCAATGTGCATTAAATTTCTTTATATATGCACTTATATTTGCATAACACATGCCATTCTTTACAGTGTATGCGATTTATCATTCTCAAATATTAATCATAAAATAATTTTTAAAGTTTTCATTTTGTTGCTACAGAACATGTTTGATTGCTATGAAAAATAATTTACAAATTTTGTACATAAAATTTCAAAATGTGATGAATACAAACATAAGTCCATGTCCTGTGTCTTCTGGAAAATAAAATTCCATAAGACAAGTTAAACAACAAAGTAAATTTTCTGTTTTGAAGTTTTTTCCCAAACAAACATACAATTAAAATACAGTTTATACTGTGAATGTGGTGTTTGCATTTGTTGCCATAGCAACAAAAATACTGCAGATTTGGAAGAAATATTTTACAGGGTGTTTCGGCAAATAAGTAGGAATAATAATCCACCAAAATCTCATTTTCGGTTTGGTACCTCCATAAGCTTGTTTTTCTTGTGGCTGGTTACATATACTCTATAACATACAAATTTAAGGCAAAGAAAATAACTGATATGTTTAATTATTTTACCTATTTTCAAGTTCAGATATATCAGCACCAAGTTTTAAATGCCATTTTTCTGCCTGTATAAACATCTGTCTTAACAACAATATATTAGTCCAGGCCATGTTACTTAGTTCTGATTCCACCTCACTCCGCACCAGTGATAACAGTCCATCTAACATATCTGTTACTTCATCTATAGTATAAGTTGTCTCATCTAACCTAGAAACAAGAAATATTGAAGTAAAGACCAGAAATAAAACATTCCACAACTCCTTAGTCCGTAATTACAGGTCTCAGGTCTAATAACATTGGTCCCATTTCTGAAACTACTGCTTTAAAGTCTAACGGTCTAACTCTACTTGTCCCAAAGTCAACACCACTGATCCTGTGTAGAACACTACTAGCCCTATGTTCAACAACACTTGTTCTTTGTTTGACAATACTCATCCAATACCAATAATCTCTGGTGGATTATTGGTTCAAAGTCAGTCAAGTGCAATGCACTTGTTAGTTTTTACCCAATCATGTTGACACGATTTACTACTTCAAATGACAATTTGTAATTTTATTGGTCCAAAGTCAGACACCACTGGCCCCAGGTGCAATACTACTTGGTAGTGTTTGCTGAATCATGTTGCCACAATTTTTTACTTCAAATTTATAACAATTTGTGATTTTTAAAAATTTTAAATTTGCAACCAAACAACAAACCATCCTCTGACTTTTTAGAACAGTCCAAGATTAGCTCTGGCTTTTTGTTGTTGTTGTTGTTGCTGCTGCTGCTAGCAATATTGACAGATTCCAAATTTCGTCACCAGCTATTTTTGTACCAAAATCCTCCTCCTTTTTTTTTTTTTTTTTTTTTTGATCAATACAAAAATCCATGTCACCAAAACAATTACCACATATGCTAAGTTTTCTGTGAATGTGACATTTTTCATAATATTAATCGCTCAGATAATGTCACCCTGTAACTTAAGTTTTGTATTATCTCTGTTGAAATTAAAGCTGCATTAAGTTTACCAAATTTCTGAATTTTTTTTGATTTTCTAAAAATATATTTTTTTAAAAGTAGATATCTTCTAACCACGATCCGTGACATTCATTTTCTAAAATTTCATTTCTTTTAGCTGTAAATAAACGGAATCCTCTGACCGGTTGGTCAGTGTTCTACGATGGTTATTAAAGCTTGGAGCATGCGCACGGATGAACGGAAAAGCCTAGAATCGAAAGTGAAACATGACAGATTGCATTAATTGTCCTTCATTAATATCCAGATGTATTTGAAATGGTGTTATTTTTCCCTTACTAAGTCACAAATGACAAATTCAACAAAGTTCTGTGTTTAATTTATCGTATTTCAACATTTTGAAAGTTGTGTTTAAATGACCCGGGTTTTGATGACATAACCATGTTCTAATATTAGATCCCAAATGCTGCATCTCGCTGGGTAAATACTGTAATTTCTGTATTTATTCGAGCTTTTATCGTTGAACCAAATGTAACATTGTTCATTAGGAACATCATTTATTAGATTAGCACCATTTTATTTTTTTTCTTTGGAAAACTTAATGCAGCTTTAAGGGGTGACATTAATTTTACCCATATTCTTTTTTACCAATCAAATTTCAAGAAATTCAAGGTATAATAGAATAAAAACATCACATAACTTTATCTTACCTGCTGTCTTTTAACTCTTCAAAGCACATGTCTACTGCCTTTATTCTTTTGCCACGTTGATACCGATTAAACCTCATGTAATTCACCACCTGAGCTTGGTGATGCTCATTTACCCCAAGTTCTGTTGTCTAAAACACAAATTAAAATACTGAAAACAATAAATTTCCTAACTTATTTAAATAATACAATTAATCTGAATAGTGTTTTTTGCACCATTCACAAAAGTTTCTCTTTTGTACTGTTGAAATCCAATATTCAGAATTAGTACAATGGTTACAGGAATATAGAGTGCTGGATCAATATTATAAAATCTGGGTAACCTGTTCCATTCAAGTTTACATTGCCTTGACGATGGTTGAACCAGGATTAATTTGTCTCAATACCAGTTCATCCCACATCTATTGGCCCTTTTAGACATATAACTTTCACATAAAAAATTATCACAGATATTAAAGGTAATTGTTAAAAACCACAAAAAATAAAATTCTTAATCAAAAGCTTTATAAAGTCCCCCAAAAAAATTAACATACAGGTAAGTAGGTATTCCACATTAATTTTTAATTGTATTAAAAATTGAAAAGCCTTATGGTGTTGAATTTTGAAAATCAGACAAAGGATGTTCAAGTTACAGTAATTTTTGCACTTTGCACACAGGTATCTGTAAATAAAAAACTCGATTTGATTCAAAATATTTCAGAAAATAGACATGTATAAAAACAGTAAAAAAAAATCAAATAAATATTTATCCTAAAACAAAATGATGTCATGTGGCATACCCAATGTAAGATTAAATGACTAAATATGAACAGGCAATAGAGCGAAAGACCCAATAACACACTTTCACTGTATTATCATGTCGTTGTATTTTTTTTTATAAAGTCAGTTCAATGCAACTTATGTTCAAGGTTTTGGGTTATTGGAAACTTATACCAGAAATGAATGTAATGGTGTGGGTTGCATATTTTGTAGTACATTCAGCCTCAATGTGGGATATCCCGACTTCAAACCCTGTCCGAACCGACATTTCTTTTCTCCTGTTAAAAACAAGTGTGTTGCATAATTCTATAAATCTATAAAGAAAAAATTCATCAATAAGACATATTTTGTCAACAGAATCAAGAAAGTCGTTGAAAAACTTCTTCAGCAGTTATGCAAAATTATTGAAATATTCTACGGGCATGTGTAAAACAAATATCCTTTTGTGTTTGTTTCAAGGCATTAATTTTTGTTTTCCTTTTTACACGCAAAATCCAGTATAATAATTGTTGTACATTCATTTGATTTCGCATACCATGTTTCTGAAATGGAAAAATTATGTGGAATGTGTGCAGTTTGTGGACGGATGCGACCAAGGATCTCAAAACGAGGTTAAAGAGTATCGCACTGCAAATAAACAGGTGCGCACCGAAAAAACATTTTCCTTTTAAAATAAAAATGATAAAAATGAAATAAAGTCTTGTAGATTTTTCTTTATTGATAAAATATCCATCTCAACATAGAATGATTGAAATAAATTATTTTCTAGATTGATGTTGCAACTATCAAAATGGCGGCTCAGGGTAAGTTCCCGCATGGCACAAGGACAACAATTTTTTTCATATACTCCTTTTATGGTCGTGAAATAGACAAAATTATTTCTGTTTCGAAAATCTGACCTATTTCTTAACAACTTTACATTCATTGATCGTTTAGTCTCAGGAAGAGAAACCTACATGAAAGGACCATGTGGTGCTTATCAAAATTTGAGAAATGGTGGGGCTCTGGCTTTTTGACAAAAACACACGTGGTTGATGTTTTAAGTGTTTTTTCACTTTGTACGAAAAAAATTGTAAAAAATGACCGATAAATAAGTTAACTAGTTTGTGATCGTTTCTGAATCGCTTTTCTGAATTGAATTTTTGAAATTTGGTTGGAGATCCTCCAAAAATTAAAAAATGAAGTAGTTATACATGTCGGATATGATTGTGAAATTTATTACTGGAAACTGTAGGAAAAGAATCACTGTCTTACTGAATTATGATCTTAGACTGGACCCTCTAAATGATAATCTTAACATGGACCATGGTAATAGGAAGATATTTAAAAGATCAGACCATTAAGTTGGACAGTATATCAAGTTAATTAAGTGAATAGAGACTTAATATAAAGGAAATGTTTACACATGTTAAGGTAGCCCCTAGAATGACCAGATCAGTCTGTGAAATGGGGAAGGAGGAAAAAATAGGATCAGACCAGAGATTGAACCTGGGACCTCCCACACTATAGGCCATATCTCTACCAACTGAGCTACACAGACTGCTACACATGTAATTACCAAATCAGCACCAGATCACTACAATAAATTTCTTTTTCAAAGATTCCAAATGGGAATATTTTTCTTTTTATTTTTCTCTATTTTTCTTTTTTTTTTTCCTTTTATTTTTTTTTAAAAAAGATAGGGAACAGCAATGTCAGTTTAGGTTAGAATGCTGACAAATCAAACAATGTGTAACATAATAGGCAGTGTTTTCTCCAGAGTGCGTTTCTTGCGTTTTTGACGCGATTTTTTTATGAATGGCGCAACTTGGGTTTGCTGTTGCGTTATTTTTGACGCAATCATTTTTATATAGTTTGAAATCGGCTACTTTAAACTATAAAAAGTGACACGACTGAAAACGAAAGTACCGAGCGGAAATTCTGTATTGCCGTACCACATGACTATCGTACCATATTACAGGAAGCTAATTATAATAAAGGAACCTGTCTATATTCTTAATCTTTGAAATGTTTGTATTGAACGCTTAATGTATAAAGTCATTATAAGCGCTCCTTGCACCAGGCATAAAAGAACAGTCGAAACAATCTCGTTTGACAACGTTTTTAAACAACTTGTGTCAATGTCCTGCACGGAACTCTGAACATGACCAGGCGGCATCTGGTAGTAACTTACTTGCCAACGACTCACAGTCAACTTAAAAAAGCTAATGTAAATCGAAAATTTAATAAAATTTAGTTAAATAAATATCCTTTGATGATTTACGAAAATAATTTTAAAAAAATGGAAAACAGGCAAATCGGAAGGGATGGATAATAATAGTGAATGATAATGGTCTGTTGACTTGGGTTGATGGTAAAACATTCAGTAATTTCTGTTTTTGGATACTGTCTTGATTTTACTTTTTCAAATATTACTGATATAAGTAGCATTTGGAATAAAACACTTAAACATTGACAGATTAGTACATATCCTCTAATTACAAAAAAAAAATATTCCTTTAATTGTAAAATATCAAAAAAGTAATTTTTATCCTCAAAATTTCATGACCCCTTCATTTTAAAAAATGACCCCCTCTTTTCATGTAATGGGGTCATTGATGACCCCCTGTTTTAATAAGCTGGAGAAAACACTGAATAGGATGATATTAGTAACATAACCAGATATTTAAACAAAGGTTATGGTGCATGCTATTCATATGTGATTGATTGATAATGAAAACATTACGTTTATCAACCATATAACTTCCTGTATTGTTAAAATTTTGTCTTTATGATATATATACATATATTTGTCATATAAATTGTGGATTATAACCATGGTAACAGTAATTGTTTTAATTAATAATTTTTTTCTTTTAAATTCAGGGAAGAAGAAACAGAAAATGAAAGGGACGAAAGTCTCTTTAAATGACTTTCTTGGAGATGAACATAATGTGGTTGCTAAGCAACTGGATTGGGCAGCTGAGGTTGATTCTGCTGATACAGGTACTTGTTACAGTTATATTCTGACAGTATATTTAGAGACCTGTGTAATGATTCATCATACCATCATCTTATTGTGGTACGGATCATTTGTGAAGAAAAATGCATTCAGGGCTCTACATGAACTTTTTTTGCCACTTGTCCTGTTGGACAAGTGAATATAAATTTCACTTGTCTGAAAAGAAAACTCACTTGTCCTGACCTTCAAACACTACACTCGAGTTGTATTTATTTGTGTCAGATTGGGATGCTTTTGCTGTTCAATGCTTCCCTTTCATGACATTTTACATGACAAAAACTTTTCCATTGAGATGTCAAAGTGTCTTGCTAAATGCCGAAGAACCAACGTGTACTGTTTTTATCAGCATATTTATCATTATCGCGGCATATTTTGCAGAACATCATCCCCAGCTCACTTTCACTTTCATTTTGAAAACCCAAACCCAGAAATTCATTTAACCACGATGTCTGAAATTTTCTTGAACATTTCTATTCGTATTCTTTCCTTTTTCTTTTCTTTTCTTTCTATCTCAGATTTTTAGTTTTTTAGTTGAAGGACCAGTAAAACCAAATTAAGTAAGATCCACGATAACAATGCCGTGTAAGCAGCATGTTGTCAACAAAGCCAATCTTTTTAAATGCTTTACCCAAGGGTATAATAAATGTGCTATTTTCAAAATTTTGAATGATCTGGGACTTAACGTGGAAGAGTACTGATTACAAGTGTGTGGATGTTATTGATTATAAAAAAAATCACGAGAGTTGAATTGCGACTTTGAATTTTGATTGTGACTGACAATTATAACGATTGTTTTTGAATTTAAATTTATTCTCTTCAAATTTCGACTTGTCCCATCGGACAAGTAACTGGACTGTTGAACTTGTCCAACATGCAATTTGGACCAGTACTGGGCAATTGGGCAAACTTAATGTCGAGCCCTGGAATTACAATCACAATAGTAAACGAGAACTTTGGTAGTTTAGATAGGTCACTAGGGTTGGATACTGTGAAGTACAAAAAATATATATATAATACCATGGGGGCATCAGTGAAACTATACAGTATTTTAACAATACTGTTAACTTGATACATAGTATTATATAAAATCCTGCTTTGCTGCCCTTGAAACAAACTATATTAAAATGGGTTTGATTTTTTGTTGAATAAACATATGAACATAGAAATCATATCCTGTAAAACAGAATTTGATTCTGTATATTTATTTTATTTTAGCAACAGAAAAATGAATGTGCCTCATATGTTGCACTTTGCACCATCTTGCTAAGATGTAAAATAAGCCCACAAAGGTGACTGCTTAGATCTTGTTCCAACCATGTTGACATTAGCAAAAGAGGCTAGAGCTATCAAAGATAGGTTGGGTCACAGATCGGTAATCTATGTACATCAGTTACAAACTTAATATTTGAGCTTTGCCTTGATATAGTATTTAAATCTTTACTTTTTATATCGAGGTAGATATTTAACCTGATGAAAACTCATTTAAATCGGGTTTATTAAATTCAAAACTATTAATGCTTATTAAGTTATACCTCTTGTAAACAAAATGGCCTACACCCTGTTAAGAAATTACTGATTTTATTTGATAATTGATGGTTTCGACATGGATAAGATGAGTCAAATCTAAACTCTTAATTTAGCTTTTACTGGTGTTAAAGTTATAAAAAATGTCATCATTGAATTTTTTTCATAAATGATGATGGTGACACTGGACTTTTTATAAGAAAAGTTGATTATATATGTAATATAATTGTAACTATTTTCAGATTATGATGCAGACATAAGCAAGTCAATAATTGACAGATCCAAGTTACCCACGGCACCAAAAGCAGCAAGAGGTCCAGATGTGGATATGAATAAAATACCCAGTAGTCCCCCATTTACAGCCTTTATAGGAAACCTTCCATACTGAAGCCTCGGAGGACAGTATAGCAAATTTCTTCAGCAAATTAAATGTAAATTTTTTAAATGAACAAGGTCGTTGGGGGGGGGGGGGGGGGGAGGTTAAATGGCATAGCCATTGGAGTTTGCCAGCTTATCATGTGTTACAGACTAGCACTTAACACTGTTGGGTGTGGAATTGCATCAGTACAAGTTTTTCTAAAGGAGACATTATTCCAGGAAATTTGTGATGTAAATGTTTTTTCAAAACGTTTCACAACAAACAGTAATATTGAGCACATGGTATGCTAACAAATTGCATCTTTCAGCAAGGGTATGTGATAACATTTCTTTGTTAATAAGTTAATGATTAAAATGTAAAGTGAATGTGGTTGAATGAAATTTTGACATTTTATTTTATTTAACCCCTAAAGAACCTCTGTATATTGGGTCATATTCTATAAATATAATTTCATAGTTTCTTTGCTTAAAATATGAGATTGTTTATAATGGTCTGGTTTGAAGCAGAACAAAACATAGTACTCCATGCAAAATAATAATATAAAATAATAATAATAAAAGAGGGGTTATAAGTACCCTTTATCATACCTATACAAATAAAAACCTTTGGTGTGATATTTGAAATATACACTAATATATATTTGAAATGTACATGTATATTGTATATGATACAATATTGCAGGTAATGTTGGAAATTTTGAGTTGATGCAGGATGGCCTTACAGGTTTGAAGCACTGTTCTGTGATAAACAGGGTTCATATAGTTACTTGTTTATGAAATAGTTGATACACAAATCTGTGTCATATCACAAAGTTTTATTAAAAATTTGTTGTTTTTGTCGAGCCTGGCTTCACCATAAGGCAAGACTTGGGTGTTACTTTTCCGTGTCGGTGACGACAGCGTTTCAAAATCTGAAAGTTAAAGTAATTTATTTTCTACTCGATAGAAAACAAACCAGATGAGACATATAAATCCATGGAATTCTTGTTTTTCTAGGTAGTCAATGTTAGGTTACCTCAAGATAAAGGTAGATTACGTGGATTTGGTTATGTAGAATTTGAAGATAGACAGTCATTAATTGATGCTTTAGCCATGAGTGACGAGGTAGGTCATTTTATTTCCACCAACTGACCTTATGTCATTGTAACCCCTCATAACTCCAATAAGGAATATTTCAATCATTCCAGGTCTGGAATTTTTGGGAACCTTAGAAAAAATACTACTGTCCTTTGGGAAATTTCCCAAAGGAAATATCCATGGATACCTTAGAATCATCATTTTTACTGGGTTAATATATATATCAATAATAATTAAATTTACATATTGAAGTTCAGTGCAAAAAAAAAATATAAAAAAGTATCTTTTTTTTAAAATTAGAAGAGAAATTGATCAGTATTTAAACAAAAATCATTTTTCAAAATCTCATCTTCCAAGTTTTACATAAAATGACAAGCTTGCTAATGTGCATGTATAAATATAATCATTCAAATGTTTTCATCCTTGCAAGCATAGAGAAGGAAATCCCCCTTCAAAACAATATTGCAGTGTATGTAGTACATGTATTTAAAACGAATTGAGTCACCTCCCAAATGAAATGATAGAAATATACAGAGACAGCGTCTGAAAGAAATGGATTTAGTTATTTCAAATAAATTTTAAGTGCCATGAAGCATTATAGGTATGGTGTTGTGTAAAAGCATGATTTGAGCTAGGGTATTTTACATCTAAATAATATGAAATTTGGAAAGTATACTTCAAGTATGAATTTGTTTTTATTTCAGATTTTTACAGGAAGAAAAATAAGAGTAGACTTAGCAGGACAGAACCAGCAACAGAATGGTAAGTATGCCTGCCTTGCTTTTTAAATGCCCCCTGCAACAAACAGTTACTTTTGAGGGGCTCTATATGGCCACCTGTCTATACCAGTGTAGAATATACATGTATATAATGGTATATAAGCAACCTAAAGCTGTATAGGATACCTCTCTATTCCACTATAAAACCAGCTGTTTTAAATGGTATACATGGCAACCTGTCTCTAAAGTTGTATAGGATACTTGTCTGTTCCATGATTTAAGACTACAAGCCTATACCACTCTATGTCACCACTTGTCTATTCAAGCAGTTATTATATATCATTATGCTGATTATCGACACCGAATATAATGACGATATCGTGGTTAAAATAGTCAAAATCACAATTTCACAGATTACTGTTTTAAAGAAATTTGTTGATTTTATAAAGCCAAAAAAACAAAAAAAAAAACATTAGTGTGGTAATAAAATAAGCTTGTTTGCAAATCTTTCAGAAAACAAACATTAATACATCATGAATGTCATTTAAATTATTACTGCTGATAGTTGACATGATTGTTTACATTGTATGTGTTTGCTGTTAGTCAAATTCAACATATTATATTAGCCAAATATAAAAATATATGAATTTACAGTCATTAATTGATGCTTTGGCCATGAGTGACAAGGTAGGTCATTTTATACCATGTAATGCACATATATACAAAATAACCAAATGTGTTAGTCAAATTCAAATTATTATAAAACAAAATCCAATTAAATTTAGTGTTTTACATCTTAAAGGATGTCTGAGCTCATACCTAAAAAATATTGATAATATAGTGACGATATCAGCATATATTTGTGATGTCAGGATAGCTGTTTGTCCTATGGCTCTACTGTCTTTAAAAGACAATTTTACTTTATTCTTTTTCATTATCTTTGGATAAGGATTTGAAACATCCAGTGTTCTTTGGTCCTGTAGATTACTTGTTTTTGTATGTGGACCAGTGAACTTAGGTAAATTGAGTAAGTGATATCAAGGTCTAGACCATATGGATTTATCAAGGTCTAGACTAAGGATTTATCAAGGTCTAGACCATATGGAATTTATCAAGGTCTAGACCATATGGAATTTATCAAGGTCTTGACCATATGAATTTATCAAGGTCTAGACCATATAGAATTTATCAAGGTCTAGAGACTCTAGACCATAAGTAATTTATCAAGGTCTAGACCATATGAATTTATCAAGGTCTAGACCATGTAGAATTTATCAAGGTCTAGAGACTCTAGACCATATGTAATTTATCAAGGTCTAGACCATATGGAATTTATCAAGGTCTAGACAGTAAGGATTTATCAAGGTTTAGACCATATGTATTGTTTTAACTAGCAGATAAAATATAGATGCATGTATTTTGGGTCCTGAAGAAACTGTTGTAAAGAATTTAAAAAATTTTTGATGTTCATATAATTCTTTATTTTGTTAAGATCACAGTGGAGGAGATGACAGAAACAGAGGTGACCCGAGTAGATCGGAAGGTGACTGGAGGTCACGAGATGCAACACAAGATCCAGGTTTGTATTGTCTATTAAAACCTTTTCCAAATTTTGCATAATTGTGTAAGGTTCGATAGAGTGGAGCAATGAAGTTTTAGCCCAGTCAGGATTTGGTCAGATACAATGATTTAAATTTTTGGACCGATTTAGGAGATGTTGATTCCTTTAAATTTTTTGAACATCTTATTCCTTTCTATGCTTTTTAAAGCAATTTTCCAAGATTTTAAAAATGCTGTAAGTATAAAAACAGAAAAATAGTCAATACATGTTTTTTTATGGTCTATATTGATACATAGGGAGTAAATCTAACATGTTAGATATAATTAGTTATTATAATTTATTGTTTATTGATCCAGTTTTCACAAGAGTATTGTTGTGTTTTTAACAAGTCTCAAAGTTTTCTCTTCTAGAACAAATATGCAAAATTTAATGCTATTTGATGTAAAATCCTGTCCTTGGTTGGTGCAGATTCAAAATTTTGTTTCTTGCAAGGCTGTTCAAATTTCCAATGCAAAACAAAGTGCTGGGAGAACTATACATATCTTATTGGGATTCAAAGTAATCAAAATCAGCTAATATATGTAACGGTTTTCAGAGTGATATGTAAATATTTAAGTAATTTTATACTATCTACGAACACATAATTTGATATTTTCTTATTTGTTTCATTAAAGATTTTAACAGAGATAGAGACAGAGGGTTTAGGAAACAAAGTGATGGTTATGGCAGCAGAGATGGTCAGGGGATATGAGGACCGAGGATCAAGAGGGGGTGGCTTTGATGACAGAAGAGGAGGTTTTGATAATTACGATAGAGGTTCGAGGGATGATTACAACAGAGATCGGGGATTCAATGATAGAGGATATCGTGATAGAGGTTATGATGATCGTGGACCACAACGGAATAGAGATAGATATGAAGACCGAGGTCCATCAAGAGGATTTGATTCATATGATAGAAACCGAGGTTATGATGATAGAGGTTCCAGAGGGGGATATGACAACTATGACAGAGGCCCCAGAAGAGATTATGGGGGAGGTGACAGATATGGAGATAGACGGAGAGACAGATACGATGATGGTATAAAAATAATTCTTTATATTTTTAAAACATTTATAAGAAATTTTTATAAATAATAGGTTCTCTGGTCAAAGGTTATGATAAATCAGTTTTCTAAAATCAGAAGTAATTTTGTAATGTTATCAGCTGTGTATATGCATTGAATATCTATATAAGTATTTACAACTTTAACTATTCCTGCTTAAAGTGGAGTCGTCTCATGTGCAATGTAAAAATCCATCCAGTCAATCATCTAACTAAAAAAAGGTACTAATGGTACTTCACAGCATGCCTTCAGAAAAATACATGCACAATGGAATAGCCAATGGAGTGTGATTTTAGAATTGGATGATTTGATTTAATGGGGTTTTAAATCCCAGTCAAGAATATTTCACTTACATCAAGGCTTCACCAGCTATAGGTGAAGTGGCAGAAATTTTTACCTTTGCAGTGAGCTTAAAACAATGAGCAGGGAGGGTTCCTTTACGTGTTTTAAAGTCTCCTCTGAAGGACCCCATGACTTACATTTCTAAATACAGAGTGATTGGCGAAAGAACTGTTACTACCAATTGTCAAGTCTTAGTCAGACCCGGCTGAGTTCTGAACCTCAACCTCCCACATAAAAAACGAGCACTCTACCAACTGAGCTACTTTTAGAACTGGACATTCAGATATGAAATAGCTAATAAATCCTGTACATTTGATATTTAGATGCCAATTCTGAAATCACATCTTAATTGTCTTCTATCTCAATAACTTTCTCTTTTAAGAAAAGTTGAATCCCATTGCGTTTTACCAGTGAGTTCTGACTTTCATTTTTGCATTTACAAATGGGAAAAAATGATCGCTTCGCTTGCTGAAAATTAATGGTTTTCTCAAAGTACAATGTTTTGCTTTACCATCCTAAAACAGACTGCCTCAGTATCAATGAAATAATTGTACTAGCTCATAATATTTTGATTTTCTTTTTTTTTTTTTATAGATCGGGGTGACAGACGAGGATTTGGTTCGGGTTTTAGAAGAGATGAACAGCAATATGGGGATCGAGATAATAGGTATGGTTACAGTAGGTAAGTCAAGCATTTCATTGCTTGGCCTGCTTCCTGCTGCTTACACCTCACTATAGTCAAATTGTTCTCCAGTATCAATAAAAAACTATATTTTTGCAAAAGGCTCATTGCTGTCAGTACATGTATTTAAGTTTCAAGACTTGATTTTGCTTAAATGCTTGCAGCAAACATCACTGAATGCAATATCTACAGTATCTCTATTTTTAAGTTTAAAGACTGTTCAGTGTATAGTTTGTATGACCAATTTACCAACGCATTTAAATTTTATTGGCAACTAGTTTTACCAAAATATGCCTTATATATTTATTTGAGCATTAAACTTTTGAGAAATGATAATAATGGTAGTATATTTGAAGTAATTATTACAGCATAGATTAGAGTACTATTTTTAGTTCCCTTTGAATATCGGTAATTTGGAAATTTTTTCAACATTTTATTTTCTCGTTAATTTGCGAGTAAAGCGAGATGGGAAAATAAAATTTTTGCTAATATAAAAAGTCAATATTATTTTTGCTGGCAGCCACCAGATTACGCCAAGTTAAATGTACCTGAAAAGATGTCCATCTTGTCTATTTGCGAATATCCACTGACACAAAAATTTCCCAATTTACAGTAACTAAGACAGTTATAGCACCATGATTACCACATTACAACAGTTCATTGCTTATATCATTATTTTCAATCGTATTGATCCCTAAACAAGTTGACCACTGTAATAAATATCAAATTTCTGCCTTTTACAACATAGAAATTTATGTGACACCATTATATGAAGCAGCCATGTTGTTTATAAAGTTGATATCACATGGCAATCGTTGCTATGGAGATGTATTGTTTATATCACATATATTTGCCTGTTGCCTAATAATTTTGGTCTATGATGCAATTAAGTTTTACCACAGAGGTAATGGGGAAACCAGATTAAAAGTTAACATTTATATATTTCTTTTCTTAATATTTTGTTAATGTTTGTATTTCGATTTCTTTGCATTTTTCAGAAATTTTTTCCCCTCATATCCCATTTAATCTATAAGTATGCCAAAAACCTGTATCCAACGGATAAATTTTTTCGACGAATACATTGCATGTTAAGGACAGATAGAATTGGTCAGACTTACAAAAATTAATTAACCTCAAACGTGTTTGCTCTCTTTTCAGTGTTTTCTTTTTTCTTTCTGCCTACATTAATGTGTGCACATATTTAACACGTGTAAATTTGATTTTTTATGCATTTTGTATTTTAGAAAAATTAATTAACCTCAAACGTGTTTGCTCTCTTTTCAGTGTTTTCTTTTTTCTTTCTGCCTACATTAATGTGTGCACATATTTAACACGTGTAAATTTGATTTTTTATGCATTCTGTATTCTAGAACTTCTATAGATATTTTCATTATAGAAATATCTACACTGTAAGTTGGAACTGCATTCCTGAATAAGAAACGATCAAATTTTTACATAAAACATTACCAGTATTTATTAGTCTCTTTTTCCATTTGGTACACCATGCTGGCTTGAGACAGCCTAGGTATGAATCCCATTTTGGGCAAATTCATTTGTGAAAAAGTCTGCTTGCCAAATGTTTGTGGTTTTCTACATAATTCCAGAACCGACTGCCTCCATATACATGCAAGTAAAGAATTTTTGGCCAAAACGTACATTTAGTGTTTATTTTACCACTTTTGGGAATGGGGCCAGGGCCTGTGCTATTGGGAATTTTCGCGTCATTTTGAGACAAATTGGGAATTTTTTATGTTGCAAAAATCCCCCCCCAAACAAAAATAACAACAATGATGTGCATGAATTAATAAATTATACTGAAATACAAATCACATTTAAAATAATAATGTATTTATTTTCTCTTTCACAACAATAAATTTGATTAATTTACAGCAAGATTTTTTTGGCATCATATTTTTTGAATCTGTAAATGATATTTTCAACTTGGATTGAGCTCACAATGGGGTAATTTTATTTGTAACTATTTTTAGTCACCGATCCAGATATCAAAAAATAAAATTTTCAATATGATTGGGAATTTCTGGTCCAAATTTGGGAAATAAGTAGTCTTTTTGTGATTAGTAATTGGGCCCAATTTCGGCCCCAAACTAAGCCAAAAAAAATCACTGTGTTACATGTGCTTCTCTTAACTCCGATTAGGATTAAATATAACAAGATGAACTTTATTTAACGAATTATTTCATAATTAAACTTATTTACATTTTTTTTTTTTTTTTTCAGATCTGAAAGACAGGGTAGCAGAGAATCAAGTAGAGGTACAGTAAATATTTCTATAGTACATACGTGTAGCATACCTGTACTTATTAAAGAACAGAAATGACTTGTCCAATCAATTTTGTTATAGTTTTGAAAGATTAACTTCTTTGGCGGCCAAATGTTTTATAAATTCATGCTAGGTTTAAATTTTTACATAGCTAGATTGATCCTACTTCAAGAATAGTTCAGTTCATTTTTCTTAAAGTCATTGGTTTTGTTCCTCACTCTACTTTCCTCCATCATCACAGAATTGGCCAAATGTTTTAAAAATTCATGCTAGGTTTAAATTTTTACATAGCTAGATTGATCCTACTTCGAGAATAGTTCAGTTCATTTTTCTTAAAGTCATTGGTTTTGTTCCTCACTCTACTTTCCTCCATCATCACAGAATTGGCCAAATGTTTTAAAAATTCATGCTAGGTTTAAATTTTTACATAGCTAGATTGATCCTACTTCGAGAATAGTTCAGTTCATTTTTCTTAAAGTCATTGGTTTTGTTCCTCACTCTACTTTCCTCCATCGTCACAGAATTGGCTACCTTAATATAAAAATCAAAGGTTCTTGACCTGGTCGTAAAATGCCATTTCAACTAACCTACTGATGCATGGCAGATAAACATCATATAAATACAATATAAATAATCTTTATTTAAAGTTGATAGCATTATAACAATTAACATAAGCTATATAACATATTATTGCAAACCATAATTATACTTTACATTCAAAGTGGGAAGACAGCATCAGTAAATCTCTTATTTCATTATTGTAGAGGCACCAAAAGAGAGGCCACGCTTAAACTTACAACCCCGGTCAAAACCAATTGAAACTGATGCATCTAATGCACCAGAAAAATCTTCCATTTTTGGAAGTGCAAAACCGGTGGATACAGCAGCTAAAGAGAGAGAAATCGAGGAAAGGTTACAAAGGAAAAGAGAAGAAGAAAGAAGACATCTAGAAGAAGAAAAAGAAAATAGAAATTTGTAAGCTGTGTTTATGATGATGATAATGATGATTTTTATTATAATTATTATTATTATGTTTTAATTATCTCCCCTGAAAACTATGAAATACATGTAAATCAGTCATTCACACAAGAAAATAGCTATTTTATAAGCTAGTTGTTTTTATTGTTATGATTATCACCTCTTATATATATGAGACATAGCAGTCTAACAGACAAGAAAATAAAAATGTATAAGGTACATGTAGTCGTGTTTGTGGTTTTGGTAATTGATTATCTCCCCTTTCATTTTTTTTGCAGGATAAAAATTCTTTGTGGCCAAACCTTATTTTTTAGTTTTTTTTTCAAAAAAAAGAAAAAAAGAAAAGAAAAGAAAAAAAACATGGTTTTAATTTGAAAAGTATGTTTGAAACTCTGATTGTCAGAAAACCCCAAATCAAAAGCAGTTTTTGGTGTTTGGTTGCTGGTTTCCATAATTTAAAATTAGGTCACTGTTAATTATGCCCTTTATGTTATAAAGCTACTTTCTTTGTATCAAGCACTTTGCTGATATTATTTAAGGCAAGGCTAATTTTATTTGCTATGATGGCGACAATCTCACAATTTGTAGTTGCAAGATGCAATTTTTGGCCACAAAATTCACCTATTTAATAGGCTACTTGAAGCACTGAAATGTGAATAAGACTTGGGAGAAGTTTACCATGACAAATTTGAACTTTGTTATTACAGATATAGTAATTCACAAAGTCAGGAAAACAGACCTAGACGTGATAGTGACAGGTCACAAGATGGAAGTTCTAGTACAAGTCGTCAACGTAGATTAAGCAGTGGTAGTTCTGGAAAGGGAACTCGATCAGGTTTGTAGCAAATTGGTAAAATAGAAATCACGCATTTTTTAAAAACAGAAAGTTACAGACCTTTAGGTTTGTAAAAGTTTATTGCAATACAATTGTAACATGGTTTTCTTGTATTTCAATACAATAAATTTACATGTATATTAGGAAAATACAAAGATTTTTTATACCTCTTGACCATGATTTGAATGTAATTAGATTGTTAAAGAACAATCTTATCATTGTAGGCATAGTTTTTTCTTTTTTTTTTAAAAAAGAAAAGGCTTTTAGCCATTGCAGGTATCTCTTAGGTTTGAATTCACATCAAACATACTTGTACAAGAAAATTTCAGACCACTTACGGGTACTTGCATTCATCGGATTTCTCAGATACTCTTCTTTCCTCTTCCATTGCAGATCTGACCATAACAATATAAATGAATTAATCTTGACATTGGTGTAAAATAAAATGCTCCTTAAAGTAAAAAATTGTATTTTATCTAATATCCAGGTCCTCCTCCCATCACATCACCAAACAGAACTCGTCGGGAAAGTGAAGTATCCAATCACTCGGAGGTGTTCTCTGGAAATGATGAAACTACAGAAGAACCTAAAAGTCCTGTCTCACCATCCTCAAACAAGGACGAACCCCCAGCAAAACTAGTTCCTGCACCCCCTCCCTCTGTCAATGTGTGGGAGAAACGGAAAAGTGAGATAAAGTCGGCAACTCCAACGTCTCCACCACCACAACAAAGTTCATCACCGTCTTCATCAGTGTCGCCGTCACAGTCTTCACAGAATCAACCATCTAAGTCCACTTCTAGTCCACAAAACTCACAGACATCACCGCCTTCAGGTAATGCCTGGGGTAAAGATAGAAAGAAAGACACTAAATCTGGTGAAGCACCTAAAGAAAATCCTTGGTTTAAAAACCAACCTGAAGGTCAGGCTAAACCAGGTACATGTAATTATCTCTCATGATACACAAAACACACACACACACACACACACACACACACACAAAAGCCATGTGAAAAAAAGCAAACTGTAAAGAAAAAGGGTTATTGAAATATGTAGAATTATCTGTCAGTGTTATACAGCAGCTGGATAAAGTAGATGGGCACTAAATGTCATCACACAAATCGAAAGATAAATATGCAACATGTTTTTACCATCCTCTAGAATTCAGCTCGTATATCTGAACGTCAAAACATAATGGGAGATTTACAAAAAGTGAAATGGTAATGGGATTAAGCTTTTATTATAATGTTTGAATACATCTGAACCTGTCAAAACCAATCCCTCTGTATACAGAAATTCTGTCTTTACTGCTTTATTCTAACAAAGTAATGACGGGTTGTTATTTGTTAAATTGACCTATACGGAAAGGGAATACCTGTCTGGCCAAATAAAAACTTCAGTGCAGTAAGTGAACCCGTCAAAATTGATCCCTCTGTATACAAAAAATTCTGTCTTGACTGCTTTATTTTAACAAAGTAATGAGAGATTATTTTTTGTTAAAATTGACCTTTGAAAAAGGAATACCTGTCTGGCCGAATGAAAACTTCATTCTAGTTAGTGTTTGATTTAGACAGGTTTAACTGTATAGAGTAGAATAGTTGTAGCAGTTATTGTAATCATTAATGTATGAATCTTTGTTCTTCGTGTTTGTAAGATTTGTGCTATGACAACCATCTCAGATTTGTTTGAAATCAAACACCTATCAAGTTTCAGTAGGACCTTATCTTCCCATCCAATTTCATATAACCTTACCCCTCAACCAACCACCCAGTAATATAACTTCACCCTCAACTAACTAACCAGTTTAATATAACTTTACCCTCAACTAACCAACCAGTTTCATTAAACCTTAATCACTCATTCATTTTCATATAACCTCAAAGACCAACTCAATTTCATATAATCTCAACCATTCATTTAGTTTCATACAACCTTAACCACCCACCAAGTTTCATACAACCTCAACCACCCACCAAGTTTCATACAACCTCAACCACCCACCAAGTTTCATACATGTACAACCTCAACCACCCACCAAGTTTCATACAACCTCAACCACCCACCAAGTTTCATACATGTACAACCTCAACCACCTACCAAGTTTCATGTACATGAATCATAAAGTAACCTTTCAAAAAATATCATTTCTTAATTGAACCTGTATACACATATCTTATATACCAAGTTGTTATCATTTCTAGGTGGAAGAGGAAGATTTCCAGGTGATAAATGTGAAAGTTCAGACAGAGGTATGGGTAGAGGTGGTGTTAGAGGTGGACGAGGAGGACGGGATCAGAAACCAAGGTAATTGTTTGATCTAATTATACACCTGCAACTGGGGGTATACTGGAATCACCTTGTCTGTCTATATACACAATTTGTGCAGAGTTTAATTTGTATGTATGATCCAATTTTTCTGAAACTATGCACATATGTTGGACATTATAAGAACTTGTATACCTTCAATTATTAGTTTTATCGAATGGATTTTGTGGATTTATTGCCATTTCTAAACTTTGTATTTTTCACACTTAAAATTTGGCCTGATAACCCAAAAACCTGCTTCCTATTTAGGTGACTTTACCAATGTTTATCAGGTTTATTTATAGGCTAACTCTTTATTTGTTTTACACATGCTTACTCCTGTTGTGTTTTACTCGCACACTCAATCCACTTTTGGTTTACCCGCCCCTCATATTTATTTTGTGTCAGAACATAAAATTGTCTGTTGGTTTAACCCACAATTCTACTTTGGTGACTGCCAGTCTTTGTCAGGTTTATTTATAGGCTAACTCTTATTGGTTTTACTCACACTATCTCCCTTTGTTCACCCACAAACTCACTCCCACGTCCTATTTTGGTGACTACCACTCCTTTTTAGGTTTTTTTAAAGGCTAACTCCAGATTGATTTTTCTTATACTCATACCAAATTAGTTTACTCACTCTTTCTCAGTTAATTTACTCACTCATTCCCAATTAGTTTACTCACTCATTCCCAGTTAATTTACTCACTCATTCCCAATTAGTTTACTCACATACTTAATTTTTTTTTTGTCCATACACTTGTCCCTTATTGGATTCACCAGTACTCATTTGTTCCAACACAATTTGTTGGATTGTTTAATCAAACTTTGGTCCCCTTTGTGTTTTCTCATTCACTTTATGGCTTTACTCACAAATACTCAACCTTTTTTATGTTCACTGACTCGCACTTACTCCTTTTTGAGTATACTGGTACTTAATACTTACAGTCTACTGGATTAAAAGGGTAAGTGTTTGTTACACTTTTCCAATGGAATTCCCCAGAGCTCCACATGATACCTTATAGTGTTTGTGCAAAACAATTATTTCTCTATTGGCAATGGAATTGCGTAGTGTGATGTTTTCTCGTAATAGTAACACTTTTTCAGGAATGTTTGAAGTATCCATTTCATTCTGCACAAACATTGAGGGGTATTGATCACATGGTATGCTGGCGAGTTTAAATAACTTTTAAAGAAAAATTTGTACCAATCTTAAACCCTGTTTTTACTATTAAAGTGTGTCTTATAACTGAGCAGATGAACCCAATACCTTTCCATTTACACGACAGAAAATCTGAATCGAAAAAACAGTGCTCACTATTGTGTCAGCTTTAATTAATCTTTTTTTATATACATGTATATTACAGACAACAAAGAGAAAAGCAAATTCCAAAATCTATAGAAGATATGCCTAAATTTGAGAATACATCTAAAAAGGTTTGTATAGCTAGGTGTAGGTGTCAAAAAAAAACATCGCCCCTTGAAGGCTAGGGTTGGTCTAGTTAATCATCATTGTTTAATTGTTAATTAATTAATTATGTCTAAATTTGAGAATACATTTAAAAAGGTTTGTATAGCTAGGTGTAGGTGTCAAAAAAAAACATCGCCACTTGAAGATTAGGGTTGGTCTAGTTAATCGCCATGGTTTAGTTAATTAAAGCTTGATAAAATTTAATTAGTGATTAACTCACAACAAAATTGTCAATTAAAATCAAGATATCATTATTAATCTGACAGTTTTATTACATTGAGCTTTTGTTTGATAAAATTGTGTTCTCTCTTGACATTTTTAACATTAAATTCATTACATATTTAAAAATCATACAAAACTGAAAATCATGACCAATCAGTTTAACTAACAAAGCTCTGAACAAATGGCTTCTTGTGTTTTAAGGATCTCCAACTTTTTATGGAATTAATGGTTTTGAGGTTTAATTGTATGTAGTGTTCAAAATTAAAACCAGACTGATACCGTCCTTATTATATTCAGAATAAAGTGTTCAAATTTTAAAACCAGACTGATACCGCCCTATAATTGTCAGAATGTAGTGTTCAAAATTTAACCATCCCTATTATAGTCGGAATATAGTGTTCAAATTTTAAAACCAGACTGACACCATCCCTGTTATAGTCGGACTTGTAATACGTGCATTATAAGTGGAGTAATAGTGTTTTACATCCTAGTTAAGATTCTTTCATTTATATAGGAATGAACAGTTCTCGACTGGTTGAGAAAACCAGAGTACCAAGAAAAAACCACTGACCTTTCTTTGGCAAGTGAACTGACAAACGTTTTTCACATTAGAATCTGCTGAAACAGGACTCCAACATTGGCAGCGGGAGGCAGTTTGATCCATAAGCCAGTGCCTGAGTCTCCACGTGTATTATGGGAATTCTTACTTATGTTCTTATAGAAAACACGGAATTTTTTGTTTCAGAGTAGTTTAAATTTCAGTCATGTTTCTCCACTGATCTTAATATGATGGTTGTTTATATTTACAGGACTGGACAGATTCAAATAAGTTTGCAGGACTTCTTGATGATGACGACAATGTAGAGGAAAAGTAAAATATTACACTAAAGTGATTGGGAATATAGTGGAATTGTCTTTTATCAAATCTATTGTCACTTGATCTCTGGATGTTTTCAACAGGGATTAATTCAGATTTCATTCTCCATGGTGATTTTAGTAATTAAAACTGGTATCTATGGAGATCACCAAGACAACATTCATTGAGATTTTTAAATGGAATGGATGTTGATCTTTGCTTAGAAGTTTTTTGAATGAAATAAGATGTTTATGTATGTTTTTGTTTTATTTTATTTATTGAATTACATGTAATACCATCCTCACAAGCTGTTATCAATGAACTTGTTGGATTTTAAAGAAAGAAAAATATCTATTTTAAAATATATAATATCTACACAGATACATTGAAATAGTAATTATAAATTATAATAATTAAACATATTTACTATGCCTGAATTATTATTTTTAGTCAGCTTTTCTGGGTTTTTTTTTTTTTTTTTTTTTTTTGAGAAAGAGGAAAGTAACTTGAAATTTTGATGGCCTTTAGATATAAGAGAATTTAAATTATTGATTTTTTGTCACAGATATATTTTGTTTTTCACATAAAAGTAAACTAATAAATATTTTTGATTGTTTTTGAGTTTTTTGTGCAAGTATGGTGGTTATTTTCATAGTTTTAGGGTTAAAGGTAAAAAATTGGAGAACTTTTAAGACTTTTGGTGACAGATAAGGTTATTATAGTCTTTCTTACTTACACACTAGAAAACATAATGGCCTGAAATATATCGGAATCAATTTTTGTAAGCAAAGCTTCAATTTTTCACTGTTGGCATGTTTTGAAAACAAATTAATCCAATTCTATTGGCACAAATATTTCTTCTTATATAATAGTACATATACATGTATACGTTTCATTACTTAAATTGATAGATGAAGGAAAATTTTAACAAACTTCATCAATAATGCAGCAGACACTTTATTCTGTGTTTTTTTTTTTTTATTTGAAAGATTAGATGTATAAACGAAGCACAAAACTAAATCATTATCAATTATTGATTTCATTTCACATAGTGATTTATTATATGTTAATTCCTAATTTATTATATTTTTTATGAATATTTTATGGCAAATATTATCATATGGTTTTTATTTTGCCCTTCTCTGCATGATTGAGATTGAAAATTAAATGGTTTTTTTTTTGTTGGTGATATATTTTTTAATTATGATTGAAAATGCATGGGATTTTAGACACTTTTAGTTGTATATTCAAATTTGGTATGTTTGCTTGGAAATTCAGTAATACTAGTATATCTAATTTCAAAGTCGTTTGAACTTCAACCCATTAAAACCATTTTGACCCTTGTTGAGGGAAAGTAAAATGCATTTTTGTTTATAACCATATCATCTTTTTCCTGGGAATGTCCATTTATTTGTTACTTGTTTTTTCACCTTTTGTTGAGGAAGTTTCATCTTTGTCTGCTAGTCATTTGTCTTTTTGTTGTCATTTTGACCATTTGTTGAGGAAGATCTCAAGTACTTCTGGTGTATATTTGTTTCAGTTTCATCCGTGTCGTGTATGTGCTATGAGATTCAGCTTGTGTATTCATGCATGAATCTTTTACTCATTGCAAATAAAGTCATTATCACAGATATGGCCATTTGATGAGGATTGTGTGCTAGAGAATCAGGAACTAGGCACTTTATAGTTAAGGGGTTAGTCCTCATCAAGGTTTTTTCAAATTCAATTTTTTCAATAGAAAATACTTGAAAGTGGGGAGATCTGGTTTTAATTCTCTATTATTGCCATTGACAACAGTGTGAATACATGTATTTATGTTAAGTTTTTTAATTTAACTATACCCGTAAAGAGTAGACAGTGGCACGTAATTACAAGCAATTCTCATTCAATATAGAAACTTGGTTACATAGTAACATACATGTATTTTTGATCATTCTCATAATATACATGTACTTGTAATGCTTTTTTCATCTTTTGATGGCCAAGTGGTCTAAAGCATGCACTTAAGGATCACAGTGTCTCAATCGCAAGAGGTTTGTTCCACTCTGGATTTCATTTTACTTGTCATATCACTTTATGGTTGTCACATCATTTTTAGTCTTATTAATCCATTTTATGTATATTTTTCATTTTAGCTTTGGGTCAACTAATATGTCATTCATATTTTGAACTCTGACCTTTCAAGGTGAATAACTAACTTCCTTGAATCAAGTTGTCAGGATTTAAGGAATTCTTCTTTTTTCTTTTTAATTTATTTATTTTTCTTATTAATTTCTTATCATGGTTTGTTTCAAAATAAATAGCTACATTTTTTCAAAAGTAGCATTTTTTTGTCAAATGTGGGTACCAGTATATTTGAAGACATATATGTCTTGAATGGATTAAGTTAACTGTTTGTTAATGGTATTGGAATTTGATTAAATAAAACAAAAAGCAATTTTTTTTTTACTCAGACATTCACAGTTCAATGATCAGAAGTGTAAATTTCGTGGTAAAATTGTCAATATGTGATTCAGTTTGGTAGATGGTTATGCATAGCAATATTTAAACGATCTTTGTACTCTAGTTTTGAATGAATGATAAATATGGTATAATATATACCTAAGTTCATGACAAAATGTTATGTTTACCTACAAATATTTAAGAAATGACTTCGTGTTTGGTAACGTACATGAGGGTATGAACGATAGTGAAGCACGCGCAAATTGCATAATCTGCGAAGCAGATTATGCTTAATTTGCGCGGGATTCACTATCGTTCATACCCTCATGTACGTTACCAAACACGAAGTCATTTCTTATATTTACAATTCTTGGCATATCCATGTGTAAAATAATAAATAAACTATGTATAAAATCATGATGTACCATATTCTTGAACCTTCTTACATTGTATAGCTTTTTACAGACTCCTGTATATGTGCTTGTTTCGGGCCACATTAAAAAAAAAAAAAAGTTCCAAGTTTATAACATATTTTAATGCAATATATGCACAATTAACTCAAATACATTGCGTTCTCGCGATATTTTGGAAGGTTTATGTATAAACATTAACACGTGCTTTGACATGTGTTTTTATAAATAGATCAGGAAATCCCTGACATCTGTTTACAAATTTTTGCGTATTCCTACGTCCTTAGTTGTTACGTCACATCGACCTTAGTTGTTACGTCACATAACTGCACGTTCTATACTGAAGTCATGAAGATATGAACTAGTGAGTCTAACAAGGGATCACATAGTACAAAATATTAGCTATTGTAAATATTCACAGGTAAGCTGTGCCATAAAGTACATGTGATCAAATAGGCATAGTTGACTTATATTACAAATATTCACATACATGTATAAGCTCTGCTTTTGAGTACATATGTTATTCAAATAGACGTGGTTTACCTATATTGCAAATATCCACAGGTTAGCTATGCTTTTGAGTACATAAATGTGTTCAAACAGGCATGGTTGACCTATATTCCAAAAAGCCACAGGTTAGCTGTGCTGTCGAGTGAATATTTTTGTTCAAATAGACACGTTTAAACTATACTGCAGTGAGTTAAAAGTGCTATTTAGCTCATGTTTATGTTAAATAGCCACCATTGACCTGTATTGTTTTGAGCATATTTATGTACAAATGGCTATGACTGGGATGTTTTGTGATGAATGTTTAGCCTTCCTTTCAACTGATGTGACCACTTTTAACAGTAATAGTTAGTTCTGTTGTCATTAGTAGCCACAAAAATACTGATGTGGCCATTAGTAACCAAAAAAATATGTGGTGATTTGTAGCCACAAAAATACTGATGTAGCCATTGGTAGCCACCAAAATACTGATGTAGCCACTAATAATTGCAATGGAACTTGTGTGGCCAAATGTAGCTGCAGCAGTACTGTTGCCACTGGTTACTGTTATAATGCTGATGTGGCCTCTAAAATCTACAATATTATGGAATGTGGTCACTAGTACATTGAAATACATGTAGTACCAATGTTGGTTTGAATTACCAACCGCTCATTCACTAATGATGATGATTGAAATGTTTGGCAAGTGATTTGATTTAATAGTAAATTATATCATATGATACATTTATAAATGATTTAATTTAAATTTATTGTTTCCATGCATTAAATGATCAGCTTGTCTTTTGTTTGTCATATCAATTGTACAGATTAATGAATTTGTAAATACAGAATTATATACAAGTGTTTGTAAATAAAAATAAAAGCCATCAGTAATGGGCAGTACATAATAAAACAGAAATTGAAAAAAGTCTTGTGTTTTTTTGATTGGATGTAGATTTATATATCCAGGGCTTAGTTTCACAATCATTTCTTTATTAAAACTTTAATAAACAGATTTGGCAAATTTTTTTGGAACTGTGAATAAACATATTTGACGTTATAAATTTTTAGTGATCTTCAAAAATGAAACCTTGATTTTTTGTATATTCTTATCTATTAATAAAACTATTAATTTTATAAATTTGACAATTTTTAAAGTATAAAAAAAATCTGAGATAGGATGATTGTGAATCTTGGGCCTGTCAGGAGAATTTCACTTGTAACTGAAAGCCATCTGGACATCAGTTACAAAATTTTAAGTTACTGCTGCACACAAATTCCAAGACTCCTGTTTTATAATCATTCTTGTACTTACTTTAAACTAGCAAATTCTGAAAATCTCTTGCAAATACTGAAGTTAAAAAGATACCATAAATTCCAGAATAATTTAAAACAAAATCATAAAAATTTCAAATCTGCCAGATTTAAGGAAAATTTAGTTAAGGATTGATTATGAAAATGGGTCTATTCATTGAAACACCAAATCAATGATGTCACAAACATATTCTTATATAAAGATATCACATGATCAAAAAGATTTACGACTCATATAAATGCAATTGCTCTCAAAACATTTAGGGGGGAAAATGAAGGCTGTTGATAAAAAATGAAACTTTATTTCATATATAAATAAACAACAAATAATTATATATATATAAAAAACAACAATCCAATTAAATTAAAGATATAAATACTAGAATATTAAAAGGCTTGACATTACAGCTCACCTGGTCAAATATCATGTCAATATGATCTAAGTCATCATCTAAAGGCTTGAATATAAAGATGATGTTACAGGTACAAAGCCAGATATAAATGATTTTCACTTGTATTCCATACTAAAAATGCAGGAAACAACACCTGTGAGAAGTGGAGTGTGGTGTTGATAAGTGGATACCAAGCAGTATTTAGTAAAGTTCTTGTACTATAATCAGAAATTTAAGAAAAAATTTGCATCCTCATTTTGTATCTTGGGTTTTTAATTTTTTTAATACATTTTCCTGAAGATGCCAGAAATATGCTGACGAAACTTATTGATATTTAAAGATTAGAAATACAATGTATATGTGTTGAGATCTTATTTATTTCTTACGAATGTATCCCATACTATACTACAATTTCAAATGTTTAATAGGAGCCCCAGGGTTTATGTAAAAAGATTATTTATAGTAATCTAAACATCTAGTGTCTCTACCCAGTAACTAAACATCTACCTCACTTTTTTTTTGTCCATCTTCCTAAAGAAGGGTATTCGATTCTCAAAACAATCACACCAGACATATGTAGGTGTGCTTTGTACTTGCCTACACTCTGGTGCTAACTCATAAAATGGAAGAAGCTGAGGTCAGAGAGCAATCAAGAATCTAAGTCAGCATAATCATTCAGATGCTTTAAAAACAATCTTACTTATATTTGGACACAAACACTTGACTAGAGAAAAGACGACAAAATATAAATTAAGTCAGGCATCTGTACATAAGTTTTAGCTTATTCTATCATTTAAATCCTCTCTAGAAAATGACCATACACTTACTTGCACTGAAATGTAAATCGAAATGCATGTTGGGTTGCAAATGTCATCAAACAGCTCAACTACATGTTAATGATGCATCATTTACAGAGGCTGCATGCTCAATAACCTTAACATTGAATGGATGCTGATGCTGTAGGTATGACACCATGCTTTTGTACAGGTGAGCAAAAAAGATGAGATGCCACTCGTTTCAATTACTTTTTATTAGCTAAAGGGGGGCAAAAGATAGCTCAACTAACATGCCACTCCATTTCATCAAGTTATCATTAACCAGAGGGAGACATTGATTAGCTCAACTAGGGTGCCACTCCATTTCATTAAGTAATTATTAACCAGAGGGTGGCATCAGATAGCTCAACTAAGATGCCACTCCATTTCATTAAGTAATTATTAACAAGAGGGTGGCATCAGATAGCTCAACTAGGGTGCCACTCCATTTCAAGTTATTATTAACCAAAGGGTGGCATCAGATAGCTCAACTAAGATGCCACTCCATTTCATTAAGTAATTATTAACCAGAGGGTGGCATCAGATACCTCAACCAAGATGCCACTCCATTTCATCAAGTTATTATTAACCAGAGGGTGGCATAAGATAGCTCAACTAGGGTGCCACTCCATTTCATTAAGTAATTATTAACCAGAGGGTGGCATAAGATAGCTCAACTAAGATTCCACTCCATTTCATCGTTATTAACCAGAGGGTGGCATCAGATAGCTCAACTAGGGTGCCACTCCATTTCATTAAGTAATTATTAACCAGAGGGTTGCATCAGATAGCTCAACTAGGGTGCCACTCTATTTCATTAAGTAATTATTAACCAGAGGGTGGCATAAGATAGCTCAACTAAGATGCCACTCCATTTCATCGTTATTAACTAGAGAGTGGCATCAGATAGCTCAACTAAGTCGCCACACCATTTCGTTAAGTTATTATTAACTAGAGGGTAGCATCAGTTAGCTCAACTAGGGTGCCACTCCATTTCATCAATTTACATGTATTATGAACTAGAGGGTGGTATCAGTTAGTTTTACTAAGAAGCCACTCCATTTTAACAACTAAACTGTATGATGCATCATTTTACCAAGGCTATTCAGTAAGGTTAACAGTTGACACTGATGCTTTGTTGGAGGCTTGACAATCACTCTTGCCCAGATGAGCTAAAAAGATCAAATATCACTCCATTTCATCATGGTTCAGATACCATTCTATTTCTCAAAATTTTATAAATTTCTTTCATATATCTTAAAAAATTAAGATTTTATTCCATAAAATTTTATAAATTTCTTTCATATATCTTAAAAAGTTAAGATTTTATTCCATATCTTTAAAGTTCAAATATTGTTTAAGAAATAGTGGTATATTTAAATGTTCTATATCTTTTAATCTTTGTTTTCCGATGATTTTTCTTATACATAATCTACAAGATGATTTCAGACTCCTCGGGTTTTCTAAAATAAAAAGGAAAGAGAAAAAATTAATCTTGAAATCATTTGTATATCAAAAATCATAGCTTGACTTGAAATTCATATGTAAAATTGATGTGAAAGTGAATCTTACGTGAAAGAAATTCAAGTGAAGTGAATTTCATGTGAATTTCTCCTGAAAGTCATGTGAAGTGAATTTCAAGTGAAATTCTCATGAAATTCATTTTTATTGAGTTTCACATGAACAAAATTTGTAAAGAAGCAAAGCAGTTGTGTTCCATGCCAATGTCAATAATTTTACAAGTAAAACCAAAGGGTCAGTTCTGAGATGGTGGAGGAAAGTGGAGTATCCAAAAAAAAAAAAAAACCAACACTATCTAGTTAGCAAACTGACAAACATTTACACAACTAGGATCTGTCTCCGTGGAAATTAAACCTAGGTCATTAGGGGTTTGGGTCCTTACACTGACACATTAGACCATTCAACCACTTTGTGCCCTAATATTAGAGATCAGCTGCTACAAATATAAAAAATTGTCTAATCAAAATAATTATATTATTATGTTTTCACAAGGGACCTGTGCTACTATAGTATTGTCTTGGGAGGCCAAGGCACTATACTCCCACAACAATACCACAGTAGCACAGGTCCTGAAAAAAACATAATGTTTTAGTACCCCACATGACACTATAGGTTATAGTACAGAAAGCTGATTTTGACAAATAAAAAAGACAAACTATTTCCATAGAAATCAAAATTCATATCCTGCTGTATCATATCTTTATTTTCAAATCTTCAAAATGAGATGTCTTGTTGCTTACAAATGACAGCCTCTTCAAGGGGGAGATAACCATTTCTAAGGTGTTATGTGCCATAGTATAGTAAACGTCTAGAAAAACAATATAACCATGCTGTCAAGGGCACTACTCTCATTGTCAAGAAATGCCAGAAACTATACAAAATAGAACTTATGTACATGTAGGTGACCAATCAGTGCAAATTATCATATAATGTACTAAACAATAATATCAACTGCATCTGGAACCAGTCATTCAAAATTTAATGATGTTAATGATAAAGAGAAACTGAAAATATAAATAAAACTAAGATTTTTTTAAAAGCAATGATTTTAGAACTTTGTACCTCAGCACTGTTTTGGTTAATGGTTTTGTCCCAATCCAAGAACTGACTGCCTTTATATAAGTAAAATTATCTTCAGAGGGATGTAAAAACATTATTTCTATACTCTCTCCACTTTGATCATTGCCACCATTTTTTTTTCAGTCATAGTTTGGTATTAAGCAATTTAGTAATAAATTGTTAAAGTTTATTTCTTAGTTTAAATAAACATAAAAGAACAAGTCTTTTTTACTTCTAAATAATTGGACACTATGTGAGGTGGCATTATAGCAAGGTTTTACTGCGAAGCAAAAATGCACATGGTAAAGTAAAACCTGTATATAATGACTAACCATGGAACCTGTGAAACATAGACTTATAGACCAAGTGGCCTTTATATAGAGGTGTACTAGTAATTAGTTAAAATTTGAACAAAGGGACTTAAATGGTAATTTTGTCTTTATATAGACAGGTTTCATTTAATATAATTACCCGATATTGTCTTTAAATATTGGTATATATCCGTTCTTTTCTCTGCCATCCATGTATATCTTTGGTTTTCATCTTTTGCATAGATATTGGATCCCACTTCGTACAGAAGTTCAAAAAATTTGAAGTCACATTTGTATTTAATTGCACATTGGTAAAGTAATATTGATTGTGTAGTAGGCTGTGTGTTCTTAACATAATTAGGATCAGCACCATATTGAATCAAAAGTTTGAAGCAATCGTAAAATTTATAAATCAAGGCAACTTGTAATGGCGGGGAACTGAAGGTGTATTCTACGTCACGTTTGACACCATCTACATCAGCGCCACTGTCAAGTAATAACTGAAATATAAAAGATGAAAAGCCAATGAGTGAAGTTGAGTAATGGTGCAGTAATGATGGTGAATTTTTGTGATTTTAACTTTTATGCCATTTTCCACCATTGCAACAAATATTTTAGTTCTCCAAATGTAACACACTATTAAGGATACATATTAAAATAAGGTCCCTAGCACCATCGAAAACATTTCACAATTTGTGAGTTTTGTCATTAACGATCATTCAAAGTATGACTTGATTCTTTAACAACCGAGTGCTGCTACCTTGCCAAAACCCTGTCATTGATTCCCTGTTAGAAGAGCTTACTTTGGGATCTCCCATTCTTGTACATGGTAGTGATATAAGATAATATGAGGGAGTACCAACAACTACTGGTAGGTAGGTCTACCCCATACAAGGGATGAGGCAGACTTTGCCTTTTAAAACATGTTAGCTGAATCTAAGTCCAATGCTACATTTGCCTCCGATAAAGGATTCATGAAATCTGAAAAATGGTCAGGCTTATTTTAACACAGCTTATATGATTTCAAAGGCATAGTCTGCCTCATTCCTTGTACAGGGTAGACCATCCTGGTTGGTAATACTTCCTTTTATGACTTTATTCTCATTTGCACTTATACTTCCTTAAGAAAAAAATATGTAAAATATTACAAAAAGGGTCCTAAACTAATGAAAAACACTTCAATATCATATACAATGTATCGGTGTAGTCATAAGTCATCAAAAAATTCCAATTTTAAATGCCAAAAGAAGTAAGAGCTTCAGTAGCAGAGAGATTTTAAGCACAAGATATGAAAATAAAACATTTAAAAATTGTTAAAATTTAATTTGATTAGCAATATATAAAATTTTTAAATATATATATATATATATTTCCTAACAGAATTAGTGATACATTTTTTTTCTTCTAAAATAGTGATTCAAAAATTGTTGCTCTAATGATGTTTTATCAGGATACTGGATAATCAAAATTACCGTAGTGTGAAATGAAGCAACTAACCCAAGGTCACAACAAAATCTTACGATACACAGCCTTCAACACTTGGCCACTAACCTCAAACCTTTTCTTTCAACATAAATATAACTTGCCTTCATTCCGTTATAACATCCCTGCATGGCAACAAAGTAAAGAGGAGCTGTCATGTGCATTAAATTAATTCCCGTTAGGATTGGCACCGTGATTTACAATTCATGAGCACATTGGAGATGGTTCCTTTCAGGCTGACAGTAATGGAGTTTGTGCCTTTACATCAGGAATATCCACATCAGCTCCATTTAATAACAAACATTTTACACACTCAGTGTGTCCCTTCTGTGAACAAAACAATAAATAAATAAAAATAAACAAAATGCAAAGATTTACTGTGGACAGTCATAAGAAAAAATATTTTGGTCAAACTGAAATAGGGTTTGTCAACATGCCACATCATCATGTAGAACGATGTGGAAAGAATTACGGCTGACCGATCACTTTTATTAATTTTTCTGGATGGTACACGTTTCATGTGTGATATCACCAAATGGGTACAGTTTTTAATGTGTCACATTGTTTTGAAGGTACATTTTAACTAGCAGCATTGCCTTTTCTGCTAAATCATTATAGACAAAAACAGGGAAATTCAACTGAATTCAGATTTTTTATATTTTCCATCCATTTTACAGTACAACTCCATAGAAAATGCAAAATTCCGTCAAACTGGTCAGCCTTGAATTAAATTCTGGTGAAAATGCCTTTTAAAACAAAATATCAATTATTGTAGTATTTGATAAACAAAGTCAATACTTAATATACTGCCACCAACTCTGCTTTTCTTTCACAGATGCTAATAGACTGTACCATGCTTGTCTCTGCTATTTACTTCCAGATAACAATAATCTAATTTGCAACAAGAGTGCTACAAGACTTCTATGCTATATAGCCTTCAATGTGGAAGATGTTTTATTTTAAATAATGCATAAAGTGTAACATTAATATTACATAGTAATTAAGGGCAGTGCTATAAGCCAGAACCCCTGGTTAAACTTTATAATTTTTAAAATTTTTCCAGTTTGTAATTTTTGTTTTTTTTTTTTTTTTTTTTTTTTTTTTTTTTTTTTTTTTTGTGTAGTTTAGTTATAATCACTTCAACATTTTAACCTGCCCAGGGTGCTCCTACAACAGGAAGATAATACAGATAACAACAACAACTTGCAAGTTCTAAAATGGAACTCGTACATTTATGTTATTTTCGGAATTTTTTGAAGTTTGTTAAAATGGATTTCAGGCAAAGTTATCGATATGTATGAACTTGTATCAATCTCGCATGTAATAAAAACACAAATAAATAATCTTTAAAAGAAAAAAACATTATACCTGATGCTGCCAATCTGAGTGGAGTACAACTCAGATGGTTCTTAAAGTTCACCACATTTTTATAAACTTTTGCTGCTAAACATTTTTCCCAGCTCTTCCAAATCACCATTCTTTGCACATTCTTGGAGATGTTTTGCTCTTTCATAGTTATCATCATCAAAATCATTCTCGTCATTACAGAATTTTAACAAACCCGAAATTGCAGTTTGAAGCATGTTGCGAAATCATTCACATAAATTGGTGATTTCATATTATTATCTATTTCAGCAACTTCAAAAATCAGCTGGTACTGTTGGTGCTGCATCCAAAAGTCTAAACAATACCCATCAAAAAGTACCTACATTTGGTCAAATTTTAAAACGTATCCATATCAAAACATACCAAAATTATTGTACCTAAAAAGTAACAATTTGACTTTAAATAACTTTATTCTTCAATTTGTGCAACTTCTTGATTTTTCGGTCTAGCTTGTTGTTGTTATTATTATTATTATTATTATTATTATTATTATTATTATTATTATTATTATTATTATTATTATATATATTATTATAAGAAGCTTTAAGGGTTTAATGAATCTGTAGATTTTGCTTTAACTGATACTTAATTGACGATGAAAGGATAAGATATGATTAAATAGATCATGCTTAGCTTTTGTATTGCATTCCACTTGTATTTATGCAGTATGGAGCAGAAAAGAGTATAAAATGAAAATAGGATCAGGCATATACACTAGGATTAAAATTTACATGCCAATTAAGGAGGTCAGTTTTGATATGGCGGAGGAAACATGAGAAGCAGGAGAAAACTATCCAAAAATTAGTGACTTGCCAGACAGATATTTTCAAAAATTCATTCATACCAAAAACTGTAAAGGATTGGAATTCGTTGCCCGAAACATGTGTGAATGCTAAAACCGTTCTGGAATTTAAAAGTGCTTTAGCAACTGCTGCTCAGCGCGACTAGTCACCGTCAACGCACACTCTTCCCTGGAAGATCCGTACTCAGTAGTGAGGCACTTTCCAGTACCTATACAGATACAGATACAGATCCACTTTTATGCACTGCTTAATTGGGATTAGAATTGGGGCCCTGTGCTCCGTAAGCTAGCATATAAACTATATGACCACGGGCGGGGGGGGAGGTCTTTCTGACATGCCGGATAGGAATCACAATGATGAGATACCAAAACCCAGAGACTGATGCATCGACACGTTCCAGTATTAAATACCAGTCAACCATATGTTCTTGTCCAGAGTTATTTCATTATATTGAAATGTCACCAGTTATGGATTAATACCTTAAATTATCCTGGTCAAGGTTATTCAATCTATATCGAGATGTCACCAGCAGCGATATTTCAAACGTTTAAAATGTCGCTGTCACCAGTAATGGATCTGTACCTTTATGTTTCTGTCTAAATTGTTTATTTATATTGATACGTCACCAGTTCAAAATGTATACCTGCAGAATGCACTTATATGACAATGTACAGCGAGCAGCGAAGTCTACTATGACACGGGACATCTATTTTAGATAAAAACAATGTAATAGATATATGATGTCTGACTAAATTTGAAGAAAATTCTAATACGAATTTGATAATTTTTTTTAAACAACTCGTCCTAATAAATTAACTCATATTATCATTGACAGATGGTCCAAAAAGTCCACAAAAATGTTAAAAATTTATTTCGCTGGGAGCTTGCCCTCTGAACCTCCAATAGGGCTCTGCCTGGACCTGTGAGGGTCATTAGCGCCCCAAGAACCACACTCGCCGTTGGGAGCTTGAGCCTTCGACGCTCGCAATATCAAATGATGAAAAATCTCTCAACCCCCCCCCCCCTT
>CM056609.1:12349097-12529097 GCA_029721355.1 Tegillarca granosa
TTCACTGTACAACCTCAACCACCCACCAAGTTTCATACAACCTCAAACCCACCAAGTTTCATACATGTACAACCTCAACCACCTACCAAGTTTCATGTACATGAATCATAAAGTAACCTTTCAAAAAATATCATTCTTAATTGAACCTGTAAACATATCTTATATACCAAGTTGTTATCATTTCTAGGTGGAAGAGGAAGATTTCCAGGTGATAAATGTGAAAGTTCAGACAGAGGTATGGGTAGAGGTGGTGTTAGAGGTGGACGAGGAGGACGGGATCAGAAACCAAGGTAATTGTTTGATCTAATTATACACCTGCAACTGGGGGTATACGGAATCACCTTGTCTGTCTATATACACAATTTGTGCAGAGTTTAATTTGTATGTATGATCCAATTTTTCTGAAACTATGCACATATGTTGGACATTATAAGAACTTGTATACCTTCAATTATTAGTTTTATCGAATGGATTTTGTGGATTTATTGCCATTCTAAACTTTGTATTTTTCACACTTAAAATTTGGCCTGATAACCCAAAAACCTGCTTCCTATTTAGGTGACTTTACCAATGTTTATCAGGTTTATTTATAGGCTAACTCTTTATTTGTTTTACATGCTTACTCCTGTTGTGTTTTACTCGCACACTCAATCCACTTTTGGTTTACCCGCCCCTCATTTATTTTGTGTCAGAACATAAAATTGTCTGTTGGTTTAACCCACAATTCTACTTTGGTGACTGCCAGTCTTTGTCAGGTTTATTTATAGGCTAACTCTTATTGGTTTTACTCACACTATCTCCCTTTGTTCACCACAAACTCACTCCCACGTCCTATTTTGGTGACTACCACTCCTTTTAGGTTTTTTAAAGGCTAACTCCAGATTGATTTTTCTTATACTCATACCAAATTAGTTTACTCACTCTTTCTCAGTTAATTTACTCATCATTCCCAATTAGTTTACTCACTCATTCCCAGTTAATTTACTCACTCATTCCCAATTAGTTTACTCACATACTTAATTTTTTTTTGTCCATACACTTGTCCTTATTGGATTCACCAGTACTCATTTGTTCCAACACAATTTGTGGATTGTTTAATCAAACTTTGGTCCCCTTTGTGTTTTCTCATTCACTTTATGGCTTTACTCACAAATACTCAACCTTTTTATGTTCACTGACTCGCACTTACTCCTTTTTGAGTATACTGGTACTTAATACTTACAGTCTACTGGATTAAAAGGGTAAGTGTTTGTTACACTTTTCCAATGGAATTCCCCAGAGCTCCACATGATACCTTATAGTGTTTGTGCAAAACAATTATTTCTCTATTGGCAATGGAATTGCGTAGTGTGATGTTTTCTCGTATAGTAACACTTTTTCAGGAATGTTTGAAGTATCCATTTCATTCTGCACAAACATTGAGGGGTATTGATCACATGGTATGCTGGCGAGTTTAAATAACTTTTAAAGAAAAATTTGTACCAATTAAACCCTGTTTTTACTATTAAAGTGGTCTTATAACTGAGCAGATGAACCAATACCTTTCCATTTACACGACAGAAAATCTGAATCGAAAAAAACAGTGCTCACTATTGTGTCAGCTTTAATTAATCTTTTTTATATACATGTATATTACAGACAACAAAGAGAAAAGCAAATTCCAAAATCTATAGAAGATATGCCTAAATTTGAGAATACATCTAAAAAGGTTTGTATAGCTAGGTGTAGGTGTCAAAAAAAAACATCGCCTTGAAGGCTAGGGTTGGTCTAGTTAATCATCATTGTTTAATTGTTAATTAATTAATTATGTCTAAATTTGAGAATACATTTAAAAAGGTTTGTATAGCTAGGTGTAGGTGTCAAAAAAAAACATCGCCACTTGAAGATTAGGGTTGGTCTAGTTAATCGCCATGGTTTAGTTAATTAAAGCTTGATAAAATTTAATTAGTGATTAACTCACAACAAAATTGTCAATTAAAATCAAGATATCATTATTAATCTGACAGTTTTATTACATTGAGCTTTTGTTTGATAAAATTGTGTTCTCTCTTGACATTTTTAACATTAAATTCATTACATATTTAAAAATCATACAAAACTGAAAATCATGACCAATCAGTTTAACTAACAAAGCTCTGAACAAATGGCTTCTTGTGTTTAAGGATCTCCAACTTTTTATGGAATTAATGGTTTTGAGGTTTAATTGTATGTAGTGTTCAAAATTAAAACCAGACTGATACCGTCCTTATTATATTCAGAATAAAGTGTTCAAATTTTAAAACCAGACTGATACCGCCCTATAATTGTCAGAATGTAGTGTTCAAAATTTAACCATCCCTATTATAGTCGGAATATAGTGTTCAAATTTTAAAACCAGACTGACACCATCCCTGTTATAGTCGGACTTGTAATACGTGCATTATAAGTGGAGTAATAGTGTTTTACATCCTAGTTAAGATTCTTTCATTTATATAGGAATGAACAGTTCTCGACTGGTTGAGAAAACCAGAGTACCAAGAAAAAACCACTGACCTTTCTTTGGCAAGTGAACTGACAAACGTTTTTCACATTAGAATCTGCTGAAACAGGACTCCAACATTGGCAGCGGGAGGCAGTTTGATCCATAAGCCAGTGCCTGAGTCTCCACGTGTATTATGGGAATTCTTATTTTTCTTATAGAAAACACGGAATTTTTTGTTTCAGAGTAGTTTAAATTTCAGTCATGTTTCTCCACTGATCTTAATATGATGGTTGTTTATATTTACAGGACTGGACAGATTCAAATAAGTTTGCAGGACTTCTTGATGATGACGACAATGTAGAGGAAAAGTAAAATATTACACTAAAGTGATTGGGAATATAGTGGAATTGTCTTTTATCAAATCTATTGTCACTTGATCTCTGGATGTTTTCAACAGGGATTAATTCAGATTTCATTCTCCATGGTGATTTTAGTAATTAAAACTGGTATCTATGGAGATCACCAAGACAACATTCATTGAGATTTTTAAATGGAATGGATGTTGATCTTTGCTTAGAAGTTTTTTGAATGAAATAAGATGTTTATGTATGTTTTTGTTTTATTTTATTTATTGAATTACATGTAATACCATCCTCACAAGCTGTTATCAATGAACTTGTTGGATTTTAAAGAAAGAAAAATATCTATTTTAAAAATATAATATCTACACAGATACATTGAAATAGTAATTATAAATTATAATAATAAACATATTTACTATGCCTGAATTATTATTTTTAGTCAGCTTTTCTGGGTTTTTTTTTTTTTTTTTTTTTTTGAGAAAGAGGAAAGTAACTTGAAATTTTGATGGCCTTTAGATATAAGAGAATTTAAATTATTGATTTTTTGTCACAGATATATTTGTTTTTCACATAAAAGTAAACTAATAAATATTTTTGATTGTTTTTGAGTTTTTTGTGCAAGTATGGTGGTTATTTTCATAGTTTTAGGGTTAAAGGTAAAAAATTGGAGAACTTTTAAGACTTTTGGTGACAGATAAGGTTATTATAGTCTTTCTTACTTACACACTAGAAAACATAATGGCCTGAAATATATCGGAATCAATTTTTGTAAGCAAAGCTTCAATTTTTCACTGTTGGCATGTTTTGAAAACAAATTAATCCAATTCTATTGGCACAAATATTTCTTCTTATATAATAGTACATATACATGTATACGTTTCATTACTTAAATTGATAGATGAAGGAAAATTTTAACAAACTTCATCAATAATGCAGCAGACACTTTATTCTGTTTTTTTTTTTTTATTTGAAAGATTAGATGTATAAACGAAGCACAAAACTAAATCATTATCAATTATTGATTTCATTTCACATAGTGTATTATATGTTAATTCCTAATTTATTATTTTTTTATGAATATTTTATGGCAAATATTATCATATGGTTTTTATTTTGCCCTTCTCTGCATGATTGAGATTGAAAATTAAATGGTTTTTTTTTTGTTGGTGATATATTTTTTAATTATGATTGAAAATGCATGGGATTTTAGACACTTTTAGTTGTATATTCAAATTTGGTATGTTTGCTTGGAAATTCAGTAATACTAGTATATCTAATTTCAAAGTCGTTTGAACTTCAACCCATTAAAACCATTTTGACCCTTGTTGAGGGAAAGTAAAATGCATTTTTGTTTATAACCATATCATCTTTTTCCTGGGAATGTCCATTTATTTGTTACTTGTTTTTTCACCTTTTGTTGAGGAAGTTTCATCTTTGTCTGCTAGTCATTTGTCTTTTTGTTGTCATTTTGACCATTTGTTGAGGAAGATCTCAAGTACTTCTGGTGTATATTTGTTTCAGTTTCATCCGTGTCGTGTATGTGCTATGAGATTCAGCTTGTGTATTCATGCATGAATCTTTTACTCATTGCAAATAAAGTCATTATCACAGATATGGCCATTTGATGAGGATTGTGTGCTAGAGAATCAGGAACTAGGCACTTTATAGTTAAGGGGTTAGTCCTCATCAAGGTTTTTTCAAATTCAATTTTTTCAATAGAAAATACTTGAAAGTGGGGAGATCTGGTTTTAATTCTCTATTATTGCCATTGACAACAGTGTGAATACATGTATTTATGTTAAGTTTTTTAATTTAACTATACCCGTAAAGAGTAGACAGTGGCACGTAATTACAAGCAATTCTCATTCAATATAGAAACTTGGTTACATAGTAACATACATGTATTTTTGATCATTCTCATAATATACATGTACTTGTAATGCTTTTTTCATCTTTTGATGGCCAAGTGGTCTAAAGCATGCACTTAAGGATCACAGTGTCTCAATCGCAAGAGGTTTGTTCCACTCTGGATTTCATTTTACTTGTCATATCACTTTATGGTTGTCACATCATTTTTAGTCTTATTAATCCATTTTATGTATATTTTTCATTTTAGCTTTGGGTCAACTAATATGTCATTCATATTTTGAACTCTGACCTTTCAAGGTGAATAACTAACTTCCTTGAATCAAGTTGTCAGGATTTAAGGAATTCTTCTTTTTTCTTTTTAATTTATTTTTTTCTTATTAATTTCTTATCATGGTTTGTTTCAAAATAAATAGCTACATTATTTTCAAAAAGTACATTTTTTTGTCAAATGTGGGTAACCAGTATATTGAAGACATATATGTCTTGAATGGATTAAGTTAACTGTTTGTTAATGGTATTGGAGTTGATTAAATAAAACAAAAAGCAATTTTTTTTTTACTCAGACATTCACAGTTCAATGATCAGAAGTGTAAATGTTCGTGGTAAAATTGTCAATATGTGATTCAGTTTGTAGATGGTTATGCATAGCAATATTTAAACGATCTTTGTACTCTAGTTTTGAATGAATGATAAATATGGTATAATATATACCTAAGTTCATGACAAAATGTTATGTTTACCTACAAATATTTAAGAAATGACTTCGTGTTTGGTAACGTACATGAGGGTATGAACGATAGTGAAGCACGCGCAAATTGCATATCTGCGAAGCAGATTATGCTTAATTTGCGCGGGATTCACTATCGTTCATACCCTCATGTACGTACCAAACACGAAGTCATTTCTTATATTTACAATTCTTGGCATATCCATGTGTAAAATAATAAAATAACTATGTATAAAATCATGATGTACCATATTCTTGAACCTTCTTACATTGTATAGCTTTTTACAGACTCCTGTATATGTGCTTGTTTCGGGCCACATTAAAAAAAAAAAAAAAGTTCCAAGTTTATAACATATTTTAATGCAATATATGCACAATTAACTCAAATACATTGCGTTCTCGCGATATTTGGAAGGTTATGTATAAACATTAACACGTGCTTTGACATGTGTTTTTATAAATAGATCAGGAAATCCCTGACATCTGTTTACAAATTTTTGCGTATTCCTACGTCCTTAGTTGTTACGTCACATCGACCTTAGTTGTTACGTCACATAACTGCACGTCTATACTGAAGTCATGAAGATATGAACTAGTGAGTCTACAAGGGATCACATAGTACAAAATATTAGCTATTGTAAATATTCACAGGTAAGCTGTGCCATAAAGTACATGTGATCAAATAGGCATAGTTGACTTATATTACAAATATTCACATACATGTATAAGCTCTGCTTTTGAGTACATATGTTATTCAAATAGACGTGGTTTACCTATATTGCAAATATCCACAGGTTAGCTATGCTTTTGAGTACATAAATGTGTTCAAACAGGCATGGTTGACCTATATTCCAAAAAGCCACAGGTTAGCTGTGCTGTCGAGTGAATATTTTTGTTCAAATAGACACGTTTAAACTATACTGCAGTGAGTTAAAAGTGCTATTTAGCTCATGTTTATGTTAAATAGCCACCATTGACCTGTATTGTTTTGAGCATATTTATGTACAAATGGCTATGACTGGGATGTTTTGTGATGAATGTTTAGCCTTCCTTTCAACTGATGTGACCACTTTTAACAGTAATAGTTAGTTCTGTTGTCATTAGTAGCCACAAAAATACTGATGTGGCCATTAGTAACCAAAAAAATATGTGGTGATTTGTAGCCACAAAAATACTGATGTAGCCATTGGTAGCCACCAAAATACTGATGTAGCCACTAATAATTGCAATGGAACTTGTGTGGCCAAATGTAGCTGCAGCAGTACTGTTGCCACTGGTTACTGTTATAATGCTGATGTGGCCTCTAAAATCTACAATATTATGGAATGTGGTCACTAGTACATTGAAATACATGTAGTACCAATGTTGGTTTGAATTACCAACCGCTCATTCACTAATGATGATGATTGAAATGTTTGGCAAGTGATTTGATTTAATAGTAAATTATATCATATGATACATTTATAAATGATTTAATTTAAATTTATTGTTTCCATGCATTAAATGATCAGCTTGTCTTTTGTTTGTCATATCAATTGTACAGATTAATGAATTTGTAAATACAGAATTATATACAAGTGTTTGTAAATAAAAATAAAAGCCATCAGTAATGGGCAGTACATAATAAAACAGAAATTGAAAAAAGTCTTGTGTTTTTTTGATTGGATGTAGATTTATATATCCAGGGCTTAGTTTCACAATCATTTCTTTATTAAAACTTTAATAAACAGATTTGGCAAATTTTTTTGGAACTGTGAATAAACATATTTGACGTTATAAATTTTTAGTGATCTTCAAAAATGAAACCTTGATTTTTTGTATATTCTTATCTATTAATAAAACTATTAATTTTATAAATTTGACAATTTTTAAAGTATAAAAAAAATCTGAGATAGGATGATTGTGAATCTTGGGCCTGTCAGGAGAATTTCACTTGTAACTGAAAGCCATCTGGACATCAGTTACAAAATTTTAAGTTACTGCTGCACACAAATTCCAAGACTCCTGTTTTATAATCATTCTTGTACTTACTTTAAACTAGCAAATTCTGAAAATCTCTTGCAAATACTGAAGTTAAAAAGATACCATAAATTCCAGAATAATTTAAAACAAAATCATAAAAATTTCAAATCTGCCAGATTTAAGGAAAATTTAGTTAAGGATTGATTATGAAAATGGGTCTATTCATTGAAACACCAAATCAATGATGTCACAAACATATTCTTATATAAAGATATCACATGATCAAAAAGATTTACGACTCATATAAATGCAATTGCTCTCAAAACATTTAGGGGGGAAAATGAAGGCTGTTGATAAAAAATGAAACTTTATTTCATATATAAATAAACAACAAATAATTATATATATATAAAAAACAACAATCCAATTAAATTAAAGATATAAATACTAGAATATTAAAAGGCTTGACATTACAGCTCACCTGGTCAAATATCATGTCAATATGATCTAAGTCATCATCTAAAGGCTTGAATATAAAGATGATGTTACAGGTACAAAGCCAGATATAAATGATTTTCACTTGTATTCCATACTAAAAATGCAGGAAACAACACCTGTGAGAAGTGGAGTGTGGTGTTGATAAGTGGATACCAAGCAGTATTTAGTAAAGTTCTTGTACTATAATCAGAAATTTAAGAAAAAATTTGCATCCTCATTTTGTATCTTGGGTTTTTAATTTTTTTAATACATTTTCCTGAAGATGCCAGAAATATGCTGACGAAACTTATTGATATTTAAAGATTAGAAATACAATGTATATGTGTTGAGATCTTATTTATTTCTTACGAATGTATCCCATACTATACTACAATTTCAAATGTTTAATAGGAGCCCCAGGGTTTATGTAAAAAGATTATTTATAGTAATCTAAACATCTAGTGTCTCTACCCAGTAACTAAACATCTACCTCACTTTTTTTTTGTCCATCTTCCTAAAGAAGGGTATTCGATTCTCAAAACAATCACACCAGACATATGTAGGTGTGCTTTGTACTTGCCTACACTCTGGTGCTAACTCATAAAATGGAAGAAGCTGAGGTCAGAGAGCAATCAAGAATCTAAGTCAGCATAATCATTCAGATGCTTTAAAAACAATCTTACTTATATTTGGACACAAACACTTGACTAGAGAAAAGACGACAAAATATAAATTAAGTCAGGCATCTGTACATAAGTTTTAGCTTATTCTATCATTTAAATCCTCTCTAGAAAATGACCATACACTTACTTGCACTGAAATGTAAATCGAAATGCATGTTGGGTTGCAAATGTCATCAAACAGCTCAACTACATGTTAATGATGCATCATTTACAGAGGCTGCATGCTCAATAACCTTAACATTGAATGGATGCTGATGCTGTAGGTATGACACCATGCTTTTGTACAGGTGAGCAAAAAAGATGAGATGCCACTCGTTTCAATTACTTTTTATTAGCTAAAGGGGGGCAAAAGATAGCTCAACTAACATGCCACTCCATTTCATCAAGTTATCATTAACCAGAGGGAGACATTGATTAGCTCAACTAGGGTGCCACTCCATTTCATTAAGTAATTATTAACCAGAGGGTGGCATCAGATAGCTCAACTAAGATGCCACTCCATTTCATTAAGTAATTATTAACAAGAGGGTGGCATCAGATAGCTCAACTAGGGTGCCACTCCATTTCAAGTTATTATTAACCAAAGGGTGGCATCAGATAGCTCAACTAAGATGCCACTCCATTTCATTAAGTAATTATTAACCAGAGGGTGGCATCAGATACCTCAACCAAGATGCCACTCCATTTCATCAAGTTATTATTAACCAGAGGGTGGCATAAGATAGCTCAACTAGGGTGCCACTCCATTTCATTAAGTAATTATTAACCAGAGGGTGGCATAAGATAGCTCAACTAAGATTCCACTCCATTTCATCGTTATTAACCAGAGGGTGGCATCAGATAGCTCAACTAGGGTGCCACTCCATTTCATTAAGTAATTATTAACCAGAGGGTTGCATCAGATAGCTCAACTAGGGTGCCACTCTATTTCATTAAGTAATTATTAACCAGAGGGTGGCATAAGATAGCTCAACTAAGATGCCACTCCATTTCATCGTTATTAACTAGAGAGTGGCATCAGATAGCTCAACTAAGTCGCCACACCATTTCGTTAAGTTATTATTAACTAGAGGGTAGCATCAGTTAGCTCAACTAGGGTGCCACTCCATTTCATCAATTTACATGTATTATGAACTAGAGGGTGGTATCAGTTAGTTTTACTAAGAAGCCACTCCATTTTAACAACTAAACTGTATGATGCATCATTTTACCAAGGCTATTCAGTAAGGTTAACAGTTGACACTGATGCTTTGTTGGAGGCTTGACAATCACTCTTGCCCAGATGAGCTAAAAAGATCAAATATCACTCCATTTCATCATGGTTCAGATACCATTCTATTTCTCAAAATTTTATAAATTTCTTTCATATATCTTAAAAAATTAAGATTTTATTCCATAAAATTTTATAAATTTCTTTCATATATCTTAAAAAGTTAAGATTTTATTCCATATCTTTAAAGTTCAAATATTGTTTAAGAAATAGTGGTATATTTAAATGTTCTATATCTTTTAATCTTTGTTTTCCGATGATTTTTCTTATACATAATCTACAAGATGATTTCAGACTCCTCGGGTTTTCTAAAATAAAAAGGAAAGAGAAAAAATTAATCTTGAAATCATTTGTATATCAAAAATCATAGCTTGACTTGAAATTCATATGTAAAATTGATGTGAAAGTGAATCTTACGTGAAAGAAATTCAAGTGAAGTGAATTTCATGTGAATTTCTCCTGAAAGTCATGTGAAGTGAATTTCAAGTGAAATTCTCATGAAATTCATTTTTATTGAGTTTCACATGAACAAAATTTGTAAAGAAGCAAAGCAGTTGTGTTCCATGCCAATGTCAATAATTTTACAAGTAAAACCAAAGGGTCAGTTCTGAGATGGTGGAGGAAAGTGGAGTATCCAAAAAAAAAAAAAAACCAACACTATCTAGTTAGCAAACTGACAAACATTTACACAACTAGGATCTGTCTCCGTGGAAATTAAACCTAGGTCATTAGGGGTTTGGGTCCTTACACTGACACATTAGACCATTCAACCACTTTGTGCCCTAATATTAGAGATCAGCTGCTACAAATATAAAAAATTGTCTAATCAAAATAATTATATTATTATGTTTTCACAAGGGACCTGTGCTACTATAGTATTGTCTTGGGAGGCCAAGGCACTATACTCCCACAACAATACCACAGTAGCACAGGTCCTGAAAAAAACATAATGTTTTAGTACCCCACATGACACTATAGGTTATAGTACAGAAAGCTGATTTTGACAAATAAAAAAGACAAACTATTTCCATAGAAATCAAAATTCATATCCTGCTGTATCATATCTTTATTTTCAAATCTTCAAAATGAGATGTCTTGTTGCTTACAAATGACAGCCTCTTCAAGGGGGAGATAACCATTTCTAAGGTGTTATGTGCCATAGTATAGTAAACGTCTAGAAAAACAATATAACCATGCTGTCAAGGGCACTACTCTCATTGTCAAGAAATGCCAGAAACTATACAAAATAGAACTTATGTACATGTAGGTGACCAATCAGTGCAAATTATCATATAATGTACTAAACAATAATATCAACTGCATCTGGAACCAGTCATTCAAAATTTAATGATGTTAATGATAAAGAGAAACTGAAAATATAAATAAAACTAAGATTTTTTTAAAAGCAATGATTTTAGAACTTTGTACCTCAGCACTGTTTGGTTAATGGTTTTGTCCCAATCCAAGAACTGACTGCCTTTATATAAGTAAAATTATCTTCAGAGGGATGTAAAAACATTATTTCTATACTCTCTCCACTTTGATCATTGCCACCATTTTTTTTTCAGTCATAGTTTGGTATTAAGCAATTTAGTAATAAATTGTTAAAGTTTATTTCTTAGTTTAAATAAACATAAAAGAAACAAGTCTTTTTTACTTCTAAATAATTGGACACTATGTGAGGTGGCATTATAGCAAGGTTTTACTGCGAAGCAAAAATGCACATGGTAAAGTAAAACCTGTATATAATGACTAACCATGGAACCTGTGAAACATAGACTTATAGACCAAGTGGCCTTTATATAGAGGTGTACTAGTAATTAGTTAAAATTTGAACAAAGGGACTTAAATGGTAATTTTGTCTTTATATAGACAGGTTTCATTTAATATAATTACCCGATATTGTCTTTAAATATTGGTATATATCCGTTCTTTTCTCTGCCATCCATGTATATCTTTGGTTTTCATCTTTTGCATAGATATTGGATCCCACTTCGTACAGAAGTTCAAAAAATTTGAAGTCACATTTGTATTTAATTGCACATTGGTAAAGTAATATTGATTGTGTAGTAGGCTGTGTGTTCTTAACATAATTAGGATCAGCACCATATTGAATCAAAAGTTTGAAGCAATCGTAAAATTTATAAATCAAGGCAACTTGTAATGGCGGGGAACTGAAGGTGTATTCTACGTCACGTTTGACACCATCTACATCAGCGCCACTGTCAAGTAATAACTGAAATATAAAAGATGAAAAGCCAATGAGTGAAGTTGAGTAATGGTGCAGTAATGATGGTGAATTTTGTGATTTTAACTTTTATGCCATTTTCCACCATTTGCAACAAATATTTTAGTTCTCCAAATGTAACACACTATTAAGGATACATATTAAAATAAGGTCCCTAGCACCATCGAAAACATTTCACAATTTGTGAGTTTTGTCATTAACGATCATTCAAAGTATGACTTGATTCTTTAACAACCGAGTGCTGCTACCTTGCCAAAACCCTGTCATTGATTCCCTGTTAGAAGAGCTTACTTTGGGATCTCCCATTCTTGTACATGGTAGTGATATAAGATAATATGAGGGAGTACCAACAACTACTGGTAGGTAGGTCTACCCCATACAAGGGATGAGGCAGACTTTGCCTTTTAAAACATGTTAGCTGAATCTAAGTCCAATGCTACATTTGCCTCCGATAAAGGATTCATGAAATCTGAAAATGGTCAGGCTTATTTTAACACAGCTTATATGATTTCAAAGGCATAGTCTGCCTCATTCCTTGTACAGGGTAGACCATCCTGGTTGGTAATACTTCCTTTTATGACTTTATTCTCATTTGCACTTATACTTCCTTAAGAAAAAAATATGTAAAATATTACAAAAAGGGTCCTAAACTAATGAAAAACACTTCAATATCATATACAATGTATCTGTGTAGTCATAAGTCATCAAAAAATTCCAATTTTAAATGCCAAAAGAAGTAAGAGCTTCAGTAGCAGAGAGATTTTAAGCACAAGATATGAAAATAAAACATTTAAAAATTGTTAAAATTTAATTTGATTAGCAATATATAAAATTTTTTAAATATATATATATATATATTTCCTAACAGAATTAGTGATACATTTTTTTTCTTCTAAAATAGTGATTCAAAAATTGTTGCTCTAATGATGTTTTATCAGGATACTGGATAAATCAAAATTACCGGTAGTGTGAAATGAAGCAACTAACCCAAGGTCACAACAAAATCTTACGATACACAGCCTTCAACACTTGGCCACTAACCTCAACCTTTTCTTTCAACATAAATATAACTTGCCTTCATTCCGTTATAACATCCCTGCATGGCAACAAAGTAAAGAGGAGCTGTCATGTGCATTAAATTCCCGTTAGGATTGGCACCGTGATTTAACAATTCATGAGCACATTGGAGATGGTTTCCTTTCAAGGCTGACAGTAATGGAGTTTGTGCCTTTACATCAGGAATATCCACATCAGCTCCATTTAATAACAAACATTTTACACACTCAGTGTGTCCTTCTGTGAACAAAACAATAAATAAATAAAAATAAACAAAATGCAAGATTTACTGTGGACAGTCATAAGAAAAAATATTTTGGTCAAACTGAAATAGGGTTTGTCAACATGCCACATCATCATGTAGAACGATGTGGAAAGAATTACAGGCTGACCGATCACTTTTATTAATTTTTCTGGATGGTACACGTTTCATGTGTGATATCACCAAATGGGTACATTTTTAATGTGTCACATTGTTTTGAAGGTACATTTTTAACTAGCAGCATTGCCTTTCTGCTAAATCATTATAGACAAAAACAGGGAAATTCAACTGAATTCAGATTTTTTATATTTTCCATCCATTTTACAGTACAACTCCATAGAAAATGCAAAATTCCGTCAAACTGGTCAGCCTTGAATTAAATTCTGGTGAAAATGCCTTTTAACAAAATATCAATTATTGTAGTATTTGATAAACAAAGTCAATACTTAATATACTGCCACCAACTCTGCTTTTCTTTCACAGATGCTAATAGACTGTACCATGCTTGTCTCTGCTATTTACTTCCAGATAACAATAATCTAATTTGCAACAAGAGTGCTACAAGACTTCTATGCTATATAGCCTTCAATGTGGAAGATGTTTTATTTTAAATAATGCATAAAGTGTAACATTAATATTACATAGTAATTAAGGGCAGTGCTATAAGCCAGAACCCCTGGTTAAACTTTATAATTTTTAAAATTTTTCCAGTTTGTAATTTTTTTTTTTTTTTTTTTTTTTTTTTTTTTTTTTTTTTTTTTTTTTGTGTAGTTTAGTTATAATCACTTCAACATTTTAACCTGCCACAGGGTGCTCCTACAACAGGAAGATAATACAGATAACAACAACAACTTGCAAGTTCTAAAATGGAACTCGTACATTTATGTTATTTTCGGAATTTTTTGAAGTTTGTTAAAAATGGATTTCAGGCAAAGTTATCGATATGTATGAACTTGTATCAATCTCGCATGTAATAAAAACACAAATAAATAATCTTTAAAAGAAAAAAACATTATACCTGATGCTGCCAATCTGAGTGGAGTACAACTCAGATGGTTCTTAAAGTTCACCACATTTTTATAACTTTTTGCTGCTAAACATTTTTCCAGCTCTTCCAAATCACCATTCTTTGCACATTCTTGGAGATGTTTTGCTCTTTCATATTTATCATCATCAAAATCATTCTCGTCATTACAGAATTTTAACAAACCCGAAATTGCAGTTTGAAGCATGTTGCGAAATCATTCACATAAATTGGTGATTTCATATTATTATTATCTATTTCAGCAAACTTCAAAAATCAGCTGGTACTGGTTGGTGCTGCATCCAAAAGTCTAAACAATACCCCATCAAAAAGTACCTACATTTGGTCAAATTTTAAAACGTATCCATATCAAAACATACCAAATTATTGTACCTAAAAAGTAACAATTTGACTTTAAATAACTTTATTCTTCAATTTGTGCAACTTCTTGATTTTTCGGTCTAGCTTGTTGTTGTTATTATTATTATTATTATTATTATTATTATTATTATTATTATTATTATTATTATTATTATTATTATTATTATTATTATTATAAGAAGCTTTAAGGGTTTAATGAATCTGTAGATTTTGCTTTAACTGATACTTAATTGACGATGAAAGGATAAGATATGATTAAATAGATCATGCTTAGCTTTTGTATTGCATTCCACTTGTATTTATGCAGTATGGAGCAGAAAAGAGTATAAAATGAAAATAGGATCAGGCATATACACTAGGATTAAAATTTACATGCCAATTAAGGAGGTCAGTTTTGATATGGCGGAGGAAACATGAGAAGCAGGAGAAAACTATCCAAAAATTAGTGACTTGCCAGACAGATATTTTCAAAAATTCATTCATACCAAAAACTGTAAAGGATTGGAATTCGTTGCCCGAAACATGTGTGAATGCTAAAACCGTTCTGGAATTTAAAAGTGCTTTAGCAACTGCTGCTCAGCGCGACTAGTCACCGTCAACGCACACTCTTTCCCTGGAAGATCCGTACTCAGTAGTGAGGCACTTTCCAGTACCTATACAGATACAGATACAGATCCACTTTTATGCACTGCTTAATTGGGATTAGAATTGGGGCCCTGTGCTCCGTAAGCTAGCATATAAACTATATGACCACGGGCGGGGGGGGAGGTCTTTCTGACATGCCGGATAGGAATCACAATGATGAGATACCAAAACCCAGAGACTGATGCATCGACACGTTCCAGTATTAAATACCAGTCAACCATATGTTCTTGTCCAGAGTTATTTCATTTATATTGAAATGTCACCAGTTATGGATTAATACCTTAAATTATCCTGGTCAAGGTTATTCAATCTATATCGAGATGTCACCAGCAGCGATATTTCAAACGTTTAAAATGTCGCTGTCACCAGTAATGGATCTGTACCTTTATGTTTCTGTCTAAATTGTTTATTTATATTGATACGTCACCAGTTCAAAATGTATACCTGCAGAATGCACTTATATGACAATGTACAGCGAGCAGCGAAGTCTACTATGACACGGGACATCTATTTTAGATAAAAACAATGTAATAGATATATGATGTCTGACTAAATTTGAAGAAAATTCTAATACGAATTTGATAATTTTTTTTAAACAACTCGTCCTAATAAATTAACTCATATTATCATTGACAGATGGTCCAAAAAGTCCACAAAAATGTTAAAAATTTATTTTTCGCTGGGAGCTTCGCCCTCTGAACCTCCAATAGGGCTCTGCCCTGGACCTGCTGAGGGTCATTAGCGCCCCAAGAACCACATCGCCGTTGGGAGCTTGAGCCTTCGACGCTCGCAATATCAAATGATGAAAAATCTCTCAACCCCCCCCCCCCCCTTTTTTTTAAAAATAGAATTCTGGAACCGCCCCTAATTATCATTATCAATTTGAGATGTAAATATGAAAACCGTTGCCATAACTTTCCATAAAACATATCCCATAGAACGAATTCTTATAGCTAGATATCTCTGTAAAATATAATATGCATGTAAGCCTAGGACTTTTGGGATACAATGTTCGGTATGATAAGGATTATTACCAGGGGATATTTAAAATTCATGTGTTTTTTGAACGATAAAGGACATATAATTACTTTATAAAACACACTACCGAATGCTTTTTTCATCATGTACAGTGCTCGTTCAAAGTCAGGAGTTTTATAATCTCTAATTGCCATTTGTGTTTCTTTGTCTTGGGGCCATCTTTCGGATAATAAGGGATCTATAATTGCTTTAAAACAAACTTCATTATATAAAGTGTCCGTCCAAAGGCAAGAGTTTTATCACATCTATTACCGCTTGTGTCTGATTTTACCTCAGATATTGAAGGATGTTTGGTAGTCTGTCTATATGTGTGTGTGTGTGTGTGTGTGTGTGTGTGTGTGTGTGTGTGTGTGTGTGTGTGTGTGTGTGTGTGTGTGTGTGTGTGTGTGTTTCAATATAGTATCAATTAATGCTCAGATTTCATAATCGGTCCATAATCGAACTGAATATAATGTGTGAATTGAATCATTTCTAAATTGAGAAAAAGATGGCATCGGGCCATGGCGGTAACTGAACTGAATATAACATAAGTGAAAGTAGGTATTACACAGCTTCCTGACATGATGCCAAAATGTAAATAATATTACAAAATGAAGTATTATATGATCTGATTTATTCCAGTATAAAAAACGAAAGTAAAAATGTATATATTTATGTATGATTTTACATCCCCAAGTTATTTGAAGCAAAGCATCGTTTTTGGTTCACTATGTGTAACTTAAGAGTTAGTTGTTGTTGTCTCTTGTTTGTTGTGATGTTATCTATAGAACTTGTGTGTGTTCTATAATTTCTCCATGTGCTGTGATTAATATTATTATTATTATTATTGTTGTTGTTGTTGTTGTTGTTGTTGTTATTATTATTATTATTATTATTAATTTTTTAGTCATATTGTTGTAAAATACTAAGGAAGCGACAAAAATATATTTGTCATAATTATTGACATGACGTGCTCTTTATTAAAGGAGGTAAAGATGATCAATTAGGAGCCTCTGTGGGTGACTAAGATGTCTCAAGTGCCAGCTTATATGGTTTCGATTCTAATTGCGACAGACCTTAGTGTGAAATTTTTATTTTCAGTTTGGTATTCGGTCGATGGTTGTCTTCGGGTATTCCGGTTTCCCGGCTAACACACCAGACCGACTGTATTGATATAAGTGATCTCATATAGTGTCACTACTTACTTCATCCTTCCAGGGCAATGAGACGGAAACGATCATAGTTGATTTAGGATTATAAACATGAATCTATATTTAGCCATTGGAAAACACCGTTATTAATTATTCCTATTTTCATATTGTTTTTAATTATGATTAAAGATAAAGATCTTTATGTATGTAAATTTATTCATCTTCATTGGTAAATGATTTATAATTCTATGTTATTTGGAACAACGTATTATTTATTTGTTCACTATGTGTAAGATAAGAGTCAGTTCTTATTGTCTCTTGTTTGCTGTGATGTCATCTATACTACTCGTGTGTGTTCTATACCTTCTCCTTGTGCTGTAAGTATTTTATTTTTTTATCACTTTCACGGGTACTCGAGGACGGGTACCCCGACCCCTTCCCTGATATTTGTAATATATATGAATATAGTAAAATTTTCATTTTTACTTTTACTTATTTCCTTATGATGTTACAGCTACAGTATATTACATTTTTTACCCGAGTTCGATCCGTTTTAAGAAAGTCGAAAAAATCGACCATATCACATCATGAAAAAGTCTTGTAATATAGTTTTTACGTCATAAGGATATATTTAAAAGTAAAAAAAAAAGTCTAGATAATTTTATTAATTTGCTCAGAAAACAAATATCCGGGAGGAGGGGTTACCTGTCCCCGAGTACCTGTGATCACTTTGTTGCAAAATGAGCGATAAAAATAGTCTCGGCCCTGAAAAATTAAAATGACAACCATTTGATACTATTCTTATCAGTACCCTATCCCTATTCAGAGGTTTTACAAAACACAAATTAATACCATTTTTGTCATTAGTTAAAGTTCGTCCAAGTCGGTGGTGGAATTTGTGGGCCGTGGAAGTAATAGGGTTATACCACATCACCTGGAATTATTTCATCATTTTTAGTGTCTGTTTAAAGTTTGGAGTTTTAGGTCACACCATCTGATACGATTTTGTCACTATTTCTAATGCCCGTCCTTAAAGTTGGGAGTTTCAAACCACACCACCTGACACGATTTTGTCATTCTTTCTAGTGTTTCGCAAAATATTCGAAGTTTTATACCACACCATCCGATTCGATTTTGTCACTATTTTCAGTCTGGATAAATATCCGGAGTTTTGTATCACATCTTCTCTTATGATTTTGTTACTATTTCTAGTGTCTGGCTAAATATCCGGAGTTTTATACAAAACCACCTGCCACGATTTTGTCATTATTTCCATTCTGGCCAAATATCCGGAGTTTTACCCCAAACCACCTGATACGATTTTGTTACTATCTCCAAGGTCTCGCAAAATATCTAGAGTTTTATACCACACCACAAAATACGATTTTGATATTTGTCTAGTGCCTGGCCAAATATCCAGAGTTTCATACAACACCACCAAGATTTTGTAATCTTTCCTAATGTCCGTCCTGGAGGTCGGGAGTTTTACACCACACCACCTGGTACGGTTTTGTCATTATTTCTCATGCCCGTCCTGAAAGTCGGAGTTTTACACCACACCACCTGGTACGGTTTTTGTCATTATTTCTAATGCCCGTCCTGAAAGTCGGGAGTTTTACACCACACCACCTGGTACGGTTTTGTCATTATTTCTAATGCCCGTCCTGAAAGTCGGGAGTTTTACACCACACAACCTGGTACGGTTTTGTCATTATTTCTAATGCCCGTCCTGAAAGTCGGGAGTTTTACACCACACCACCTGGTACGGTTTTGTCATTATTTCTAATGCCCGTCCTGAAGGTCGGGAGTTTTACACCACACCACCTGGTACGGTTTTGTCATTATTTCTAATGCCCGTCCTGAAAGTCGGGAGTTTTACACCACACCACCTGGTACGGTTTTGTCATTATTTCTAATGCCCGTCCTGAAGGTCGGGAGTTTTACACCACACCACCTGGTACGGTTTTGTCATTATTTCTAATGCCCGTCCTGAAAGTCGGAAGTTTCACACCACACCACCTGGTACGGTTTTGTCATTATTTCTAATGCCCGTCCTGAAAGTCGGGAGTTTTACACCACACCACCTGGTACGGTTTTGTCATTATTTCTAATGCCCGTCCTGAAAGTCGGGAGTTTTACACCACACCACCTGGTACGGTTTTGTCATTATTTCTAATGCCCGTCCTGAAAGTCGGTAGTTTTACACCACACCACCTGGTACGGTTTTGTCATTATTTCTAATGCCCGTCCTGAAAGTCGGGAGTTTTACACCACACCACCTGGTACGGTTTTGTCATTATTTCTAATGCCCGTCCTGAAAGTCGGGAGTTTTACACCACACCACCTGGTACGGTTTTGTCATTATTTCTAATGCCCGTCCTGAAGGTCGGGAGTTTTATATCACGGAACTTGATAGCGTTTTTATATATTATTTATAGTTTGTGGTCAAAAGTAGAATATTTATTGTGTTATTTCACACTACTTTCAATTATTTCACTATTTTGAGTGCCTGTATAAAGTTTAGAGTTTTATATCACACAATTATATACGATTTTCTTATTATTTCCTGTAACTTATCTCCGGGTATTCCGGTTTCCTCTACTATTCCAGACCGACTGCATTGATCTAAGTGATCTTATATATTGCCACTATTTACTTCATTCTTCCAGAGCAATGAGACGGAAACATTTATTGTTGACTAAGGAATCTATTTTTAACCATTGGAAAAACCTATATATATTTTTATAATCTCTCATTGATCTAATTATGATTAAAAATATCGATCTATATTTATCTCAATTTATGTTTTCATTTGTAGTTATTTATAACATGACGACATATATGTAATTATTAACACACCCATACATATACAGTTTATATAAGTCATACGCTAATCATAAAAAAAAACATTGTTGACTACACTCGCAAAAACGAAAGAAGACATTAGATCGATATTTGGAAAAAAATAAACTTGCGGAAGTAAATAATTGCAGGTTTCTATTTTGGGATACTTTTATAATATATACGTGTAAAAAATGAGATTACAAAATCTTATTTTCAGAAAATCTATTAAAAGGTTTATTCTAATATATTACGAACGTATTCTATATAAATATATAAATGTGGGATACCCAGATTTGTTGCATATATTATCATTTGAATCTGTATTTACGATCAAATCTTTTAGTATCATAAATCACAATGGATCGGTTTAAAACATCTTCGTTTGTATTGGCTTTTAATCATGGTAGCTTTGTTAGTGTCAGCTTTAGTTTGTATCCTGGTGTTTTTGTAAGTATGATTTAAAATAAAATTACCTGTTAAATTGAAAAAAAAAAAAAAAATCGTAAATAATTTTTAAAAAAGAAAATCGCTAATTGAATTGAAGGACAAAGCACTCATTTACATTAGATCTTGTCAACAATGGAAGTTACCACTTACCGATGTTATTTCTGTAATCAGTTGTGTCTTTTATGATGTTTATTTCTTATTTTCCCTGTTTTTTCTTTCATTTTTTTGGGGGGTGGGGGTGGGGGTGGGGGTGGGGGGTTTCAGTGAGGGATCTTGGCGACCAATTAAATGGTCTTAAATCTAAATCACATCACCGCGGTTTTAATCTCGTTGAAACAAACACTGATGTGAGAGCTTCATTTGTTAAATATCGATGGTTTCCCTCATGGAACTTCCGGTTTCCTCCCCATGGCTGGACAAAGTACCAGGCAAAGAATCTTATTGTTCATTATTTCATTCCTCCAAAGCATGGCCTAAATTAACATTATATTATGTAAACGTTAACGAACACACATATTTTCTTTTATTTTGTAATCGTGTTGCTAAATATAGCATCTTGGAAATCCAGAAAATAACCGCAGGTTTATAATTCTTAGAATATTTGTTTAGATCTATATACATTCATGTTTTGTCTTTTCTCATTTTAATACATCAGTTAATTTTTTTCCATAAAAATTAATTAAAATATGATGTACAAAGAAATGCATAGAAATAAACCGAGGAAGTAGATTATTACTACGAACATAAGTGTGTGATGCAAAGTGCGTCGTTTTGTTCTGCCGCCTCGAGTTTTTTTTTTATTTGATAAACATTTTTTTTTTACTTACAAACAAGATACTAAATATAGCATCTGGAAAATACACAAAAAGACCGCACGATTCTTGGAATATATGTAAACTGTTTAATTTTTTACACTATTTTTTGGACTCATGCTATCATGAGTTTATATATTTGAAATGTTTTGTTTTGTTTGTTTATTATTATTATTTTTATATTATTATTATTATTATTATTATAAATATTATTATTTGGGTGATATTAAGAAATATAGTGAAATTGCTTAATCTTTTAAGGTTTCTTAGTTACTATGGTTACTGAAACTGTATTTGTATATTTATCCGTCTAGGGATTTGTCTAGGGATGTGTTCTTTGAAATAGTAGGTTTTGTGGTGGGGTTACTCAAAACTATATTGTTACTTAGTTAAAATGGTTACTGAATCCTGGTTTGTATTTTTATAGAGGTAAAAGTGAAGAGGACCAGTCTAGAGATGTCTTCATCGTGATAGTAGGAATTGTTGTGGGGTTTCTAACTGCGCTGATGATTGTAGCTGTCATACAGAAACTGCTCTTCAGTGGAGGAGGCAATTCACAGGTATATTATTTATACAGTAAAACCATTTCTCTAGACCACCTCAATTTTAAGTACACCTTTTCACAAATACAGGTGCTAAAATACGCTTGCTTCATATTGACGCATACAGTTGGTGCAAAATTTATTCTACCCCTTCGGTTTAAAAGTAAGTGTACTTCAAGGTGTTTATAAAAGAAATAAAAAATTTGATATCTCTGTTCCTGTTTTCAAGAATTCGTGATAATTACGATAATTATGATTATTTTTTTATTTTTATATCGTCACTTTCCTGTCTACGAACTAGCTAAATAAACAACTGCTTAATCTGACCCTGTGTCAATGCATTGGCGGTTTCGGGTGTGTGTGTGTGTGGGGGGGGGGGGGTCAGGGGTTGTAACCCTCTTATGAAAAATTCAAAAGAAAGAGACAGAAAGAGAGCAAAATGTGGCCAACAGGTCACCAAAAATATTTTAATTTTTTTTACCGGGGCTTTGCTTCCTGAGCCCCACAAAAGGCTCTGTCATGAAAAATCTGAAGATCTTTTGCGACCCAAAGACCCTTCGGCATTCGCAGTATCTCATGATAAAATTCTAGCCTCATCTTTTCATAGAATTCTGGATCCGCCCCAACAATTTAATAAAGGCATGTAATAATAGTTTTACAATTGTAACTTCCGTTTCCGACCAAACTTTTGTGATTGAATGCTCTAGATTAATACTACATTGTTGTCTTGGTTACACATGTCATTCCATTAATAAACATGGAAATAAAATTGATAATTTTCCGTCTGATATTTCTGTGCATGAGACCACTTCAAATAGACAGTAGATGATCTGACCCGAATGGAATACGTCGAAATATGTTTTTCATTTTTTGAAGGTTTAATTCATTTTAAATAATTAAATAATTAGTGTACATTTTGTTGTTTCAGAGAACTATCGAAAAATTTCCGTTGCCATGGAACAAAGGACAAAATAAACTATTAAGAACTAAAGATTTTTCAAGTAAGGATCTTTTAATCAGTGGTCATTGTAAGGGTCATTGGAATTCGGTCTCACTGAACACATTTAGTTTTCGTTAGTTCCTTGTTAAACAACTTAATCTGTTTCGTTGATATTTTATAATTTGTATATTCTTGGTTTAACTTTATCATAAAGCATTTACAAATCCCCATTTTACAAGCGGTTCATTAGTCTTTGTAACATTAGCTATCAGCTACTGTTTCAGATACCTATTGTTTCATTTCTCATATGGAACACTTGAAATGATTAGCATGTCAGACAAAACTCCTCCCTCGCTTCCACTTTTGTATCAGTTTACCCTTCCTTAGCTACCAGTCTCAGTTCCACTTTTGTATCAGTTTACTCTTCCTTAGCTACCAGTCTCAGTTCCACTTTTGTATCAGTTAACTCTTCCTCAGCTACCAGTCTCAGTTTCACTTTTGTATCAGTGTCTCTTCCTAACAAATAACCACCACGGTAGCTCAATTAGCAGAGTGCTCGATTTGTATGTTGGAGTTTGAGGGTTCGAACCCCGGCCGGGTTTGTCAATTTAAAGAACCCTCCCTGTGCATTGCCATAAGCGCACTGCAAAGGTCAAAATTTTTGCCACTCTATCTAGCTTGTGACGTCTCGATATAAGTAAGATATTCTTGACTGGGACGTAAAACCTCATTAAATCAAATCACATCAACAACAACCAGTCATGGTTACACTTTCGAATCGTTCTCTCTGACAAACAGATCTGTGTATTTATCACATTTTTTTTCTTTCTTTTTTTCTTTTCTTTCTTTCTTTTTTTTTTAAAGGCCAATGTAAACACACTTTTACAGTTACTTTCTGTTCGTTTAGCTTCAGATTGTTGTATTTGTTTGGAGAAGAAAGGTTCCGATTCCAGACCGATAGTTAAAATAATGTGTGACCACGGTAAGTACAGTTGTCATAGTAACTGACAACATCGGTTTCAAGAACACCTGTCTCAACTATCATCTTAAAGACCTTTTGATTAGTACATTTAGATAAGTCCCTTTGTTTAGTATAATTGCACTGTGAATTGAAGATTTTATAATGACCGTAAATCTATCATTTCCAATTAAATCGGCAAGCTATTTCGTTTACATTTTTTAGCTCCGATTTTGGTTCATGAAACTTTTATTAGACCCGTTTTTCTTTATTAACCTCAACATATAGTCCTATAAGGTACTCATTTCAGAGTTACAATAAAAGACTCGTATACCACACAACAAGTCAGGTTTAGGAGAGAGAGAGAGAGAGAGAGAGAGGAGAGAGAGAGAGAGAGAGAGAGAGAGAGAGAGAGAGAGAGAGAGAGAGAACACACTAGCGCTGGTTGCACCAGTTGCATAACTCTTTTCATGACTGAACATCAATAACTCACTATCCGCGGTGCTAATTTTTAGCCGGAAGTTTAGTTGTTTTTTTTTTTATTTAATATGTGTTTCGTGTTGTTCTGTGCGATGGCTTTTTGCCAAGTACATATTTCAGTTACTCAGGCAAAATACTTTGTTCAGTATCCATTCATCTTTAAGATTATTTTAAATAATTAAAGTGCAGATTTTGACCCGCAGTTTGACTAGATTAAAATCCATAATAATGTTGTTAAATTCAAATTTCAGAGTTTCATGAGAAGTGCATTTCAGAAAGTTTTACAAAAGACGAGAGGTGTCCCAAATGTAGACAGGTTCCAGGTACCTACTCAAGTCCAGAGCGCTTCAAGGCATATTTACAAAGTGTTTTTGTAAAGAATGATCAATCCAGAAACGCAGACAAACTGCTTAATTACGACGGTAATATTACAATTCAGTTTAAAAAAAATATATTACACCACATCATCGGTCCGCTACGGAAGCTACATGTGACACGTGTCGTAATTACGACAGTTTTTTGTAGGTGGCACGTGTGGGCTTCCGTAACCGCTGAATTAAAAACCAACCAAAGGAACAAAAGCCTTCCACTAACACTGTATCAAATATGGTCGTAACGGTCATTAAAACGCTTTATTTCAGATTTTAACATACCAACAGATGTTCCACACTTAGGTCTAAGTCGTCACTGATTGGTTAGAATGTTTTTTTTTTTTTTTTTTTTTTTTTTTTTTTTTTTATTGTTGTTGTTGTTGTTCTTGTTGTTGTTTTATGTCCCAGATTATTAAGTTGTTATTATTGTAGCAAGTGCTGGATCTGTGGTTATGAAACAAAAGTATAAATAAGTAAATGAATGGATAGATCAATAATAAATAAATAAATAAATAAATAAATAAATAAATTTAAAGATAAATAAACAAGTATATAAAATAAACAAATAATTAAAAGATAAATAAATAAATAATAAACCATTGACCACTAACCTTTTGGCAGGCAAAATGACAAACTTTGTTTTTACATAGGTTCTGTCAAAATGGGATTTGAATCAAAGTGGTTTGAGAACTTTGTAATCAATCTTCACCTTGTCTGCCGACAGTTATATATAATTTGTCTTCCTTTGTATTTACCTTTCTCGACATTAAAATGTTATTTGGTAAACACGCTGACTTTACAAAAGGATACTGCAAAGCAGGCTTACCAATTACTTTTATTAATTTTTCCGGATTGGAACATGTTTAATGGCGATATCACCAAATTGGTACATTTTTAAGACATGACACTGTTTCGTAGGTACATTTTAACTAGCAGCATTGCCTTTCAGCTATATCATTATAGAAAAAAAAAAATGGGAAAATTCCGTTGAATTCAGATTTTTTATATTTTACGCCCTTTTTCCGTTTGAGCGGTACGTTTCCGCCGAAAACGGAAATTTCCATCGAATTGGTCAGCCTGGAAAAGATTTAAGAAATTAAGGTACTTAGCAATATTAACATCACGAACACTTCAAATCAATACCCGTAAAGTCGGAGTGTAAGAGCGACAAAAGTTCGATATGTTGTCGACTAAAAAAATAAAGAGTATTAATTTTTTTTTATTATTAATATCATTATTATCTATTTTGATTGTATATTCAAAATGTATTTGTTTTTAATAAAATTAGTAATATCTCACTTGAAATTATTAATTTTAACTGGTTTTATTTTAGTTGGCGATAGTGTTTGAGCGGTCTGGTACATCAAATTGTGCATTCCAACAACAGTGCAGTGATGTAACTGTTTTGTCGTTCCTGAAAGCAGCACTACATGATTCTCTGAGTTGCGACATCGGAAGTGAAACGAGCAAACATCAAAGTATTTATACGTAGTTCAAAACTCAAGAACTTTGTAAAAGTTGCGAATTTTCAACATCGGAACTTTTTCTCAAACTGCTTATCCATGATGTAAATACAACGGCCTTATTATTCAAACTATATATAATTGATCTGAAAAAAAAATCAGATTGCGTTGTCATAAACACGCCTGGTTTCCATGAGCTGCGGCTGATTATCATTAGATGTATATAGACGTAGACTGGTTACCATACTTGATGTAAATACACAAGGATTCCGTGAGCCGTGGCTTTTTATTTTTAAAACTACATACATGTAGATTTGACCGTGAAGTTCACATTTGCAATGTAAATACTCCAAGTTTAAAGGAACTGTGGCTTTTAATCACAACATTTGCAAAGACTTGTTTTCAAACTGCACATACTTGATGTAAATATTACTCGAGGATTCCGTAAGCAGTAGTCGTTCATCATTACTGGAACTATATTAGATTTGTTCTCTAACTGCACATACTTGATACAAATATTCCAGAATTACGCAAACTTGCGACTGTGCATCAATGGAACTGTATTTACTGACTTTAACTTTGAGAAAGGTGTGTGTGTGTGTGTGTGTGTGTGTGTGTGTGTGTGTGTGTGATTAATAACATTACACTGTTTTGTTTGTTTGATTATCATTTGTTACAAATAAAATCTAATTTTGTTTTTTAATTTGTTTTTTTCCTTATTTCATTTCATATATTAATCGAAAAGATATGTCTTACTTCAAGTTATCTGTGCTTGTTTTTGCAATTTACAAAAATTAAAAAAAAACTTAATCATACTCATAATAAATAAACATATTAGGATGTGAAAATTTTATCACTTCCATTTTATTAGAGATGTTCATTTAGTCGGTCACCGTAAAATCGTCAATACAACATATGAATTGCATAATAAACAACTAGATATCCCCAGCAGTATATAGTTAGCAGTACTGTAAGCAGAACATAAACACACACACACTATATATATATATATATATATATATATATATATATATATATATATATATATATATATATATATATATATATATATATCTTAAAGTTTTTCTGAACACCTCCGTATATAAACTACAGACAAGACAGGAACGGTTTATAATGACGTAATACGCAGGTTTACACGTTGTTTCAGTCCACGTGAAATGTATTACTCTTTACCTGACCCGTTTCTGTTTTGTCCCTATCTTGTACATATATATTATATTTGTCATATTTATTTTTTAATTTCAAATTTGTTTTTTTTTTCCTGCAGTCTGGTTTGCTAACGTTTTCTAGCTTGTAATCTCGAAAGAATTAGGTTATAAATGAGAATTTGCAGATGCTTTACTGCTTTTTTGTGTTAATTAATTAATTTATTTTTGGCTATGTTGGGCTCTTAAATAAAACAAATTAAATTAAAAAAAGTAGTTTTTCTGTTTTTATTTGTGTATTAGTCAAATATCTACTTGTCACAAGAAGCAGCAATGTTAATAGAACCAGACCAAGCAATTGGAAAACATAACGAAACATAGAATCATATCTACCTGTATATCGTAAACTGTTGTAAAATTATTTATAGATTAAACTGTCATAGAAACTACAATATACTTGGCATTTCAGAAAAAAGGTTCAATTTCCTACAACTCAGGCATACCCTTGTACCATTGTATTTGAATGGATGGTTAACCCTTGTACCATTGTGTTTGATTAGATGGTTAAAAACAACGCTCCAAATCTCCTTCTTTAATAAATATAAATAGTACAGAAGACGTAAATTATTAAAAAAAGAGATTAATTTTACACAATAATTAAGATATGTGATGCGATACAAAAATAAACTGTAATGGTCTGAAATATTAAAATGAATGGTAGGCATCGCTGTAAGAATAAATGGTATAAAAAGAGCGGCGGATATTTTGTCATTTCGTATACGATGCTGCTTCCAATTCGTAGATTCGGTTTTGTTTCCGAGAACGTATCTTTCCGTCAAAATGCAATCTGATGCAAGTTCAAATTTAAAGGGGAAAAAATCTTTCATAATCTTGTAAACAATGATAAAAGCTAAAGAATGTCTGAGAAATGTCTAAACCGCTAAAACGTATCACCAAAAAATAGTGTTGCAAAAATAACCGGATGTAAGTATCTATATTTGACATTTTAACGCCTCCTAAATTTCATGACTGATGTTTTCATTCCATACTGATAACCTTTCCAGTGAAACCATTCCATTCCATCACCAAAACTAGTATGGTTTCCACCTCTGAAGTATTTTCCATTCAGGTTACTGTAATGGCAGGATTGGTACCACCATGCACCACTGTATTTAGTGGCACATTTATCGTTCGTATCAGCATCTTTTGTATAGAATCCTTGGCCGTCATGCAAGCTTAACGAATCACCTGAAAAATAATCATTATATTTATATAATAACTTTAATAATTCAAAAAGATAAAAAGTTCTGTATAATATTCTAAAACATGAAGAAAAGGTGTAATTTGAGCGCTCTGAAGTTTGGGGAAATGCCATGTGTAGAGTTTTGAATTTTTACCAAAAGAAATATACAAAATTCTTGTCTTCTTAAAAAAAATAATCTAAAAGTCTGAATCCAATATTTAAAAAAAATAAATTAATTAAGCGGAAAGAGAAGAGACTTACCACTTGTGAATAAATTGCATACGGGTTATTTCGTAAACAAAATGATTTTTGGAAATACCTGACATCCAATGGTTTTATGTTCCTTTCATTCTCAAATTTGATTTCATACATGGTGGGTTTATAGCTAGACAGGATGTTCTTACCCTTGCAGGGCAACCCGTCTATCTTGCATGAAGGAAGTAAGATAAATTTAGAGGTAAGGGAATTTAAAAATGAAAACATACATGTTAAATTCTTTGCGTTAATTCTGACAATTATTAATCGTGTATAAATATCAATTAAAGCTGCATTAATTTTCCAAGAAAAAAAATAAAACTGTGCTGATCTAATTAATTATGTTCTTATCAACAATGTTACATTTGGTTCAATGCTCGAATAAATACAAAAACAGCAATAATTTCCCAGCGAGATGTAGCTATCAGAACATGCTTACGTCATGAAAAACCGGGTCATTTTTAAACACAACTTACAAAACGGTGAAATACGATAAACTTTATTGAATTTGTCATTTGTGCCTTAGTAAGGGATACATTACACCATTGCGAATATATATGGATATTAATGACGGACAATTAATACAATTTGTCAGGTTTCACTTTCGATTTACTGAAGTTTTCATACATCCGTGCGCATGCTCCCGGCCTATAATTTAATCTTCGATAAACATTGACCAACCGGTTAGAGGATTCCGTTTATTTACAGCTAAAAGGAATGAAATTTTGGAAAATGAATCTCGCGGATCGTGATTAGAAGTTATCTATTTTTTTTAAAAAAAAAAAAAAATTTTAGAAAAAAAAAAAATAAAAAAAAATAAAAAATAAATAATTAAATAAATAAAAAAAAAAGATCAGAAAATTTAAAAATTTAATGCAGCTTTAAGTCATGAAAATAAGTTTAATTGATCACGCGTATTTTGCACAGATTTTTTAAAAAGATCGCATGATTTTTTTATGAAGTTTACCTGCTGTACCAACATAACCATCAATATTGAGTCTGTATCTTTTGTTCACACTTTCAACACTAAATATTCTGTATTTGGCATATTTCCAAGTATTTGTCCAATCTTGCATGTCAATACGCAGCTCATGAAATCCTTTTGACGTCATTTCATGTAATCTTTGATTTCCTACCGAAAAAAAATTAAAGAGAGAAATTAACATGTTCTTGGCAAACAGCCAAGACACGAAAAATACAAGTAAAACAAGGAACAACCAAACACAAGACAAGAAAAAACAAACAGATTATTTGGGACAATAATTATAAATCTGACAAGCACTGTGAATGTTTAATGATGTATATCTTAAGTGTTATTGTATTTCCCCTAATAAATATATATATATAAATAAATAAATATATATATATATATATATATATATATATATATATATATATATATATATATATATATATATATATATATATATAGTGGTTTTTTGTTGTTTTTTATTATTATTATTATTTTAAATTTTATTTATTTATTTTTTTTTTTTTGATATGTGACACTGAAAAAAGATTATCTTATCCTTTCTTATCCTTCACCTATCTTACTTCCGCTGGGTTGACAAAGTACATGTCTTCAGCTATTCTTTTGTGAAGCTTTTCATAACAATATCCTTTGAATAACAAAATACAGGTGGTAACAAATATATAGCAAAAATGCCTGTTAAATTTTGATGTGCCATATGTGCAAATTTCAGAAAATCATTTCTTATCATTGACACTAGTGGCCGAAAAGTTTGATAGATAAAAACTTGGATAAGCCAAACATTTAAAAATTAATGAATCTTAAGTTCCAAAATGATATGAATTCAAATCCAACTAAGGAATGCTTTATAATTCTTTTTCAGTCGTCCATAAATATAAACTTTAAAAAATAAATTAAAAATTAGCAAAATATATAAACCGAGGAACAGCCAATCAAATACAAGACAAGAAAAGACAAACAAATACTAGTATTGGGGACACTAATTATAGATCTGATAGTATTGGGGACACTAATTATAGATCTGACAAGCAATGTAATGTTAATGTCCAGTGGTGTGGTTATAATTCTGTTTCAGTGGTCATAAATATGTACTTGATTTTAAAAAAACTTGAAAATATATTTTAAAAAAGACATACATATTTTGAAAATACCGTATTTCATATTAAACCTGGCCAAACTACTCTTTTAAAGGTAATTCACGGTTAATGTGCTAAATTTTAAATTTGAAAAATTGAAAGGGTCATTTTGGGAGGCATGGTATGGAAAATTCGATATGGTATTTTTCCTACTACAAGTTTATTGGAATGGTGAATATGGAATACGCATTTATTTGATTACAACCGTGTAAATCAGTCGCCATTTTGAATTTTGGCACCGACTATATAAAAAACGAACAGAATTTTTAAATGTGATTTTATTTGTATGTTCCCAGTTTCATATTTCTGCCATAATTTAACCATTTGTTCTTTGTTTCTTCTAATGCAAAATCCTAACCAATGAAACACGCTAGCGTACCACGTGATCAGTACCTCTTTACGTATTAATTGTGCGAAATGAAATGGGTGACGTTTACGTCAAATATTCCCAAAAAAGTCGTTTATATGGGAAAACGTCACGTTATGCGATTCCATAGTCAATAGAAATAATTGTCCTGCACAAGCTCCATTAGGTACCACGTGGTGCTCTGGAGAATTCCATTTACAGAGATTTAAGACTCACTTACCAAGCCAGTGTTCGCCATCAATACGTCCGAATCCAAACTGGTATTCTCTCCATCCCAAAAAGAAGTCTTGACTTCCATCATATCTTCGTTGAAATAACTACAAAGAAACAACAGCTTTTTCATATTGTAATATACTTATTATGAAATATTGAAAACTTGACCCTTTAGGTTTAATTAATTGTTTATCAAAGAGTATTGTTCAATCTAATTTGGCAACGCACGAGGAGCAACACATATTATTATTACTTATTATAAAATATTGAAAACTTGACCCTTTAGGTTTAATTAATTGTTTATCAAAGAGTATTGTTCAATCTAATTTGGCAACGCACGATGAGCAACACATATTATTATTACTTATTATAAAATATTGAAAACTTGACCCTTTAGGTTTAATTAATTGTTTATTATAGAGTATTGTTCAATCTAATTTGGCAACGCACGAGGAGCAACACATATTATAATTACACTTTTTTTTTAATGTAAGTGGTTATTTTGTATGTTATTCAAATGACTTTGGTCTTCTTTGCGTTGTATACTTCGACCTCATTTTACTGTAAAATAGTCAGTATGAGTTACAGTTGTGTTTGCACCAAGCGGGTAGTAGGAATATAGAGAATTTGACTTAACAACAGCCGTGTCAAGCGGTTGCGGTAAGCAATATCTTTAATGTTACATCTCAAACATTCTATGTAGACTATAGAAAATAGATAGGTGCGTGTCAAAAATGTTTGTGCAATAACCGAATCATTGAGTAGAAACCACTTTGAGTAAAACCGCCTCAGCGAGTCAATTAGTAGAGTGTCCGCCTCGAATTCAGGCGGCCGGATCACACACGACTTTAAAATTGGATAAACTGCTTTCTCGTCTGGCTCTCGGCATTCGAAGAACAGAATATCGACTGGTTTGTCCAGTGCAAGGATAATGTGACTAGGGAGGTAGTGGTATGCTTCTTTGCGGCATACTGTGTCGGTAAGACCCGAGCCACCATGTGTGCGAGCTAATTTAATGCCCAACTCAAAATCAGATGAAGAGAGTATCAATTTGACTTGGATGTAAAGAATATACATCTGCATATGTTTTAATCTTACATATTCTCTTTTTTTATGAATAAGTGAAATAAAGTTAAAAAGACGGACAGAATTGGCTTCTTAATTGAAGGGATTACAACTCAGTTGTCATTCACTGACCTGCATTCATGTATAACGATATTGCCATTGCAGAATTTTGAATTTTTTTTCTTTCTTTATTTTTTATTTTTTTGTAAAAATCGAAAATTCTGCACGTGAAATATTTAAAATTTTACACATGATTATATTATTACGGTGGCGCAGAGGTATGGTGGCACAGAGGTGACATGAAATATATTTTTCCTATTACGTGCGCACGTATTACCTTTTACGTGCGCACGTAATACCTATTACGTGCGCACGTATTAACTTTTACGTGCGCACGTATTACTAATAGGTAATACGTGCGCACGTATTGGTTAACCTATTGCGTGCGCACGTATTACTTATAGGAAATACGTGCGAACGTATTGGTTACTACGTGTGCACGTAAAAGGTAATACGTGCTCACGTAATAGGTAATACGTGCGCACGTAGTAGGTAATACATGCGCACGTAATAGGTTAATACGTGCGCACGTAAAGAGTAATACGTGCGCACGTAATATGAAAAAATATATTTCATGTCACCTCTGTGCCACCGTAAAGGAGTGAAAAAGGGAACATTTTGAGTTTCTTCTAAAGTATGTGGCTTGTTACTAATTACAAACACTGACTTTATTGAGGATGAGTGGCATTTTTAATGGTTTGTAGTTTTTATTCATATCTTAGATATATTTTATTTCAAGAGTGTCAGTTTTTTTCTCCTGGTTTTAATGTTTTTTTCTGATGATGGAAATTTTTTTATTTTATTTTAGAGAACGAGGGAGTGTAGATTAAATTTAGTAGTATTTTAACAAGAATGTTTGAACGTAGATCTGAACGTAGATTGACATTTTGTGTCTTATACAAGGTGAAACTGTGTTATATATGTATCTTTTTTTCTTATGTATATACAGTGTCTCATAAGTCTTCAGGCTGGATATCATAAAGTGTTTTACTTGTTCCATTATATATATATATATATATATATATATATATATATATATATATATATATATATATATATATATATATATATATATATATATATATATATATGTGTGTGTGTGTGTGTGTGTGTGTGTGTGTGTGTGTGTGGTACTTAAATAAACTATTTATTATCCTATCTTACTATCACATTACGTGTATGTACCAACGCCTTAGTTTAACCAATCCACCAAGTGGTAAACGGATAGAGAAATTAATTCTATACATATTCCCCTTGTCAATCGTAAAGATTTTGTTTGGTTTGTTTAAATACAGTTTTACGTCCTAGACAAGAATAATCCACTTTTATCGAAACGTCACCAGCTAAAGGTGAAGTGGCAGAAATTTTTATCTTTGTTTTGCCCTTCAGGGAATGTGCAGGAAGGGTTCTATAGCGTGCACGCCAGTCACTACTTTTTTAAGTCTTTGTCATAACCAGACGGGGTTCGAACTCTGACCTTTTACATACGAAGCATGCACTCTACCAACTGAGCTATAGTAGTGGTCAATCGTATAGAATTACCTATATTACGTACCGTCCATCCTCCCCCGTCTGTGTTCATGTCACAAAACACTTCAAAGCCACCCGTACCAGGCGGATAGATCTTATAGACTCCATCAGTCTTGTGACCGCACTGGTATAAAGCTAAGCAATCTTCGGGTTGATACTGACCTAAAATATGTGAAAAAAGTAAAGGATAGTTCAATTATATCGGGGCATCACCAGTTGTAGGCAAGACAATTTTAGAGACAAATTTAAAGAAATAAGCTTTTAAATCGCATAGAAAGCATGCGTATATACAAAAAATAAGATTCATGCACAAAAAATTTCCAGGGATCTTCACCAATCCGTTCCATTCGATATCAAGCAAAATTCTATCCTTCGGAAAATTTTCCTTTGGTGGATATTGGACTATGATAAACAACGCCCCCCGCCTCTCTCTCTCTCTCTCTCTCTCTCTCTCTCTCTCTCTCTCTCTCTCTCTCTCTCTCTCTCTCTCTCTCTCTCTCTCTCACACACATTGCTTGTAAACGTCGACTTTTATCCAATACTGAGAGAAATTGTCCTTACATGGCCTTTAATGGAAGTTATCCGGTTAGACTAAAAATTGAGACAATAGGTTCAGTACATATTCAAAAAATATAAAATAATGAAGGTCAACCGTGGTTGCTTACATGACTAAACAGACTGACCATTGGGCAAAGTAATCATTTTAATACAGATAAATTTTATTTCTTTTCAGGTGTGATTTGAAAACTAAATGCGTAATTTTTTTTTAAATATTTAAGATGGCTTTTTTACTACCATGACGGATAACAAGTGTAATTTTATGTATGTATGGCTATCCGTTACACATTTATATTTTCGCATAGTTTACTGACATTGTGTTAATAATCGTGACGGGGAATGTGTATTGGCTTGTAACAATGTCATGACTTGTGAAATGAAATTAAAACAGTATTAAACAAATTAAAACAAATTTTTCAACCGTTTTCTACAATTTTGAATTTTCCGGTTTCCCCCCCCCCCCCCCCTTTTTTTTTTTTTTTTTTTTTTTTTGGTTATGTTAAAAATTATTTTATGGTTGGAGGACGGAATTGGCTAAATAATGGTTGATTGTGAATGTTACTGGCTCAGTTTATTTTTCAATTTCTTTTTCCTTTTTCATACTTTACAATAGAAATTTAAACATTCTGTGTATAACTCAATGGGAATTCCATTTTAACAGCATTAAACTCAGGGTGCAGAAAATATGTCATGGTCCGGGTCGTATCATGGCCGATGCTGAACCAATAGTATACAGTAGTATATCACATAAAAGAAGAAGAAGAAGAAGAAGAAGAAATTAAAAAAAAAAAAAGAAAGAAACACGCACATTTGGGTTGATGTCGAGCAGAGAGGCGCAGTCGAAGTGTGCTGGGTTCATAACCAAGAGGCCCGCGGATCGAGTTGAGTTGAGTTGAGTAATGGTGTTTAACGTCCCAGCCCCAGTTTCACGATCATTCACTCAGCTGAGTGTACACTCAACTCAAATATTCCCAATTTTCCCTCATTGATATATTTATAAATTTAAGTCTTATGAGACAATGTTTTGTTTTGTTGAACAAACCTACACTAAACAATTAAAATACTACATTAAATGTTCAATTTTAACTGTGTAATGTCTTAGAAATTGACATTAAAATATTCCCAAATTTGAGTTGAGTGTACACTCAATTGAGTGGATGATTGTGAAACTGGGTCTGGGTCAAGAATATTTCACTTATATCGGGACGTCGCCAACTATAGGCGAAAGTGCCTGTGCGTTGCACTGATGGCATTATACAGCAGGGTTCTTTATCGTGCCATGCCTGCCATAACACGGGACCTCGTTTATTTTAATTTCCCATCCGAAAGAACTGTGACTTTCATTTCGTAATGCCGAGTGCATGGCGAAAGGACAGTCACTACCCACTTTCAAGTCGTGGTTCAGACCCGGCCGGGGTTCGAACCCACGACCTTCCACCTATGGAGCGAGCATTCCCGCGGATCGACACCACGCTTTGTTAATCACGCTTTAATTTTTTCCTGAGTCTTTTATGTAAGTGATCCGGAAGTTCTAAAGAAAATGAAGACTGCAAGTCATCCACCATTATTTTGTTTTATTTATTACAATTGGATTTTCCAAAGATATCAACCACGTGTACCAGAAGCTGGAACTTTTAAGTGATTTATCAAGTATTAAAAACGAGTCATTTGTTTGGCAATCCAAAAAACAAATATCTGGAATATGTGAAATATTAAACTGCGCTAAATGATGACAAAACTTATCCTTAGAAGCTTTTTGGTTTGTATACGGTAAAAATGATAAGAAAATACGAAAATTATTATTGATAATAATAAAAAATAATAATAATGATTGGAAATAGTGTTAATGATAATAATATGAATAATGATATAAAAAGTGATAATGTGTTGAAAGTGTCGCATGCAAAAGATTAACGGTTTACATACACACAAAACAATTTTTAAATGTCCTTAACTGTTATATGGCCCACGCAACATTTTTTTTTATATTTAAAAAAACGTTTGCTACTTTTGAATTTTTATAAAATAGTAATACAATTTAAAAGTAGTACATGACAATTTATTGTAATCAACTACTTTTGAATGTATTATTTAATAAAAAAATTAAAAAGTGGCACAGGACAAAAACATGAATTAAAATTAGATCCACGTGTTTGTTATTTCTTGAAATACTTGCTGTTGTCAAGTTATTTTAAGGTAACACATGAGAGATGGTATAATGTGTGTTTAATTCACATAACGCCAAATTTTGACAAATCCATTTCGTTCTCTGTTCGTGACTAAAAATAACTATATCATACACACGAGTGTAAAACCAAATACACCATCTTACAAAAGTGCAGCTAAAAGTGAAAAATCTCCTGTAGGACTTTTAAACCTATGAGCCATATGTATTTTGTCATTGTGCTATTTTTGAATGCTTTTAATTCAACTGCGTTAAAAAAAAAACATATGACAGTTGAAATCTTGGACAACAAATACATATACGGAAGGTTAAAAGTTCAATCAATGTGTGTGTGTGTGTGTGTGTGTGTGTGTGTGTGTGTGTGTGTGTGTGACAGTACGTGTGTGTGTGTTGTTGTTGTTTTCATCAAGCATACTTAGAAATATACTATATATATATGTGTGTGTGTGTGTGTGTGTGTGTGTGTGTTGTTGTTGTTTTCATCACGCATTTTTTAAACGTTTTCCATACGGGTTCCGTTAATTTACATTTGACTTAAGACCTGTTTTCAAACGTATGGGACCACTGTGGCTCAGTGGTAGAGCGGGAGGTCATGGGTTCGACCCCGCCGTGTCATATAAGACTTTAAAATTTGATATTGTTTCCTCGCTTGGCGCTCGACATTAGGAGGATAAAGTATCGACTGCCAGCATTGTTATCTGCGATAGTATTATGCTTATCTGTGTCGAAATGACATGGTGAGCTAGCACCTTACCGAATATTCGCATATAGTGTGCGAAATTACTGCGGGCCCGGTGGCCCGAGGCCATTTACTTTTTGCTCGGGTCACCAACTTCATAGAGTTCCAAGTCCGGTTGGCTCTTTCGAGTCTCCTACAGCAGACGGATGTTTTCTCAAGACGCTTAAATTCGTGGTATTTTGTTTCAGTATAATAAGAAATCTACTTTAATAAACAATACTTGACAATGGTACAACAGACAACAGACAATATAGTAAAGACACAACAATACATACAGTATAGTTAATATGAGGTTTAATTAGCAAAATTAAAGAAATTCAAAATTCCATATTTCAAGGCCATTAACTTTTCATTTGGGCTACCAAATATTAAAAGTTAAGGGCCCTAAAGAACCATCACGTCCTTTTAGCTAATTTCATACAATGACACTGAGTGCACGGCGAATAGCTGAAAAATTGCTGATGCGACGTTAACCATCACAACGACAAAAAACGTATGGCGATTTAGATATTTATTTTCCTTTTATTGGTTCATCATGTGTCTGTAATAATCTTGTCATAAGAATATCGTTCTTACTTTTTTTTCCTATTCCGCGTGTTAACAAGAGTTTTTCTGTTGCATTGTAATTTTTTATTTAAAAGTTAAAATAAGATTAATATTGTTATTTAGAGAATTAAATTCGTACAACTTATTTATATATATGTGCATAATTTTTATTTTAATGGCCGTAAATGTCAACGACACAAAGCGTCTAAAACTATAACCTAAGAAAGGGGATACTAATATAAATTTTATGACAATTTTATATGCACACCGCACTTTACCGTGTCAGCTTTTAACAAAAACTTGGGGTCGTCGGAACATATGTGAGGTCATCATATTTGACTTCTAGATCTGGTTGTCCAAAAATCTCGTTATATCTGAGCAATGCAGATTTGGGATGATTTAATTGGGTTTTACGTCCAAATCAAGAATATTTCACTTATATCGAGACATCACCAGTTAGTAAAATTTTCTGACCTTTACTGTGCGCTAAGATTAATGTGCAGGTAGGGTTCTTAAACGTGCCACGCCTGCCGTGACACCGGGCATCGATTTTTAAGAACCCAGTGACTTTCATTTCTTAATGCCGAGTGCTTGGCGAAAGAACAGTCTACCAATTATCAAGTCTTGGTCACACCCGGCCGGGGTTCGAACCCTGACCTCCCATATTCGTATCGATAACTCTACAAACTGAGCTACCGTTGTGGTCTGTTCTGTACAGAGTAAATTGCGTTTATTCGGATAAGTCAATATGTTAGACTTTTGGACCGTATTATTCAAAGCCTCAGTAGATCTGAGCTTTGTGATGCAAAATGAATTTTCTGGGTTAGAGAGGTGAACATTTTTGGCTTCTGGATCGGGTTGTTCAAGGCTTCGTTAGATCTGAACTTTGTGGTGCAGAATTAGTTTGTCAGGGTAAAGCAGGATTTACCAGTCATTGCATGGTAACCCGCTGAACACAGACTACATTGCCTGTGGTTTTTGTTACTGCGTTAGACTTTACCAGTCATTACCATGGTTACCCGCTGAACACAGATGGCTTTGTCTGCAGACTGTGTTACTGTGTTGGTCTTTACCAGTCATTACCATGGTTACCCGCTAACACAGAAAACTTTGTCTGCAGACTGTGTTACTGCGTTAGACTTTACTAGCCATTACCATGGTAACTTACTGAACACAGACAGCCTTGCCTGTGGTTTTTCTTACTGCGTTAGACTTTACCAGTAATTACAGGGTTAACCGCTGAATACATACAATCTTCCCTGTGTTTTATGTAACTGCATGAGGCTTTACCAGTCATTGCAGGGTTAACCGCTGAACCCAGACAATCTTGCCTGTGTTTTATGTTACTGCATCAGGCTTTACCAGTCATTGCAGGGTTAACCGCTGAACATAGACAATCTTGCCTGTGTTTTATGTTACTGCATCAGGCTTTACCAGTCATTGCAGGATTAACCGCTGAACCCAGACAATCTTGCCTGTGGTTTTTGTTACTCTGGTAGACTTTTACAGAAATTGCATGGTAATTCGCTAGACACAGAAAACTTTGCCTGTAGACTGAGTTAAAGACTGATTATCTTGTTTAACTAAGTATAATGTTGCAAAAGTGATTTGTGTCGGTATGTGTGAATACTGTGGTGGCAATTATATATTTTAGGTTATAAACCTACAAAGTCCCTTTCGTAGATTCGTACAACAATCTATACATGTACCACTAATAACTTGTTGTTGACAACTGTTTAACCCCCCCCCCCCCCAATAAAAAATAAATAAAAAGAATAAAAAGAAAATAAAAAAGGAAAAGAAAAGACAATTTACTTATATCATACGTCCTTATATTGTTAAGTCTCAATCCTGTTAAGTCTATACTTACATTTGTTGCGTGTGCAGCTGTTGATTGGCCCCGCTTTGTTGTTCGGAAGTTGAGACTGTATTCCTGGTCTAGCTGGCGCAGGTTGTCTTTTCTGAAACGGGTTACCAGGCCTTTGTGTCTGTTGCTGTTGTTGAAGAACTTGGTTTGTAATTTTTAACTGGTTTGGTTTCACGTTTTGTTGTGGATTAACTGGTTTTATCTGGGCAAATAACGGGATAAAATTCACCAAAAATAACGTCAAAATTATCCCAAAACATTTTGTGTGGAGTATGGAATTCATCTTCAATCCTAATGTGTTAATATCTTATACACATCTTTTCCTGACAGTTGTTGGTTTGTAAAAAGTTAGTTTTTTTATGAATAATGTTTTTCTACGTCATCAGATTAATTACACGAATATGTCATATATAATTTCTTACTTTGTGGGGTTACCGTCATACTTGAACCGTGGAAATATAAAATGTTGTTTTAATTGCATAGCAAACTTGACTTGAACCTGACCGGTATTAAAAGTTTGTGTGGTAAAGGTTATAAATATCTGAAACATTTTAAATAAATAAATTTTAAAAAAAATGAAAAATTCTCACTTTGAGATGATTTTGTAAACAAGTTAACAGTCTTTTGTGTTACATAAGCTTAAAAATAGACTTCGCAAAATAATGATATGATAAAATGTCATACTTCAGATTCAAGAGTCGCGGTTTCAAACCCCGCTGAGGATAAAAATTATGACTATAGCCAAGGCACATGGTCATTGACTTATAATTGGTACCAAGATAATGAACCAGTGGTCATTGACCTACACCTAGTGTCTAGATGAGTTTACACCTCAGGTGTGACAGAGGGATAATGCTTTTCAGATTTGAGTTTTTCACTAAATATATAACAAATACCTGCTAAATTTTGATGTGCCATATGTGCACATTTCCGAAATTCATTCCTCATCAGTGACACTAGGGGCCGAAAAGTTTGATAGATAAAAACATAAGCCAAACAGTTGAAAAATAATTAATCTAAAGTTCCAAAATTATATGAATCCAAATCCAGCTAAGGAATGTTTTGCACGAGGGAACAGACCTAAGTTTTAAATAAATTTAAAAACTTTGACGGCTGAAAATTTTGCTAAAAGGTATATTTTCTGACAGCACAAAGTACTGCCTACTGAGTTATGGATACCCTCGGGGAATTTTACTCCACCAGCAGCGGTACAACATCATATAAATCTTGTTGTTTGTTAGTGCTGTGTTTGTTTCTGCCACTGATTTCAGTACATGTAAATTGTTTTAATAGAACACCAATGTGGTACACTTCGATCACTTAGGTTTTCTTAAACATCCTAAAAAATGAAATGACCTTGACTAAAGTGTTAAACCACATCACGCTTCTTCATAGGGCTCCGGAAATACTCGGACTCCGTTAACGTCAATTACCACGCGCGCGCATCGCGCGTGCTCGTCATTTTTATTATTATTTGTATAAACTTCTTGTAAATCGCTCTTTAATATGTTAAAGGATATATCACTTTTTTTTAGAATTCCTTTCTTGAAGGAAGTATATAAGAAAGTTCGATTTATGTTAAGTCCGCGTTTGATTGTCCGTTTAAGGGAAGAGAGGGTTCAGGTAATAAACTTTTGAATACTAAAGGAATATGCATATAAGTTTATAAAAGGGGTTCAAATCCGATTTTCCTTACTGCACGCGGGCGTATATTTCACCCTCAAAAAGTGCCCTCAGGTTATATTTCATTTCTAAACACCTGACATATTTGTTGATGACAGTCTGTATAATCACCTAGTGCACCTGACTGCTCTCTGTCAGTCTCCCTGACAGGTTAAAATGACTTTTATATATCAACGTTTAAACAAACAATTTGTATGTTTGTAAAACGCAGTTTTCATATTAAAACGGTTCTTTGCACTGTTAAACATAAGACAACAAAACATTGTTTATTGTTGAAAAGTTGATCTTCATAAATTTTAATAATAAGTTAACCACAGCATACATTTAATATCAATAAAAATTGCAAGAAGTCAAAAAAAAAAAAAAAAATAAATAAATAAATAAATAAATAAATAAATAAATAAATAAATAAATAAATAAAATGAATAAATAAATGTCCAAAAACTTGCAAAGAACTTAATTACAAAAACTTTTCAAATTTCATCGAGTTTGGAAATGCCACAGTAATTAACCAGAAATATCTGATCACATTTCATTTATAAATAGCTAAAATTTATGATTTAGCCATAGTACAATGGATAATTTCCAAATCATTAACTATTTCAGTATGCTTATGCTGCCTTGATGTTGACCTTTTAACGTATGACCTTGAACCCTATATCAAAATGGTCACAATACCAATACCTATAATATTCTTATATACATGCTTATACAAAAAGATAATAGTTTTCAAGATAATTCACAATTTTCTTCTTCTACAGCTATGACCTTGACCTTTGAACATATGACCTTAAACCATATATTGAAAAATTATCGTCATATCCATACCTACAATATTCTAATATATATGCCTATACAAAAAGATAAAAGTTTGTAGGATGATTCTAAATTTCTGTCTTCTTCTACAGCTATGACCTTGACCTTTGAACATATGACCTTGAACCATATATTTAAAATGATCGTCATATGCATACCTACAATATTCTAATATATATGCCTATACAAAAAGATAATAGTTTTTAAGATAATTCACAATTTCAGTCTTCTTCTACAGCTATGACCCTGATCTTTGAATATTTGACCTTGAATCATAAATCAAAATGTCCGTCTTATCAATACTTACAATATTCTCAAATACATGCCTATACAAAAAGTTCATAGTTTTAAAGATAATTAAAAATTTCAGTCTTCTTCTGCAGCTGTGACCTTGAACTTTCAACATATGACCTTGAACCATATATCAAAATGACCGTCATAGCAATACCTACAATATTCTATTATACATGCCTTTACATAAAGTAAATAGTTTCAAGATAATACACAATTTCAGTCTTTTTCTGCAGTTATGACATTGCTCTTTAGATGTATGACCTTAAACCATATATATAAAAATCATCCTCATATCAATACTTACAATATTCTAATATACATGCCTATACAAAAAGTTTATGTTTTTCTGGATAATTAACAATTGCTTCTTCTGCAGCTATGACCTTGTCCTTTGAACATATGACCTTGAACCATATATCAAAATGATTGCCATATCAATACTTACAATATTCAAATATATATATACTTATACAAAAAGTTTAAAGATTTTTAAGCTAATGCACAATTTTAGTATTTATAAGCCAAAAATAACATTTCAGGGGCAACAACTCCCATATATAGTAACAAAACTTGGTACCTTGTTGATTTTGTCATGCTGAATATTTTAACAATGTTTTGTTTTCATCCATATCTTAATTTGCAAGAAAATTGTCTAAAATTGCACAAATCACAAATTGGGCCATGACCTTGATTTGTGACTTTGACCCCATTTTGGAGGTCACTTCATGAAAAAGACAAAACTGCAAACCCCATGTCATTATCTGTATTAATAGTCAAGTTATAACAATTTGAAGCGCTTTTACGAATTTTTTAAAATTAAACGCAAAACCGCGTAACCCATTTTTCGACCAAATTTCACGAAATGAACAAACTATAGATAAGCTTAATATCAGATTAGAATTTTTCTCCCATTATCAGTTTCGGAGAAGAGGGTTTTTTTTTAATTTTTGGACCCATAAGTCACCTTGACCTAGTTTTAGTAGCATTGACAACACCACGAACAAATCTGAATTGCACCGGCCCATATATGCTTTTGACCAAGTGTCATTGAAATCTGTCCAGCAGTTTCGGAGGTGAAGTCGAAAACAGGTGTAAACGACACACGCACGCACGCTAGCACATACACACGCCTCACCATGCCATATATATATATATATATATATATATAGTGTGTGTGTGTGTGTGTGTGTGTGTGTGTGTGTGTGTGTGTGTGTGTGTGTGTTACTGAATGAGTTAGTGGATTTGTCATATGCTAAATATACTTTTTTACTAAAATTTTTTATCATTAAATACGTTCACAAAATATTGTCATATACCATTTTTGTAATGTACGTGTATTTAAAGATAAAATTCAAATGATGATATTTGACGGTGGGTGAGTTAGTGAATGATTTTGTGGATAAAAGAGAAAAAGTTACTGTTGGAGTCACTATTTCGTAAAAGTGAATCATGCAAAACTTTCAGAGAAAATCAAATTAACTTGAATTAAGTTTGGTATTTTTTAAAATTTTAATGTAGTAGTAACTGAAACTCACTATGCGCATCCGCAATTTCCATTTTCTGTAGAAAGAAAACTTTTGTTGCAATAAGAATTAAACATGTCAAAAATGGTGATCATTACACCGAAAGTGATGTTTTTGATGACGAATTGCGTCGTCTGTTCAAAAGAATCCACCATTTGCTTTATTTTTCAACGTGTAAAATCTCAGAGTAGCAACAGTTTCCTTTCTACAGAATTATTTTATGGTAATCGCAGATGCGCATAGCAATTTTCAGTTACGACTAGATTCATGTACCGGTAATTGATTTAGTGAATTAGTAGTCGCGTGAATTTGGGGTTAAACGATTCCGTGGGCGAAGAAAAGAGTAAGCTGATGAGCGGGGTATAGAGTAACTTGATGCACGAGGAATGGAGTAAGTCGATGAGAGAGGAATTGAGTTAGTTAATTAGCGGAGAATAGAGTAAGTCGTGTGGTTATGCTAACGAAGCATTAAAGAACTTGTTATGTTTTCTTTTTTTATCCTTGCACATTGTGTCAGACACCAAACTAGTTTGTTTTAACTTGATGGAACATGTTCTTTGCTGGTTTATTTGGCATACATAAGCGATTGTTGGCGACTTTGAGGGATTCTCGTGTTAGCTGCTGTTAGTTCTTGAAGATAAAAAATAGATACTATTAAAATGTTTATTTGTATATATATTTTAATATTTAATTTGATTATAATAAAATGTTGACAAAGTTGGCTTTACTATTACGCTATATAAATGTATGCTTTTACCAACTGCTTATTGATAATTACTTAAAACTGACAAAAATTACTGAAAATCACCAATTTTCGTGGTGGCCCAATTTTCGCTGTTTTCGTGGACACCTCGACCCACGAATTTACGTATCAACGAAATAGTTTAAAACAATATATGTTTTTAACAACTTACTTTTTTGACGACAATTCGGTAACACTGAACACATAAGACGATGTTTTTTACAACATGCGGTTCACTTTATAAACGATCATAACCTCGAATTCATACCCCACGAAATGATATTTTTACCACGAAAAGTCATGATTCCACAGTAAAATAGAGTTACACTGTATACTTTTAAAGCTTCAGTGATTATATGAAACAGTCATAAAAATTAAAAATCAAATTTAGCAGAAATGTCTTAATGAAACTAAGACAGGCATGACCGATAAGCAAACCCCAAAAAACTTAGGCAATTAAACTCTGGATAAAAATGGCCTGTCAATTAAGAACATCTTGTCATACATAAAGAAGGTTACTGTTTACTTGCTAAGGAACACGCTTGTGCTATTTATATAGATGATTTTCAATTTTCAGGTCAATGTCGGTCAAGGTAATATTTTTGCGCATGCAACGTAGGTCAAGAAATTGTTTACGATCTTTTGACAATATTGTCATAGTAACCGAAACTGTTGGAGTCATTTTGTTTGTGACTGTGAATTATGCTGATTTTTTAAATATAGACAATCTAATATAGAAACTTTAGTTAAGTTCGGTATTTTTTACTTAGTTGAGTCTAGTCGTAACTTTATATTGCACATGCGCATCCGCAATTAACATTGCAAATTTCTGTAGATAATAAAAAGCTGTCACTATGGAAATTTTACATGTTGAAAAACAAGGCAAATATTTGATTTTCTAAAGACGTAATGCGTCCCTTAGAATATCACTTCCTGTGTAAACATTACCATTTTCGAAATGTATATAATCCTCATATATAGTAGCAACAGTTTCCTTTTTACAGAAATATACCGTGGTAATCTTTAATGCCCATAGCGATTTTCAGTTACAATTAAAATCAAGTTAGTGATAAATACCAATCTTATTTCATTTAATCGGATCTTCTATAAAAACATAATTTACTGTCACGAATATCAGGATTTAAACAGTAGATGACTCTACTCAATTAAACTGAAAATGTCAATCATTTGATTTTACATCAGTAGACATGGTTTTCCTTAATCAAACGTTAAAAATTACTGTTTGTTTAACTGTGTTTGTGACGGTGAATTGTGCAAAACTTTCATAGAAAATCCGATTGACTTGAATTAGGTTTAGTGTTTTTGACTTACTTCGGTCTAGTCGTAAATGAAAATCGCTATGCGCATCCGCGATAAAAAGAAAACTTTTGCTGCTACAGGGATTTGACATGTGGAAAAAATTGTCGATAATTTTTATTTTCTACATAGTTTGATAATGCACGTTTATGAACGCTTGGCGTGTGAGCGCGGTTAGCACAAAAATGCGTGTGACTTGACCGATGCCATCTCTCTCTCTCTCTCTCTCTCTCTCTCTCTCTCTCTGTTTGTAATCTCTCTCTCTCTCTCTCTCTCTCTCTCTCTCTCTCTCTCTCTCTCTCTTTGTGTGTTTGTGTATCAAAATATAGTCACTGGTAAACTTGTGTCTTCAAACATGTGATTTTATAGCTTTGGTTTCGGACTCTCGCTTCCCATCTTCTCATCTAGCAACAGGCAATCATTTATTGAAAAAATCCGACCATAAATGTGTTGTTTTACCTTCAAAAATAAAGATCAAACATTTTTTTATCAACAATGACATGTACGCTTGGACGCCATTTGAAAACAATAAATACAACGCGGAGCGGAAAACGATCACGGAAGAACCCGGGCAAGTGCTCCAAGTCAATATGATGTTTTTGCCCGCGCTTTTGTGCAATATGATATTTATCGCGAACCACGTGATGCAATCTAAGCCAATGGGAATGTTTGAATAATATGATTTGATTATAATATATATTTATAGTAAAACTCCACCTCACTTTGTGTAAATCATAAAGTGAACAATATTGCGGGTTTATAGTCATGAAAAATGTATATAAAATGCATGGTTAATTATTTATATGTATTGAAAATGACAACAACATTGTCTTTGTTCAAACACCAAATCAATAATAAGCTTTTAAAAACAACTTAAATCATTTATCATTGATATCTTAATATATATTGTTTTTGTAAGCTTTTCAAAGAACATTTTACATTTCAAAGATTATTTACAAAAATTATCTTCAATCAATAATCACATATACTCTTAAAGTAATTGGAATTTCTTAAAATTTAATATTTTAATGGATAGTGGCTTAAAAATTATAAAATTTATAGTATAAACATTTTAAAATTATTTTTAAAAAATAAATATAAATTATCAAAATTAATTCTCTTATAAGACTGAAGAAAATCGATATCGACCGAGGACGTAGTTACCATGCTACAATTGCTTTATTATTAAATCCGACCATAAATGTGTTATTTCACCTTCAAAAATAAAGATCAAACATCCTTATATCAACAATAACATGTACGCTTGGACGCCATTTGAAAACAATAAATACAAAGCGGAGCGGTAAAAGGATCACGGAAGAACCCGAGCAAGTGCTCCAAGTCAATATGATGTTTTTGCACGCGCTTTTGTGCAATATGATATCTATCGCAAACCACGTGATGCAATCTAAGCCAATGGGAATGTTTAAATAATATGATTTAATAATAAAACACATTATTGTTATCATTTCATAAATTTATCTATCATTTATATCTAAATTTATTGGGGTTTAAATATTAATCTTTTCTTTCTTCTTTCAAATTGTTTTTTTCTTTCTTTAGGTAACTGTTTTTCTCTGTCCCTCGAAAACTAGACATGGGATTACAGTGACAACCTTAATAGGACTACAGTTATAGTCTGAATGGGACTATTAGGCTTTTAATATTTTAATATTCATCAAATCCACGATTACTTTTTTTGTTTTTTTAATCTTATTTGCTTCAAAACTTTTCTTGTTATTTTTTGTTTTCCATATTCATTGTAGTGTCTGTCAAAAATAGGAAGTAAAACTTTCTGTAAGTCCGTCAAATAGTAAGTAAAATTTTCTTATTGTACGTCTAAAATTGAAAATAAAATTTTCATAATGTCCGTCAACAATAAAAAGTAAAATTTTCTTGATGTCGTCAATAATATGAAATAAAATTTTCTTGATGTCCGTCAAATATAGAAAGGAAAATTTTCTTATGTCCGTCAACAAAAGAAATTAAAATTTTCTTGATGTCCGTCAACAAAAGAAAGTAAAATTTTCTTATGTCCGTCTACAAAAAAAGTAAAATTTTCTTATGTCCGTCAACAATAGAAAGTAAAATTTTCTTGATGTCCGTCAACAAAAAAAGTAAAATTTTCTTGATGTCCGTCAACAATAGAAAGAAAAATTTTCTTATGTCCGTCTACAATAGAAAGTAAAATTTTCTTATGTCCGTCAACAAAAGAAAGTAAAATTTTCTTGATGTCCGTCAACAAAAGAAAGTAAAATTTTCTTTTGTCCGTCTACAATAGAAAGAAAAATTTTCTTGATGTCCGTCGACAATAAAAAGGAAAATTTTCTTGATGTCTGTCAATAATATAAAGTAAAATTTTCTTGATGTCTGTCGACAATAGAAAGTAAAATTAAGTAAAATTTTCTTGATGTCCTTAAAAAGTAAAATTTTCTTATGTCTGCCTGAAATAGAAAGTAAAATGTTCATAATGTCTGTCAACAATAGAAATAAAAATTTTCTTGATGTCCGTCAACAACAGAAAGTAAAATTTTCTTGATGTCCGTCAGCAATAGAAAGTAAATTTTTCTTATGTCCGCCAACAATAGAAAGGAAAATTTTCTGGATGTCCGTCAAAAATAGGAAGTAAAATTTTCTTGATCTCCGTCAACAACAGAAAGTAAAATTTTGTTATGTCCGTCAACAATAGAAAGTAAAATTTTCTTGGTGTCCGTCTACAATAGAAAGTAAAATTTTCTGGATGTCCGTCAACAAAAGAAAGTAAAATTTTCTTTTCTCCGTCTACAATAGAAAGTAAAATTTTCTTATGTCCGTCAACAATAGAAAGTAAAATTTTCTTGATGTTCGTCAACAAAAAAAGGAAAATTTTCTTGATGTCCGTAAACAAAAGAAAGTAAAATTTTCTTGATGTCCGTCAAAAAAAGAAAGTAAAATTTTCTTATGTCCGTCTCAATAGAAAGTAAAATTTTCTTGATGTCCGTCAATAATATAAAGTAAAATTTTCTTGATGTCCGTCGACTATAGAAACTAAAATTAAGTAAAATTTTCTTGATGTCCGTAGAAAGTAAAATTTTCTTATGTGTGCCTAAAATAGAAAGTAAAATTTTCATTATCCCCGTCAACAACATAAAGTAAAATTTTCTTGATGTCCGCCAACAATAGAAAGAAAAATTTTCTGGATGTCCGTCAAAAATAGCAAGTAAAATTTTCTTGATGTCCGTCAACAACAAAAAGTAAAATTTTCTTAGTGTCCGTCAACAATAGAAAGGAAAATTTTCATAATGTCCGTCAACGATAGAAAAAAAAATTTTTTGATGTCCGTCGATAATAGAAAGTAAAATTTTCTTGATGTCCGTCAACAACAAAAAGTAAAATTTTCTTGATGTCCATCAACAATAGAAAGTTAAATTAAGTAAAAGTTTCTAGATGTCCGTAGAAAGTAAAATTTTCTTATGTCTGCCTAAAATAGAAAAAAAATTTTCATAATGTCCGTCAACAATAGAAAGTAGAATTTTCTTGATGTCCGTCAACAATAGAAAGTAAAATTTTCTTCATGTCCGTCAATAATATAAAGTAAAATTTTCTTGATGTCCGTCGACAATAGAAAGTAAAATTAAGTAAAATTTTCTTGATGTCCGTAGAAAGTAAATTTTTCTTATGTGTGCCTATCATAGAAAGTAAAATTTTCATAATGTCCGTCAACAAAAGAAAGTAAAATTTTCTTGATGTCCGTCAACAAAAGAAAGTAAAATTTTCTTATGTCCGCCAACAATAGAAAGGAAAATTTTCTGGATGTCCGTCAAAAATAGGAAGTAGAATTTTCATAATGTCTGTCAACAATAGAAAGTAAAATTTTTTTGATGTCCGTCAATAACATCAAGTAAAATTTTCTTGATGTCCGTCGACAATAGAAAGTAAAATTAAGTAAAATTTTTTTGATGTCCGTAGAGAGTAAAATTTTCTTATGTGTGCCTATCATAGAAATTAAAATTTTCATAATGTCCGTCAACAATAGAAATTAAAATTTTCTTGATATCGGTCAACAATAGAAATTAAAATTTTCTTGATATCGGTCAACAATAGAAAGTAAAATTTTCTTGATGTCCGTCAACAATAGAAAGTAAAATTTTCTTATGCCCGCCAACAATAGAAAGTAAAATTTTCTAATGTCCGTCAAAAATAGGAAGTAAAATTTTCTGGATGTCCGTCAACAACAAAAAGTAAAATTTTCTGGATGTCTGTCAACAATAGAAAGGAAAATTTTCTGGATGTCCGTCAACGACAAAAAGTAAAATTTTCTTGATGTCCGTCAACAAAAGAAGGTAAAATTTTCTGGATGTCCGTCAACAACAAAAAGTAAAATTTTCTGGATGTCCGTCAACAATAGAAAGGAAAATTTTTTGGATGTCCGTCAACAATAGAAAGTTAAATTTTCTCGATGGCCGTCAACAATAGAAGTAAAATTTTCTGGATGTCCGTCAACAATAGAAAGGAACATTTTCTGGATGTCCGACAACAATAGAAATCAAAGTTTTCTCGATGGCCGTCAACAATAGAAAGGAAAATTTTCTGGATGTTCGTCAACAATAGAAAGGAAAATTTTCTTGATGTCCGTCAACAATAGAAAGTAAAATTTTTCTGGATGTCCGTCACCAATAGAAAGTAAAATTTTCTTATGTCCGTCAACAATAGAAAGTTAAATTTTCTTATGTCCGTGAAAAATAGAAGGTAAAATTTTTTATTGTTCGTCAAAAATAGGAAGTAAAAATTTGGATATTTAAGTGTGTGTAAAAAATTACTTTGCTTATCGGAAGGCCTCCGTTTGGATCATTTCGTCAACAATCATGTTCAGAAAAACCAGTCATACACTTAAGCAGGTATCAAGTATAAACTACATCAATATATTGCTAATCTATAAAAAAGGAGTTAATAATAAATAACCACTTAAACTGTTGTACTTTGTTATCTCCTTGATCAAATATATATATATATTTGTTATTCCATTTATTTTGTGGTCTGTTTGAACTTTTTAAATTTTCTACAATATAAAAGATAAAACATAGTGAGTTCCTGAAACGAGAATTAAGTTTTTAATAATTTACAAATGGAAACGAATACAAAGATGACAATAATAATAGACAATTATATGAGGAAGGTTTTCAGTACAGGATCAAAGAGTCGAATAGTATTTATTAATTTCTTTAATTAGAGAGGTATTTTAAAATAATATTTTTGTCTTTTTGGATATAACTAAAAATGAGAGAAGAGAGTTATTTTAAAAACAAAATAATATCGTCTTTTTTTTTAAATATTAACGATATGAGAGTTGAGAGTTAATATAAAATTTTATTTCTTGGCTTTTTTTGGGATATAAATTAACATGAGAAGAAAATCCTTCACAGCCGTTTTTATGATTCTAGCTTTTGTAGAAGCTTTCTGCAGTTCCTGCATAAACAATGGAATGCATAAACAATCTGGATGTATTGACGGAGCTACTTTTCGAACAAAACAACCATATGGAATTCGACAATGTGTACAATTGTGCATGCAAGTAGAAGATTGTAAGTCTATAAATCACAGACGAAATTCTCTCACATGTGAACTCAATTCAGCAGATCTGTCTCAAGGTTTTCAACTGAGCTCCGATATGGATTGTACCTATGTCGACATGAACAGCAATACCGTAAGTTTACTTATCACTGTAGCAGGTATCGGTTTCACAATCTTCCTTAACAAAAGTATCCTTGTCTTAAATCTGGCAATATTGAATTTAAAAAAATTTATTATTTGGTTATTTGTTATTTCAAAAATATTCTTTCATCGTTTCAAAAAAATTTGCAAAAATTGTTCGGATTTAGGTTAAAAAAGTTCTTAGTTAAGGAATGTTTGAAATCTAGCAAAATTGAAATTTAAATAATTTAGTCAACTGTTTTGATATTCAGAAATTAAAGATGTCGTTTTGAAGATCTCTTCGTGCTTGTTAAAATTTTTATTTATTTAATTATTTTTTTTTACAAATGTTTATTTGTAATTCAAGAAGATGCTAAGTTCGGTAAATATTAGTTAAGGAAAATCTTAGTGAAGAAATATTTGTGAAACCGTACAAAGACAAACGTTCCAATTAAATGTTGCTTATTTTAGGAAATCTTTCGTGAAACCTAAAATGCAAATTTTCGACAAAACTAGAATGTACTAATGTAATTAGCTAAAACATTCTTCAAAATGACACATAATTTTTTAAATATCTTGACAAATTTACAAAAAATAAAGATTTCAGTTTTGTAAATTTTTACTTAAGAAAAATTTAATATATAAGAAAACGAGGTTTTAGCATTTTTGGCAAAACCTGCAATATCTAAATTTCCGCGGCTGATATTTAAGTTTTTGAAAAAGAATCTTCATTTTGAACATCAAATACGGTTTGGAACCTAGTATATTTTTTGAAAACTATAATAAACAACCAGTTAGTGTGTCTAACAATTTTTCGGTACCCAAATTTTTCGAAACACAAAATAAAAAATAAAAAAAACGTTAACTTCATCAAAATTTCAATGATAACCTCCAAAAAGTCATACTTATTATAGTTAGGGATTTTGAAAGTTGGTCAGAATCTGCAACAATTCAACTTCGAGTTTTTTAATTTTTTATTTTTCTTTCTTATTCTACTTTTTGTTTTAAAAATAGATATCTTGTTATAAGAACTTAATTCCCGAAGGGTCATTTTTGAAAAAACAACATTTAAAGAGAAAAGTAAATAAATAAGAGAAAACTGTGGTTTATTTTTTAGTATTTTAGTTATTCCTTTTAGTTTATACCTTACATATTTTTTCTTTGACTCAGAAATAGCGTTCAATGATTAATTTTTAACCCCCGTTACGCCTAACCTCCGTTACGCTTAACCTACGTAACGCTTTACCTTCGTAACGCCACTACTTGCGTAACATCAACCCTCCGTTACTTTTAACCACCGTAACGCTCAATCTACATTACACTTAACCTCCATAAAGCTTAACTCTTATAACACCTAACTTTCGTAACACCTAACCTCCGTCGTAACGCCTGACCGCCGTAAAACCTTAACTCGATAAGCGATAAATAAACCTTCCTACCGCGTTACCTCCGGAAAGCTAATATCTCTTAATCAGACCGCGGTAACGCTTAACCTCTGTAACGCCTAACGCTTTAACGTAAAGTACAAATATTAGTCTAACTCTTCACCTCCGTAAAGTCTTACTCCATAACGTTAAACGTTACCAACGTAATATTCAACCTCCGTAACGCCTTACCTCGATAACGCTAAACCGTCTTTAAGCTGATCAACGTAACGCCTAACCTTCATTACGTTAACCTCCTTTATGTCTAACATCGTAACCTCTAAACACCGTATCGTTAACTTCCTTAACGCCTTGCCTCCGTTACGTTAACCTTCGTAACGCCTCGCAATTGAACATTTGTCTTGGATAATTACTTCTTCTCAAAAGAATAAGTTTTGATAAATACCAGTATATGAATATTTCTTCAATTTTAACCAAGAAATTATAGGCTAAGAATATTTAGTCCAGATTTAACATAATACACTTGACTGCATTGCTTTTATGGAACAGATTTTGTTATAAATTTCTCTTAATGCTCTAAAATTAAATATACAGTATATGGTAAATGGTTTATATATATATATATATATATATATATATATATATATATATATATATATATATATATATATATATATATATATATATATATATATTGAAACCATATACTTCAAAAGTGTTCAACATATCGGAATATCAAGGTATGATATTCTTTTATATCGCTAAGTTTTAACTTAGTTAACAACCAATTTCAAAAGAGTGAGTTCTTACTAACTAAAATGATCATTCCTCAGGAAATTTATATAGAGACTAGTACAAGACATGCAGGCAAACATCTGTATGTCGGATATTATTTCCAATTCTGAATCGAGTAAATGGAGTTTTGGTTAAAGTTCACTTTACAAACATTTGATTCCAAAGGGAAGTTTAGTTAATTATCACCTCTTTCAACCTCAACACACAACTTACAAATCTTGTAAAAATCTGTTTAAATAACACGGTGGTCTGGCGACATCTACACACATTTTATTCTGTAAATATCTGTACACAAAATGACAATAGTCTGGTTGCATCTAGACACAACTTATCGACAAATGACAATATTCCGGTCTTTTGGTATTTTACATACATGTATTTTAGATATGAGTAATAAAGTGAAAATCACCTGACTTTAAATATAATTTTTTCGACAGAAGCGTCCTGAAAGACTTCCCCCTATTTTTTTTAAAAATGTATCTTAAGCTGTCCCCGGTAAATCATCCTCCACGGTATGAACAGGCGAAAGTTATTCTCAGGGCCCTCTAATAGGTCTGCTACTTTTTTCACAATGGTTTAATCTTTTTCCTCCGGGTTAAAAATCACAAATGCATTTCATTGATGTTTGTCGCCTTTCTTTTAAAAAACTGAAAAATAGACCTAAGAATTGAAACAAAGCAAGTCCAGACAAGATACTGTCGTAAGCAGTGAAACAAAGCAAGTCAAGACAAGTTAGTGACGTTAACTGTGAAACAAAACGAGTCAATACAAGTTAGTGGCGTTAACAGTGAAACAAAACAAGTCAAGACAAGTTACTGACGTTAGCAGTGAAACAAAACAAGTCAAGACAAGTTAGTGACGTTAACTGTGAAACAAAACGAGTCAATACAAGTTTGTGGCGTTAACAGTGAAACAAAACAAGTCAAGACAAGTTACTGACGTTAGCAGTGAAACAAAACAAGTCAAGACAAGTTACTAACGTTAGCAGTGAAACAAAGCAAGTCAAGACAAGTTAGTGACGTTAACTGTGAAACAAAAAGAGTCAATACAAGTTAGTGGCGTTAACAGTGAAACAAAACAAGTCAAGACAAGTTACTGACGTTAGCAGTGAAACAAAACAAGTCAAGACAAGTTACTAACGTTAGCAGTCAAACAAAGCAAGTCAAGACAAGTTAGTGACGTTAACTGTGAAACAAAACGAGTCAATACAAGTTACTGACGTTAACAGTGAAACAAACAAGTCAAGACAAGTTACTGACGTTAGCAGTGAAACAAAGCAAGTCAAGACAAGTTAGTGACGTTAACTGTGAAACAAAACGAGTCAATACAAGTTTGTGGCGTTAACAGTGAAACAAAACAAGTCAAGACAAGTTACTAACGTTAGCAGTGAAACAAAGCAAGTCAAGACAAGTTACTGACGTTAGCAGTGAAACAATAGAAGTTAATATAAATTCATGACGTTGACAGTGAAATACAGCAAGTCAAAGCAAGTTACTGAGGTTAGCAGTGAAACAGGATAAGTCAAGACGAGTTACTGACGTTAGCAGTGAAACAATAGAAGTTAAAATAAATTTATGACGTTGGCAGTGAAATATATAAAGTCAAGGCAAGTTATTGACGTTAGAATTGAAACAAAACAAGTTTAGAAAAGTTACTGACGTTAACTTAAAAACAATACAAGTGAAAACAAGTTACTGACGTTAGTAGTGAAACGGAAACAGCCAAACAAAAATGTAAACAAGTTAATGACAAGTGTTTAAAATAGCAGATAATTTCTTTAAAAGACACAACGGTAAAATCAATCGACATGCGTGTTCTTTACGCTTTAACTATACATGACTTGGGATGGTGATGTTCCTGGAACATCAAGATCTCAACACAACAAAAACCAGCTAGTTCCGCTAAGCCAGTATAGTTATTACAAAGATCCCCATGTATAGAACCTTCAACGTCTAAATATTTACATAATTTATTTATAACAGGCATACGTAACGCATTTAAAGGAATTCCCTCACATTGCTGTAGTCTTCATTCTCACAAGCCATTCTGATTTATAAAACTTTTTGCTTCCACGATAACAACGCTTGTCTTTTTTTTAACACTGCCCCTTGAGAGTCCTGCTCCGTTCGGTTGTTAAAGATAATGTTGTAGTGACCAGACTATTTAAATCGATATCATGTGTACCTACGCAGAGATAAAACCTGTTTATTGTGATCCCGGAAGGTTAAACAAAATTCAAATTTTAAAACGTGATTTTATATAAAGCTGGGAAATACCCACAATTTTCTATAAACGTATGAATTGTCTCGGTGGCATAATGGCTAAATATATATATATATATATATATATATATATATATATATATATATATATATATCTTTACTTATATCAGTATGCATTACCTGAAATTAGGTGTACCGGGCCGGGTTTGATAGGTGGCCGGGTAACTCCGTCGGTTGAGTGTCCCGCTAGTATTGAGAAGGTTTCGGGTTCGAATCCCGGTTTGGCTGCTGCGTTTTTCCCTTCCCCGTTATATATGTAACTGAGATATCGAAAGAACTCGATTTGGGACTTACAGGCCCAATAAGGTTTGGGATATAGTTCAATCAAACTTTTTTTCCAAAATCTATCATTTTATCTCAAAGTATATATAATGAATGTTTGTCATTTTCAGATGACCCAAAAATGCAACCCAAATTTATGTTCAAAGTATGATATGTGTGTTACACTAACCCAAGGAATAACAGTCTGTATGGAAACAAGTAAGTTACATAACGAATGCTTAGTAAGGGTTATAAACAATATTACACAACTTTATTTGTTCTAAAATTAGATTTAATTAATAAAATTGCTTATATTTTTAACCATTTTTGTTCTAGTGACTACACTATTGTGTAACGTTTGCATAAATTCAAGCGCTCATAAGATCAGGAGTTTTTGTTTGATTTTTTTTGCATACCTGACTCAGTTTGTTTTTATTTCGAAAGTACGCGTACCGGAATCAATTTTGTTTTCATTTCAAAAATCCACTTTCAGACTTCAGTTGCTATAAATGTTTGTACATTGCATTTCGAGGGGATCAAGAACTTCCTTAACTTTATGAACCGGGGGGGGGGGGGGGGTTATCGTGATATATTGCGAGCGTCAAAGACTCAGTATCAGTGGCGAGTGGTCTTGGGGCCGCTAAAGGTCCAGGGCAGAGTCTTTTTGCGGGTCCGGGGGCCCTGGGGACCTTTTGGCCACATTTTCTCTCTTTCATGAATTTTTTTCTAAAAGGGAGGGTTGAATCCGCCAACAATGCATTCCGTCAAGTACAACCGGAATTAACGTAATACTTCCTTTTAAAATCTCGGTGATCTAAAGCTCGCGCTTACAAATCACGTGACTCTTGTCGCCTAGGTTCAAAACTTAGAACAAGTTGTTTGATATCGTTCAATCCTATAAACTAGGATTAAGACAATTAAGGTTTAATTCGCTTCTACTTACTTGCTTACTATACAGTTTAGGGACCGTGTATTCGTTTGCAATGGAATGCGCAATGTGTAATGATTACGAAGATGCACATCTCCAATCAAATTGGAGGTTGTCGATTATTGGTCAGGCATTGAAAATTTAGTTTTACAGTGTATGAGGCCTTATTTCGCTTGCTGTAGAATGCGCAGTGTAGACTGTCTGAGTAAGATGAATACATACAATCAAATTAAAGGTGGTAGGTTTTGTCAACTGGTGTCGGAAGGGGCGTCGTCTCATTTTGACGTGTAAAGGTAGGGTGTTTTTATGATCAGAGGAAATTCGGAATAGCGGACACGGTCCAACAAAACACTTCAAGACAAGTTACTAACAGTGTTAAGAACCCAAAAAGGTTTATTACTAAACATCTAGTCATTAACTTGTAAAGAGTTGTTGCAGTTCCAGATGAGGTTTTTCATCGTGAAATTAAATCAAATATAACATGCTACAACACATCAGTGTGTGTCGCTCTTTTGATAAATAAAAGTGGAAACAATTATATCCTCGAATAAAATGTTACATGTTCAATACAAAACACTATACAGCATTATACCAGATTTTATTACGTATTATCAAAACAAATATCAAAGCCCAATCACACAGTCCATATTTTTATATATGGTAAAACACACAAACACTCATTCCGGAAATATATCGCTGAAAAATCATGCGGGTTAAGAAAATAGAACTGCGCATGACCGACTTTCTCATTTTGCTCGCCAGATAATATCGTCTGCTAGCTTGACAACAAAAGGGAATATTCTGTGGTTCTAACAACAGCGGTCTTACCTAGAGTTAATTGGACTATTCCACTATGGAACTAGTGGACTATTGTTTTTGCACCGTTTCTTCTTCTTCTAATGAGTGTTAGTGTGTTTTACCATATTAAATCCCCGTAAGGATTTTAAAAAGCCGCGCTCTGCATTTTATACTCCAGCTAAGATGGCATTTAGTTTGGTGTCAGTTAATTACGACAAAATGCATACGTCATAACGGTATGTGACATGCTACAAAATTTTTTGATATCTCTTCTAAAACCTTAAAAAACTAGTGCTACGGCAGACGTGAATCAGACAGTAGGAATCCGCAAGCGTCGCTAAGTAGACCTCAATTTGCGATAGTAAAATGCACGTTTTACAGTCGGAACTCATCAAATACAATACAGTTATCTCCATTCTAATGCAAAATAAATAAAATATGCAAAAAATCAGTTTAATTGATGAAAATCCCCAATGCTCCTATCAAAGTTTATTTTTAGTTTACATACGTATCACTAAATCATTAATGTAGACCGATGTCGTTACGCCAAAAATATAGTTCTATCAAGAAAACACTTGATTCCATTGATATAGTAATTTTATTGTTTGAAATAAATGACAGATTTATATTGATCCAATATTCGTTTCTATGACAAAATTTGGCAATACGGAATAGTCGAAATCACCGGAGCCCGTCATTTTTTTTTGAAAACAAACGCACGTGTACCGGCGCGTTGGGATACATTACGTAATCGTTACCTAGGTAGCACGCGACATCCTAACTCCGAACGTAAAACAGAGATTTTACTGCGGTCGAGGTCCAATCAAAATTCTGTTTACAAAATATTTGCCTAGAACTTGAGTTGACAAGCTCTTTGCTTACTATGTATTAAGCATTTATCAGAATTATCGTTTATTTTAGATTAATATAATAAAGTTTCCGATAGATCGCCAATTCTTCTTGTTTACAAAAATGTTGATGGAACAAATTCTCTTTCAGATACTCTTTATATTCAACTATATATATATATATATATATATATATATATATATATATATATATATATATATATATATATATATATATATATATATATATATATACTATACAAAACAAAGGTTAATCACATTTCATATACAGAGATTAAGAAATTCAAAAAATAGTCCACAGTTTATGTCGAGCCTGTCATTGCCATAACGCAAGACTTAGGTGTTCATTTTCCGGTGTCATCATAGGTGGTTGCGGCGTGTCAAAATGCGAAGGTTTATGTAAAAGTCCATATCTCTTAAACGAATACTGTTATTTCAATGAAATTTATAAAACAGTTTAATCATGCAGTTTAATTATGATTACATGAGTATATAAGCTTATGTTTTAACTATTTTTGGGTAAAAACTTGGATTTTTGTCGTGCCTAGCATTGCTATAAGGCGAGATTTAGGTGTTACTTTTCCAGTGTCGTCATAGGTGGCTGCGGAAGCGTGTCAAAATGTGAAAGTTTATGTTAAAGTAATGTATTTTCTTCTCGATCAAAATCTAACCAGGCGAGACTTTTGATTCCGTGGCATTCTTGTTTTTCATTATAGGTTACCTGGTCAAGTTAAATGATGCTAAAAGTGGCAGTAGCACCGTCTATGCTTATAATGCTACCTTTGCAGCTATGAATATTAATGCCTCTGCTGGGGACGATTATGTAATAGCCAATTTACCAACTGGATTTTTACCACAACTTTCATCCCGTGCGTATGATGGCGACCTCGGTTCATTATTTCATTCTGGATTGGAAGCGAACACGTTCCCATATTGGTGGATACAGTTAAAGTCAGCGTTCATAAAAAAAATTCGCGTTTTTAAAAATGCCAATATGGGTATGATTAACTGAATTAAATTTTTTGATAAGGATAACTTGCTACACAATTTTATTGTTTATTTTTTATAATTTTATAAATTTGGTTTCGTGTTATCTACAAAATATATAAATTGCGACAACTAGCATGTCAACTACCCATTATCAGGTGAGCATATCAGGAGGCCCTTTAAGTAACATATACTTGAGTGGCGCATTATTTTAAGTGTGCAAATAGTTTTTTTTATACACCAATAAAAAATAATATCACAACTATTTTTTATGATTTAATTAAGACATTCTTTCAAGGGAAAAAAGCAACGAAAATTTTAAACGTTAAGTACAAGTTTAATGCCAGTTAATAAAGCGGATGAATATTTGATTATTCCTATTACTGTAATCATTATCAGCCAATCACGTAATATCTCAACATCATGAATGGGCGTGGCTAACCCACATCGAGTTTTATGAAAAAATCTTGGTCAAGTGGTCCCAAGTGTGTGTGTGTGTGTGTGTGTGTGTGTGTGTGTGTGTGTGTGTGTGTTTGTGTGTGTGTGTGTGTGTGACAGAGACACAGAGAGAGAGAGAGAGAGAGAGAGAGAGAGAGAGAGAGAGAGAGAGAGAGAGAGAGGTTAAATAAATTCTTGGTTGGTCAGTAAGTGCGATGGATGAATGCCTGTAAGAGTCGCTGTTTCTCAATTTTCATAGAAAATTCAATTAAATAAAATCAAGTTAGGTTTTATTTTTACTTACTCGAGTCTATTTGTTATGTATATCCGCACAGTAATTTCAACATCAATAGACAATGCTCATACAAAGTAGAGATTTTAATGATCAGTTGTTCAAATATAGATATCGACTTGTAATATTTTATGTAGGGAATAACTTTATTTTTTGAAAATTTTTTGTTAATGATGATGATGATGATGACGACGACGACAACGATGATGATGATGATTATTATTATTTTCAAGTCGCCCAAACGAAGTTTGGCGACTTATTGTTTTTTTCTTCTTCTTCTTCTTCTTTTTAATATTATTATAATTATTATTATTATTATTATTCTTGCCCCCCCACTGCAAAAGCTCAGTTAGTAAAGTGCTCGCTCACGGTAAGTTGAAGGTCGTGGGTTCGAACCCCGGCTGGGTCTGACCCAAGTCTTAAAATTGGGTAGTGACTGTTCTTTCGCCAAGCACTCGGCATTACGAAATGAAAGTCACGGTTTCTTTAGGATGGAAACTTAAAATAAACGAGTTCCCGTGTCACGGCAGGCGTGGCACGATAAAGAACCCTGCTGTATAATGCCATCAGCGCAACGCACAGGCAAAACTTCTGTGCTTTCGCCTATAGCTGGCGACGTCTCGATATAAGTGAAATATTCTTGACTGGGACGTTAAACACAATTACTCAACTCAACTCTTCTTCTTGCCGTGAACTTGTCCGACACATTTTGCGGAGACCGTTGGTCAAATCTCAAATAAACTCCACAGGATTTTTGACCATCATCTCAAGATGCATTTTCCGGTCTTAGAATTTTTAAAATGGCGGACTTTGCCATGGAAACCGGGAAAATTTGAAAATCTAAAATGCTTTTTTTCTGTTTTACTTTTCAACAGATTCGCATCATATTGATACTAATGCATTGATAAATAAAATACTTTCAAATTTTGCTATTGTTTCCATAGTAACTGATCACATGATAGAATGCAGCAATCTGATTGTCTGAAAAAAAATAAATAAATAAAAAAAAAAATAAAAAAAAAAAAAAAAAAAACCCCTTAAAAATTAGTGTTCAAGATGAAGTTTTAAAACCTGGTACATGCCCTTACTACAATGGGCCGTTTCAAATGCCGCATTATTATTTGACCTACTTTTCAGTTGAGGGATTTTGCCTTGTAAATTGATCATCATTAAAGATAGAGTTTTGAATCTTAGTACACATCCTAATTACAAGGGGCCGTTTTAAATGACACATTTTTATTTGTCCTACTTTTCACGGTTGAGTGATTTTACCTAAAAACTTGGTCATCATTAAAGATAGAGTTTTGAATCTTAGTACATATCTTTACTATAATGAGCCGCTTCAAATTTGCCATAAATTGACCTCATTTTCACGGTTGAGTGATTTTACCTTCAAACTTAGTCATCATTAAAGATAGAGTTTTGAAAATTAGTACATATCCTTACTACAATGGACCACTTCAAATATGTCATTATTAATCGACCTTCTTTTCACGGTTGATTGATTTTGCCTTATAAATTGAGGAGTATTTCACACAAATTCTCAAATTCACTCATTTCTGACAAAAAGAACTCCTAAAGCTCCAAGTTCTGAATACAGGGTTTGACCTTTATTTGTTTGGGCGACTTATTTGTAATGATGCATCCATCATTACATTATTACTTGTTATACTGTTTGGATTTTTTTTTTATAATCACGTGTCATAAAGCATTATATCGTTAAATACATTCAAAAAAAAAAAATAAATAAATAAATAAAAAAAAAAAAATAAATAAATAAATAAATAAAAAATAATAATAAAAAAAAAAATCATAAATTATTTTTCTAATTTTATCGTTAAATACATTAAAAAATAAATTGTTATAAATATTTTTTTTACTGTCTGATTCACGTCTGCCGTAGCACTAGTTTTTCAAGGTTTCAGAAGAGATATAAAAAAATTCTGTAGCATGCCACATACCGTTATGACGTATGCATTTTGTCGTAATTAACTGACACCAAACCAAATGCCATCTTAGCTGGAGTATAAAATGCAGAGCTTTTTAAAATCCTTACGGGGATTTAATATGGGAAAACACACAAACACTCATTCCGGAAATACATCGCTGTAATAATCATGCGGGTTAGGGTACAAAATTCTGGAATAGTTCATTCAGCTGTAGGTAAGATCGCTGTTGCTAGACCTACAGTATATATTCCTTTTGCTGTCAAGTTGCAGACGATATTATCTGGCCAGCGAAAATGGGAAAGTCGGTCATGCGCAATTCAATTTTCTTAACCCGCATGATTTTTCAGCGATGTATTTCCGGAATACGATCCTTAGGTTGGTGTCAGTTAATTACGACAAAATGCATACGTCATAACGGTATGTGGCATGCTACAAAACTTTTTGACATCTCTTTTAAAACCTTGAAAAACTAGTGCTACGGCAGACGTGAATCAGACAGTAGATTTAATCGTTAAATAAATAAAAAATACATGTATATTGACTTAAAGCATTATTGAATATATTTAACGATAAAATTTTTTAAAAAAACGCTTTATGACACAAGTTATGTAGAAATATGCTTCTTGGATTGATTAATAAAAGCAATATATTTTTAGGTTTGTTTTGAAAGAATTTTATGTTTTCAGGTTTTCGGTTTCGGGATATTACGCTGTGGATTGGAAACAGTTTTGATAGCCTCAATGTCTGTGATACATTTACCGGACCGGATACTAATAGACTGACCGAGTTTAACTGTTACCAGGGAACAGTAAATACTTTTATTAAAATGGAACACAAAGGACCTATTGGAGCTCCCGAAAACACCAGGATATTAGAAATCTTGGAAATTCAAATAATTGGATTTTATAAAAACGATCCTTAGTTAATGGCTAACACAGGCTGGATCCCCTGAATACAGCAGGATATTGGAAATGTTTGAAATTCAAATATATGGATTTTATGAAAACGATCCTTAGTTTACGGCTAACACAGAAAAAAACTATGAGCTAGGGGTTGTCTAGTTAAATATTGAATGCACTTGTATAAAAACATCACAGGTGAATGATAAGATCAACATCCCCAGGCCTTGGTTTCACAACCATTCCTTAACTAAGACTTTTTTACCTTTAATTTAGCAATTTTTCACTATCCCTCTTTTCATTACAAATAAACATTTGTGATAAAACTAAATACAGATGTTACAAGCTTGATGTAATCTTCAAAATGACACTTTAAATACTGAATATCTAAACAATTAAACAAATTTTAAACAAAGATTACAAATTTGTCAGATTTAAATTCTTAGTAAGGAATATTTAGTCAATATTGTGCGAATTTAAAAATTGTGAAAATAATCCAATTGTCATACATGACATTTTGATTTTTTATTTTATAAAATATTCAAATTTTGGATATCATATGGGAAATTTTGAATATTCATTTTATAAAAATTCAAAATTCGGCATATGACATAATCATTTTGTAAATTTTTGGGTCATTAACAAAGTTTATTGACCTGGGTTAAAGTTTTTTGTTGTTGTGATTATTGTGTGATCCACTCATTCGGGGTCTGTCAGAGCCCTGCATCTCCATTTTAACACAAGATTGTTGATATTTGAACTTTCAAATATTTTGAAACATTGTTATATTTATTACTTATGTACATATACAATATAACAATAATGTATTAATGATAAATATCACACTCTGTATCACACATGGATTTTATCTTACCATTTATTGCAATGTCAGTCAAAAATGGAAATTCTTTATGATCACTGATCTAATGAATTGTATTTCACTGCCTATTAATTTTAAAAACATGGCTCCTTTGCTATGTCATGTTTTCTGGTCAATGTTATGTGGTAGCTCATGTGATATGTTCATCTTTTCTGCTCTCTGTAATTGGCTTCTTTGACATGGTTATCGTTTCTGCTCTCTATATGTGGCTCCTTTGACGTGGTTATCATTTCTGCTCTCTATATGTGGCTTCTTTGATATTGTTATCATTTCTGCCCTCTATATGTGGCTCCTTTGACATGGTAATCGTTTCTGCACTCTATATGTGGCTCCTTTGACATGGTAATCGTTTCTGCCCTCTATATGTGGCTCCTTTGACATGGTTATCATTTCTGCTCTCTATATGTGGCTCCTTTGATATGATTATCTTTTCTGCTCTTTATATGTGGCTCCTTTGACATGGTAATCATTTCTGCTCTCTATATGTGGCTCCTTTGACATGGTTATCATTTCTTCTCTCTATATGCGACTCCTTTGACATTGTTATCGTTTCTGCTCTCTATATGTGGCTCCTTCGACATGGTTATCTTTTCTTCTCTCTGTATGTGGCTCTAATCTCGATCTGTGGCTCCTTTGACATGGTTATCGTTTCTGCTTTCTATATGTCGCTCCTTTAATATTGTTATCATTTCTGCTCTCTATAAGTGGCTTTCTTAATATGATAATCTTTTCTTCTGTTTGTGGCTCCTTTGATATGGTCATTTTTTCTACTCTCTGTATGTGGCTCCTTTGATATGGTTATCTTTTCTGCTCTCTGTATGTTGCTCCTTTGATATACCAGTAGTAATCTTTTCTGGACATTGTTATGTGGTAGCTCATGTGATATGTTTATCTTTTCTTTCTGTAAGTGGCTCCTTTGATATGATTATCTTTTCTGACCCTGTATGTGGCTCCTTTGATATGGTTATCTTTGCTGCTCTCTGTATGTGGGTCTCTTGATATGATTATCTTTTCTGATCTGGATCTGTGGCTACTTTGATATGGTTATCTTTGCTGCTTTCTGTATGTGGCTCCTTTGATATGGTCACCTTTTCTGCTCTCTGTAAGTGGCTACTTTAATATGGTTATCTTTGCTGCTCTCTGTATGTGGCTCTCTTCTCTCTTGATATGATTATCTTTTCTGATCTCAATCTGTGGCTCCTTTGATAGTCATCTTTTCTGCCATCTGTAAGTGGCTCTTTGATATGGTTATCTTTTGTGCTCTTCATCAGTGGTTCTTGTAACACAGTCATTTTTCCTGCATCTTATCAGTGCCTCTCTAGTATGCTTTAAGCTATTGTTTGACACACATTTTGGTTTGAGGTTAATATTGTGTTAATCAGCATTTATAAGAATGAGATCTTTGACAAAGAGCCCAACAACAAAATAAGGACAGTAATCTCTCTCACTCTTCATGGGGACATCAGTGGCCATGTGGTCTAAAGCATGCACATATGGATCTCAAAGCCTCTCACTGCCTTGGCTTGCTTCTAACCAGGCAGATCCTAGTGTAAGAAAGTTGTCAGCTTTCTTGATACAAGTTTGGTTGTTTTTTCTGGCACTACAGTTTCCTCCACCATCCCTTAACTGATTGCCTAAATACAAGTGAACGATTCTTTACTGGGTTTGTAAAACACCATAAATCAAATTCAATCAAATAAAAACTCTCTCTCTCTCTGGTTCATGAAATGTGACATATTTTAGTGTTTGAACTAGCAGCTTGGAGATTTAACCTAAACAAATTCCTCTCTCTGAAACTATTTTATAAACAAAGCAGTACTTCATAATTTTTTATGATTTTATATATATGTAGCATAATTTAGCTATAAATAACACAATTATGAAATAAATACCCCCAAAAATAAAAATAAATAAAAAGGCACTTAAATGAAATGCAGATTCAGGCAAATCACAGATATATGTACATATGTGTACACAAAAAAAAAAAAAAAAAAAAAAAAAAAAACAATATAAAAAGCATGTTAAGTTGTACAAATACAAAACACATACTATAAAATCAGAAATGTTTTTTGGGGGGTTAAACTTCGTTTTTCCCCCATTTATAAGGAAATACAATAAATTTTTTTTCATGTACATGTATAAGGAAATACCATAGAATTTAATGTAAACAAATGTTTTTACTTACCAAAGCCCTAAATAGGATTTATTTTTTAAAAAACACACACAACAATTTTACATTTTTTTCCTTTTTCTTTCTTTTGGAAAATCACAAAACTACCAATTTTAACCCACAGAAACATTTATGATTTTACAATATTTATATTACAACAAGGTCATTTTTATTTCAACATTTATATAAGGGTTATACCTGTGATTCTTACACAGATAGGAACCTAGTGGTCAAGTGGTCAGCAGCATCTGCTTAGAGATCAGTGCCTCTCATTACCATGGTCAAATCTTACTCTGTCAGGTTTAGACTGGTTCCAGGTTTCCTGTAACATCTCAGAAATGACCACCTCAACATTACAGAAAAAATCTTGGTTGGGGCTTAAAAGACATCAATACAGGACTCCACTTGCTCAAATTATTTCCACTATACATGTATTTATTATAACTCATATGTCTGCAATAACTGTATTGTCTTCAGCAGATAAAGTTTATTGAAATGATAAAATCTTTTCTGGAAGTGCTGTTGGGTAATGTTTAACTCACTAGCCAAGCAATTTTCACATATTCAATAAATTTGTCAGGCCAAGACTGGTCAAAAGTCAATTACAGTGCTCTTAAAGATGCAAACTCACTTTCACTAACTTTTTGAGTTAGATTTGTACAAAGGCGATGAAAAGATGTTTTCATAGCTGGCACTTGAGACTGCACAACTTTTTAGATATTTGTGATAAGGCAGTTTTTTTTTCTTATTGATCTTCATGATTAATCTATACAGAAATTCATATAGTATACAAGTTCTGTGTGTTTATAAACTGGTTTGTATCAAGCAGTATTTAAAGCAGCCTTTAGAGTATCAGTACCCATAATACTACAGATGACATATTCCATTAACTGGTAACCGGAGCACCTGGCCTTACCTTGATTGACTTTATTTGTCAGTTTACATACTTTGGAATTGTGATTTTATTTTGGACAAATTGTTTGTGTTTCAATGACCAGTGAGACTTTTTGGGACCTTGGGGATAAAAAGCAAATTCTTAATAACTCAGCCATTGTCCTCAGAACTGCTAAGATATTTAAAACTGTTTTTAAGCATGTACATCAGAAAGACAAAATGACAATATGAAAATGGTGTGTGTGTGTGTGTGTGTGTGTGTGTGTGTGTGTGAAGCACCAGAGAAAGCAAGGTAAGAGTCCTTTTTATTACCCTACTTAAAGCTGCATTAAGTTTTCCAAAGAAAAAATTAAAACAGTGTTAATCTAATAAATGATGTTCCTAATGAACAATGTTACATTTGGTTCAACGATAAAAGCTCAAATAAATACAGAAATTTCAGTATTTACCCAGCGAGATGCAGCATTTGGGATCTAATTTTAGAACATGGTTACGTCATCAAAACCCGGGTCATTAAATTACACTACTTTCAAAATGTTGAAATACGATAAATTAAACACAGAACTTCGTTGAATTTGTCATTTGTGACTTAGTAAGGGATAAATAACACCATTTCCAATACATCTGGATATTAATGTAAGACAATTAATGCAATCTGTCATTTTTCACTTTCGATTCTAGGCTTTTCCCTACATCCGTGCGCATGCTCCAAGCTCATAATTACCATCGTAGAACACTGACCAACCGGTCAGAGGATTCCGTTTATTTATAGCTAAAAGAAATGAAATTTTAGAAAATGAATGTCACGGATCGTGGTTAGAAGATATCTACTTTTAAAAAAATATATTTTTAAAAAATCAAAAAAAATTCAGAAAATTGGTAAACTTAATGCAGCTTTAAAATACTAGTATACTACATATATACCATATATTACCTGTGTAATATATATATATAAGTATTGGGGGGGGGGGGGGAGGGGGAGGGGGCGCAAAAGGAACTCTTTTGGAAAGCAACATTTATTACACATGTACATACAAACATTATATATTATATATACAGGTATATTTATATTCAAATAGACTAGATGTAAAATGCAAATATAACATTATCATTAAACTAGCTAAAATATATTTACCAAATGATTAATACCTGACTACAATAAAATTATATATATAAAAACATTATAAAATGATATTGTCTGTCAATCTGAAAATGGCTTAAAATTTATATAAAAAATTTTCAAAACTCATGAAATGGGTTACTGTATACACAACCTATAGATATAATATTCAGATAAGCCTGTCAATTTTGCTCAAGTTCACATTTATTTTTAAAATGCTTACACTAACTACATTTATCACAAAAAGGTTAAAAAATGCATTATTACAGGTGATAGTTTTTTTTAAAAATACATATATTCATTAAAAAAAATGTTGTAGTACCGGCAATATTAAAAAAAAAAATCTAAACGACATCTCCAATGACATATTGCTATCTTAATTATGCATTTTCTACGATGAATAAAAAATTGCAACAACAGTTGTCAAAATATAGCTCGATTGTATATCTAGGTCACTAAGCTTCGCAACATATGGCCTTTAACTTCTATTCATAATTTTTGTTTTTTTTTGATGTTGATTTCCTTCTGTTTAAATAATCATATGTACCAACTTCAAAGACCAAAAAAAAACAAAAAACAAAAAACAAAATTGTAACGTGGATGTCAATCACCATTATTTTGCAGATTATTTTTTACAGTAGAACTTTCCTACTACCATATTCATGTGAACATATCTTCTTCTTTTTTTTTTTTTTTTTTTTAAATAATATGGATTTCAATCGTTATAGTCTTGTATTGTGAGAAAGTAAATTAAAATAAAATGTTGTGCTCTTTGAGTGCTTCTCATCCTGTTAGTGTTTTAGACTTATTTATAGAAGATTTATATTTGCTTGAGTGAGAAAGAATATTAACACAAACAATGTTTGATTGTTTGTGGCTTGACTAATTCAAGTTGAACTTTTGAAACTACAAGCCATAAAAACAATATATGTGAGAATGATTGATTAATCAAACAGGTTTTTAGTCCATGTCAAGAATATTTGATCTATATCGAGATGTCACCAGCTATTGTTGAAGTGGCCAAAATTTTGACCTTTCAGTACACTAATGGGGTCTGCAGGGAGGCTTATTTAATGAACCACGCCTGTTGTGACACAGGACATTGATTCTTAAGGTCTCCTAAGGACCTACTGACTTTCATTCTAAATGCTGAGTGCTTGACGAAAGAACTGTCACTACCTATTTTCAAGTCTTGGTCAGACCTGGTCACGACAATATATGTGACAGCTGAGTTGAGTAATAATGTTTTACACTATGCTTCAGATTCTTTCACTTGTATCAAGGTGGTCAGTTCTAGAATGATGGAGGAAACCAGAGTGCCTAAAGAAAGACAAACTTTGGCAAGTGAACTGAAAAACTTTTTCATACCAGAGCTCTCACTGGGCTTGATTTGGGGCCGAAATTGGGCCCTATTCCCAATGCAAAAAAGGCTGTTTTTTTTCACGATTGGAAACTAGACTTTTCCCAATTTCAAAAAAAAAAAAATAAATAAAAAATAAATAAATAAATAAAATATAAAAAAAATAAAAGAAATGTTGTGACATCATTTCAATTTTTAACATTCCTACATAATACAGGTTAAAACATTGTAAATCTATGACTGAGGCACATTTTGAAAGGGGTGTCAACAAATTTAGAGATATAAAGAACAGAATTTCGCAATTTTAAAACTTTTAAACTTTAATACAATAAGACCTGCCAAAGTGGGATTTGAATGAGGTGGTGAGAAGTGATGTGATTGGTAAGCTATATCTGTGAAAAATAAAGGGGAAATTTCAGATATAAATTACAAATATAAATTTGAAATAAAAAAAAAAAAAAAAAAAAAAAAAGGGGAATGTGTTTTATGGCTCACCTTAAAATATGTTCAATATCACATACAGTATTTCATAGATAAACTCCATAAGTTAAATAGCTCCTCTTCAGTTTGTGACCTAAATATGTAACATAAATAATCTTGGTTATTTATTGGACAGGATTTTTGAATGCATTACAGGACCCTTTATAGTTCCCCCAATGGAATTCCCTCATAGCATTTGTGCAAGACAATCATTTCTATTGGCAATGGAATCGCATAAAGTGACGTTTTTCCCATAATAATGACGTTTTTGGTCTGAAATATTTGATGTAAATGTTAAGAGGTATTGATCACGTGGCGAGTTCTATGGAGCTATTCAAGTATAACTTGGCCTTTGACATTATATGTCCTGAAAGTCCATTACAGCAAAGCTACAGTGCAATACAACATTTTTAACATTTTTAACAGTTCAACTTTGCAATATACTGATATGCTGTTATATATATATATATATATATATATATATATATATATATATATATATATATATATATATATACTGTGACAGTCTTTTTCAGTCCTACATACAAGCCTTAAAAGTCTACTCTTTTTGAGCAAGGATCTTATGTCATTACAATTACTTTTCACCTTCTTCAAAACTTAAAAGATACAATGGTATTGATCACTTGTATATACCGGGTAGATGAAAACCCCAAACGTTAAAATCTAAAATCAAGTCTCAATTACCTTGGATGACCATTCAACATAAATAGATGTCCTGTCAATTCTTTAAATGATGTTTTAAAAATTAATTCAAAATTTGAAATTAAAGCTGAAATTACATTTACTCAAGTAAAAACTCAGATTTTTACTGATCATTTAATTGATGAGCTGGACAACTCAATATTTTTCTGATTAATGACATAACAGGAAGGTGAATTTTCAGAGATTTAGGGCTTATCTGTAGGACTGAATTTGTGAAATGTTTAAAAAAAGTGACCAGTCTACAAAATATAGGCTTAATTTACATAAAACCAATGTGAATTTGAAACTGACAGATTTAAAAAAAACGGATGTGTCAAAAATTGGATAAAAAATAATTTCCAAGAACAATTTGTTTTAATAATTGTAATGATTATAATGCAATAATATGATGACATAAAAAGCAACAATGTTAAATCTCTAGATATCAAATTACAGAAAGTATTTCTGTCTCTTGGTATCAGCAAAAAGACATCAGCAGGACTGATGACATGCTCAATTTGAACACCAAAAGGGGACATTATTCAAAAAAAAAAAAAAAAAAAAAAAAAGAAAAGAAAAAAAAAAAAAAAAAAAAAAAAAAAAAGAAAATCCAATTTATTTTGGATTTATTTTCCCATTTTGAAAAAGTACAGAATTGTAATTCTTACATCTTAATATGTTTTTTTCCATTTAAGATTTTTTTTCCAAAAAATGCATATAACGATTCCTGAATTTCAAAAGGACACAAATTCAGTAAAAAAAAAAAGGGGGGTGTGTCAGTCCTACATCAGACATAGTTTTATAAACCTAACTGAAAATTGATTTTTAGTACAGTATTTAACTACATGTATTTATATTTTGTTGACACTTCTATGAATACTGGAAAATATAAAATATAAAAAGGTCATGGATTTTAAACTGAAGATCACTGATCTGGATTTTAATTTGACCCTTGACCTTTTAGGGGGATGAAGATGTGTTTCAAATTGATATTCTTCAAAATCTCAAGAACATTATCTCAAGAGTCAAATCCTAGTGCTGTAAATGTACTTCATATTGCACTATCAAATTTTAGTGTAAATGGTGCTGATTGCAATTTATGCAATCATAAATTAGAACATCGATTTCAGTTTCATATATTTCATCCACTCTTTAATTTACCACTGCGGTAGCTCAATTGGTAGAGTGCTCGCTCCGTAAATGGGAGACCGGTTCTGACCCAAGACTTGAAAGTGGGTAGTGGCTGTTCTTTCGCCAAGAACTCTGCATTATGAAATGAAAGTCATGGTTCTTTCGGATGGGAACTTAAAATAAACGAGGTCCGGTGTCACGGCGTGGCACAATAAAGAACCCTGCTGTATAATACCATCAGTGCAACACACAGGCAAAATTTCTACACTTTCGCCTATAGCTGGCAACGTCTCGATATAAGTGAAATATTCTTGACTGGGATGTACAACACCATTACTCAACTCACTCTTTAATTTATGATACTGAATTTTTTTCAACAATGACGATTACTGTTTGTAAAGTCTTATTCATCGTTCACTAGATAGCCCTATGATTATAATGTACAATTATTAATCATAAATTTGCTTCATTTTTCTTTCATCAAAATTGCTTCAATGATATTCTCACAAATTAAAATACATCACAGAATTGGACACTTTTTTATTTGTAGACATTAATTTATATAAATAAATATAAAAATAAAATAATGTCATGGATTTAAATATGATGTTCACCGATGCCAACATATACTACTTATAACTGATAGTGAAATGTAATGCTTTTTAAGTACATATTTACTCCAAAAACAGGATTATTAAGGATTTCATGAAATCTGACCTGGGATGACCTAGTAAAACAGGACTGCAAATCCCTAAGAATGGGCGATACTAACTCACTAGACATCAGAACATGGAGGGGGAAGACTTCATTCTCGACTAGACAGCAAGGCCTCACCCTCGTAAAAGGAATAATCAAAGGCCTGCATAATCTTAACAGGATGATGTTGATAATGATTATGATGATGATGATTTATAAATATTTTTAATATTGTTTTTACTTAAATATCATAGATAGAAAATGGTGTTACAGATTTTTTAGCACCTATCTGAAGGCAAATACATTTCCAATTCTCAACTTATTTTCAGCTCCATTTTTCCCAATTGGTACTAGATACTCCAAAATAACAGTCTTGAAAATAACAGCCAATCCAACAGTCCAAGACTGGTGACTTTGGAAAGGACAGATTATTTTTCAAAAAAAAAAAAAAAAAAGAAAAAAAAAAAATGAAATTATTGGACAAGGATTAGTTGAAAATTTCAACCTGTTTGCAACAATACAAATGACCATGTCATCGAGTTGTTACTTTTGACCATTCAAACTGAGAAACTTTCTCATTCTCAATCCGAAGTGGGATTCAAACTTTGGCACAGGAAGGCACTATGATTCCTAAATTGGTACTTTAGACAACTCAGCGACCTTGATCATCTTCAAAATTTTGAGATCATAAACAAATAAATTATAATAATGTAGATTTACAAAATTAGAGAAATAATTTAATAACTGTACATCATGGATGAATAAAAAAGCTAGAATTGGATCATGATTTCACTATGATAAATATATAAAACTGTTTTTGTCCAAGTCATAACAAAACAAAGTTTTCAAAAAATATCTAAATTTTCACTAACAGCCTGCTTAAAACAAACACGGATTAAGGGATTCTGACCGTCCAATTACTGGCAAACTCTGGGTGTGAGTTATAAACTGTGAATATAAATATTATCGGGATTTCAATGTTGAAGAAGGGGTGCAGCTTATGCCCAAAGGTGGGTTATAATATATATATATACAGTATAAAAAAAATACAATAAAATAAAGCATTGTAATACCATAACCTGGTGTTGATGTAATGTGATTCCTGCCCAGTGTCAGTTTATTAATGTCTCAGTAAAGAAATTAAACAAAGTGGAGCTGGAAATTACCAAACCAAGATCATAGAAAAAGTACAATATCGGACACTAAATTACCAAACCAAAATCATAGAAAAAGTACAATATCAGTAAATAAATAAATCCGTCATGGATAAATAATGGATTTAGTTAAATGTGTCATGTGACCTCAAAAAAATCTCACCTTAAAAATTAAATGCTTCTTATTGGTGTTGTTTCCATTACTTAAATAAATACAGTGATTGACTACCCTTTTTGTGATTTCTAAAAAGATCATTTAAAAAAAATCTGAATCTAGAATATTTGTGGTTTACACACATATAGTTATACCAAAATTTTTTACTAGTGTTTCAAAAAAGAAAAAAAAAATTCAATCAATTAATGGAAACCCATTCAATAAATTCACATTAGGGACTTAATGTGGCAAGAAACTATCATCACTGTTTCAAAACAATAACCTATGTGTTCACTCAAGTAAATTAATCATATAAAAATTGTTATACTAATTATAAACACATCCTCAACTGGATGTCTTTAAAGCTCACAAGTAATATAGTCTTGTAAAAAGATTAATGGAAATCCACCTTTGTTCGGAGTTTTTTAAAATCTGACGAAGAACAAATTTTCTCATGCCTATACCAAAATTTGGTCAAGTCTGAAGTCTTTGTTGAGTATAATGATTTAATACAGTAGACACAGTGGAATTACACTTTTCATATCACCTTAGTGGGAAGTCTTTCCAAGTCTCCTTTGTGAACACTGTGGAAGATCAAATTTCAAACCACCTTTAAAGGAAGTCTTTTTAATTTCCAAGTCTGCTTTGTGAATATTAGGAAAACAGTGGAAGAGCAAATTCTCACACTGCCTTTGTGGGAAGTCGTTCAAGTTCCGAGTCTTCGTTGAGTACAACTATCTCATAAGAAGAACACTAAGGAAGATCAAATTCTCACACTGCCTTTGTGGGAAGTCGTTCAAGTTCTGAGTCTTCGTTGAGTACAACTATCTCATAGGGATAACACTAAGGAAGATCTAAGTCTCACACTGCCTTTGTGGGAAGTCGTTCAAGTTCTGAGTCTTCGTTGAGTACAACTATCTCATAGGGATAACACTAAGGAAGATCTAAGTCTCACACTGCCTTTGTGGGAAGTCGTTCAAGTTCCGAGTCTTCGTTGAGTACAACTATCTCATAGGGATAACACTAAGGAAGATCTAAGTCTCACACTGCCTTTGTGGGAAGTCGTTCAAGTTCCGAGTCTTCGTTGAGTACAACTATCTCATAGGGATAACACTAAGGAAGATCTAAGTCTCACACTGCCTTTGTGGGAAGTCGTTCAAGTTCCGAGTCTTCGTTGAGTACAACTATCTCATAGGGATAACACTAAGGAAGATCTAAGTCTCACACTGCCTTTGTGGGAAGTCGTTCAAGTTCCGAGTCTTCGTTGAGTACAACTATCTCATAAGAAGAACACTAAGGAAGATCAAATTCTCACACTGCCTTTGTGGGAAGTCGTTCAAGTTCCGAGTCTTCGTTGAGTACAACTATCTCATAGGGAGAACATTGAGGGAGATCGAATTTTCCACAAAACCAGCTATAAAAACCTTTTTCAAAATCTAAAAATTCTGTTTTCCAACTCACAAAATACCATGATATTTGCACTATTCCTGCATAGAGAGCTATCCCAAGGGCAGATAACCCAACAGTAAATGGAAACGTTAATATCAAAATGGGACATATAAATATTTTATGCCATATTGTCCTCTCCTCTGAGAAGTAAATATATAGGTTGTACCATGTTAATGCACCAAAATAAAAAGATACACATAAAGAAGCCAAGAATGCAGCTGGAAAACAAAGAAAGGAAAATAAAACAATGTGTGGTCCTTTTCCTGCACCAAACATACCCTCTGTCTTTTTTTCAGACGACGTATTGAGATTTTCTAATTCTTCATCTGTTAAATCAAGATGTACCTGAAAGAGAAGAATAAATAAATATAAATGCATATTTTCAAAAAATATGTATCAGATCCCTTTTGGATAATGACTGAACATATTTTAAAAGTCTTCAGCAGTGTGATTTAAGTATAAAGCATGTTTGCAAAGAACAAACTATGTATCTTTTTAACCAGCAAATAGTCCTGTAATAAAAAACAATGAAAATATTAGCTTCATTGGTTGCTGCTATGGGTTCGACCCCAGTTGGCTGCTGCTGTGGGTATGGCCCCAGTTGGTTGCTGCTGTGGGTTGGACCCTAGTTGGCTGCTGCTGTGGCTCAAGTTGGTTGTTGCCGTGGGTTCAACCCCTGTTGTTTGCTGCTGTGGGTATGGCCCCAGTTGGTTGCTGTTGTGGGTTCAACCCCAGTTGTCTGCTGCTATCGGTTCAAGCCAAGTCGGCTGCTGCTGTTGATTGGATCCTGGTTGGCTGCTGCTGTGGGTATGGCCCCAGTTGGTTGCTGCTGTGGGTTGGAACCTAGTTGGGTATGGCCCCAGTTGGTTGCTGCTGTGGGTTTGACCCTAGTTGGCTGCTGCTGTGAGTTCAACCCCAGTTGACTGCTGCTGTGGGTTCGATTCCAGATGTCTGCTGCTGTGGGTATGGCCTCAGTTGGTTGCTTCTGTGGGTTTGACCCTATTTGACTTCTGATGTGGGTTTGATCCCAGTTGGCAGCTGCTATGGGTTTGATCCCATTTGTCTGTTCTATTGGTTAGACCCTAGTTGGCTCCTGCTGTGGGTTTGACCCCAGTTGGTTTGCTCCGTACCAGTATGGTACTGAATGGTCTGTGATGTTTACATGCCACCTTTCTGGCAAGTGTACTTAAAGTCACCATAATTTATATGAAACTCACTAGTATAATGCAGATCAAAAACATGAATACTAATGCACCACACAAACTTGTGTTAACATTAATCTTCAAGAGTAATTAAAAAATAGCTGAATGTACAAAAAAAACCAAAAAAAACATTCAACCAACATTAGTCAGTGGAGTGCCAATCTTAGCTTTGTAGCTGTATTCATAAACATTATGACATTCAAAACTTAAAGAAAAAATCAAATAGACAATTTAAAATCTCCCAAAAAGGTTGTTATCTGGATCGTATTGAACAGATATAAAACTCAACAAATGTACTTCTAACAAAGAACAGTTCTAGCACAGCACAAGCTTTCCTTTACAACTTGACCAGTTTACAAATAACAACCAGCTTTTTTTTAAAAGCAGTTAATTTATCTGATCACACTGTTTACAAACTAGATAATCCAGTATTTGGCTCTGGATCTCAATAAATCTTTATCATAATGTCTCATGTAATCAACCTATAACATGAATAACTTAAAAAAAAAAACCAATACCTCTACTTCTTGTCCAACATGGCTACCCCTTTTAACCTTTCCAGTAAGAGTCACATGACCAGCATTGACCCCTTCATTTGATGTAGAACCATCTTCTGTTTCAATTTCAATAACTTCCTGTTTATCCACTGACTCAGCAAATCTTGTGTGCTTCTTTAAAGATCCACTTGTCTTTGATTCTTTTTCATCACATTCCTGTTTTTGAATTACTTCATCCTGCACACCATCCGTTGCCATGGTAACACAACAAAATTCATTTCAAATTTAGACACCATTTTGTTTACTACTCAAAATAACCTGCAATTATTAAAAAAAAATAATTGAAAATTTATAACTAAAAAGGTTAAAATTTGTAAAATGAAAGAAAAGAAAACATTCTGAAAAATGTGCTAAGAAGATGCTTCAGATCATATTGATCAAATCCTTTATTATCTCAGATTTGGTTGGAGATGTTGATCTAGTCAGTCATGCTGAAGTGTTCAAGTCTTCAATATATTGTTTGTAGTGCAAGTGACTAGACACCCCCTTGAAGATTCCCCAATGAAGCAGTAAAACTTCAAACAAAGATTTGGTTTAAGTTAAATGATAAAAGAATACAAGTTTAAAATTATGGTTTGAAAATATAGGTCAGTTTTCCAGCCTTTTCGAAACTAACTAATGTATTTAAATTTCCTTATTTGACCATCCATAAAACTTACAAGTTTAAAATTATGGTTTGAAAATATAGGTCAGTTTTCCAGCCTTTTCGAAACTAACTAATGTATTTAAATTTCCTTATTTGACCATCCATAAAACTTTCACATTTGTAATTTTGACCAGATAGAATTTCAGTCTGTTGTTTGTACAGTGCACTAACTATGATGTCTTCACCAGTACTAAAAATGGCATGTTACCTGGTGTATCATTCAGCTGATTACCCCCAACTACTTTAGTTATTTGCATATTCCAATTATTTGCATAATTTTTTTCTGGCAAACACACTATGCAATTAAGTGGAATCAGACACTAACTATACTTTCTGACACTGCTTCCTTGCATACTTATCAGTCAAAATTTGAATCATGACCAATATGTATATAAGTAAGCAGAGTGGGAAAGTGTAGTTGGTGTTGAGAGATTAACCTTGATTCTGAATTTATTACCAAACTCCATTAATAGCATGACTGCTGCCTTGTATTTGTGATTTATATAAATAGTTGTGTCCTGCATTTTGAGTATACATTTTAGCTCTGTCACAAAAATTGGTGTTGTTGTCCATTCATTTTTTATTGCATCTTGTGATAGCAATATAGGAAGGAGAGAAAACTAAATTCATCATGAAAAGAAAAAAAAGGACTAAATTTGTGCCGATAGATGAAATATTTATGAAGTTACTAGAAATTTTATAAAAAATGTAAACTTAAGAAATCTGGTTCATTATATCCCTATCTCCTTTTTAATACCCTAGGACATATATTTTTAAAGACAGGTATAAAAATGTCAAGCCCTTGTGGTATCATGTCATATCATTATGGCATATGAATTTTGTCATAATAAAGGGACACCAAAATACATGCCATCTTAGCTGGAGTATAAAATGCAGAGCTTTATAAAATCCTTATGGTGTTTTAATATGGTAAAACACAGCCACACTCTGGAAGCATATCAATGTAATGTTCATGTGGGTTAGGGTAAAAAATTTTGGAATAGTCCATTCAGCTGTAGGTAAGATAGCTGTTAGAACCACAGTCTTTTCCCTTATGCTGTAAAGCTAGCATATAATATTTAGAGATTATTATATGACGATTTTGAAATCACACTCTTTATCACCTGGCAGTCCTGATATCAGCCAGAGGGCCGAATTTTATCATATGTTTCCTTTGAAGTAAAATTAACAATTGATAATAATTAAATTTTTAAGCAGTCCAGCAGATTTTATTTTTTATATCTATCATGGTCTCATAGATAATTTTTTTACAGCATACATCATACGTCAATGTTACCCTAAGCAACCGCTGATGTCATACGTCAATGTTACCCGAAGCAACTGCTGACATTGATCTTCCAACAACTAGGTCAGTCAGTCAGTCGCCATATTCGTCCAACATGACGTGGACAGAGGCATTTGTTTTCTTCATTAAAAGTGAAAGTTGTTAAAATTAGTTTTAAGATCTGCAGTCATAAATTTTGATGGAGATGTTAACAGGGAATCTGAGTTTTTGAACCGGCAGGTGCATCATATTTTGGATAGGTTACACTGATGACAGGGAAACATCCCCGCACAAGTACAGGAACATATTGGCTACTAGCTGGAATGATTTAATTTTTGGCTTCTGTAAGTTTATTTATTGATGATAGTGATGACAACATATTGTTAATTGATATTTTTGTACGGGTGAACAGTTCAGCTTCGAACTTTTGTCCTGACATACTTGTCTCAGCTTGAAGCCAGCATCGTTTATATTTTCAAGTGCCGTTGTGCACAATCAGTGTAAACTGGTTGTACCTCTCCGATGTGTTTGTATGTTTGCAAATTCTGAAACTCTGTTTAAATTTAATTAAATACAACCGATACATAAATGTACTGCACAAATGCTCATCGTGTTAACCATAAACAGTTAGTATCAAGCTGAAGTGACAAGAAAAATCCGCAATTATCGGAATTTTATGAGGGGTGTGATATTACTTTTCTAGGGGTGTGATATCACTTTTCTAGGGGTGTGATATCACTCAGGCTGATATCAACTTGTGTAAATTCGAGAGTTATCACACATACAAAAATAGTGATATTATTAGTAAACATATGATAATACCATATGATAATACCTGAAGAGCAAAAAAGATCGGTTCATGAGCAGTTCGATATTTTCTTAACCCACATGATTTTTCAGTGATATCCTTCTGGATTATGTGTATCTGTATTTTACCACATTTCAAACTAAAGATTTTAAGCTAAGATGGCAGGCATTTTGGTGTCAGTTAATTACGACAAAGTGTTTATCCCATAACTGTAAATGACATTATATAAACTTTAATTATTTCTCTTCTAAAACTTTAATAAACGCGCTACAGCAGACGTGAATCAGATAGTATTGCTGCTGCAAACGTGAATCAGATAGTATTTTTGGGTGCTAGATTGCCGAGGCGGTAGGTGCTTCCCCACCCTTGGCACCCAGAATTAATCCGATCTAATTCCGCATAATCTCTCCGCCACTCTCACTGTTTCGAAATTAAGTGTCTGTCACAAAGTTAAACCTGAGTGATACATCACTCACCATATTGGATATGTATCTTTTAACACCCAGTTTCAGCAACCGGCCGGATGACAATCCGACAAGAAATCTACGTCATAAATTTGCTTTAAATCTCATTTTTTTGGCTTGACAAAAAAGTGTAGCCCTAACTAGTTGAAATCTTCTGTCCCAAATTTATTGTATTTTCTTCAAACTGTTGGAGCACTTATTTCAACGAATCTTCAGTCTAAGTGACAACCAAACTCAATAAAATTATTTTTGGATGTAAATTAAGAATTTAATATGTAAAAATGCTAAGGGTGTTTAGCTGATTGTGGCAAAGGACAATTTGTCCCAATTTCTGATTGTGGTAAAGGACAATTTGTCCCAATTTTTGATTGTGGTAAAGGACAATTTGTCCCAATTTTTGATTGTGGTAAAGGGCAATTTGTCCCAATTTTTGATTGTGGTAAAGGACAATTTGTCCCAATTTTTGATTGTGGTAAAGGGCAATTTGTCCTAATTTTTGATTGTGGTAAAGAGCAATTTGTCCCAATTTTTGATTGTGGTAAAGGGCAATTTGTCCTAATTTTTGATTGTGGTAAAGGACAATTTGTCCCAATTTTTGATTGTGGTAAAGGGCAATTTGTCCCAATTTTTGATTGTGGTAAAGGACAATTTGTCCCAATTTTTGATTGTGGTAAAGGGCAATTTGTCCCAATTTTTGATTGTGGTAAAGGACAATTTGGCCCAATTTTTGATTGTGGTAAAGGGCAATTTGTCCCAATTTTTGATTGTGGTAAAGGGCAATTTGTCCCAATTTTTGATTGTGGTAAAGGACAATTTGTCCCAATTTTTGATTGTGGTAAAGGACAATTTGTCCCAATTTTTGATTGTGGTAAAGGGCAATTTGTCCCAATTTTTGATTGTGGTAAAGGACTATTTGTCCCAATTTTTGATTGTGGTAAAGGACAATTTGTCCCAATTTTTGATTGTGGTAAAGGACAATTTGTCCCAATTTTTGATTGTGGTAAAGGACAATTTGTCCCAATTTTTGATTGTGGTAAAGGGCAATTTGTCCCAATTTTTGATTGTGGTAAAGGGCAATTTGTCCCAATTTCTGATTGTGGTAAAGGGCAATTTGTCCCAATTTTTGATTGTGGTAAAGGGCAATTTGTCCCAATTTTTGATTGTGGTAAAGGACAATTTGTCCCAATTTTTGATTGTGGTAAAGGACAATTTGTCCCAATTTTTGATTGTGGTAATGGACAATTTGTCCCAATTTTTGATTGTGGTAAAGGGCAATTTGTCCTAATTTTTGATTGTGGTAAAGGGCAATTTGTCCCAATTTTTGATTGTGGTAAAGGGCAATTTGTCCCAATTTTTAGATGTCATCATGATGACTGTCAAAAAGAACGGGAACTGATATTTTAAACTGAAAATTATAAGGCTTTTGAAAACGTTATGCTAAGCTTGTTTTTTTCCAGAAAAACTTGCATTTCTTTCTTAAATTTACATCTACCTCTTTTACTGCTTGCAATATGTAGCAGATTAACCCTTTTCCCAAAGTATATGTATGTAAATGGTTATTATTATTATATTGTTGTTATTATTCTTCTTCTTCTTTCTATTATTATCATTATTATTTAGTCTTCTGAAAGATACTCAATGGCTTATAAGCACTGTTATTTCAAATTCGTAAATTATACAACTTCCAGTTCCAATTCTTATAAACTAAATAAAACTTTCATTCACCCTGCGTATACAATAATGCCTTTCAGAAGTTATACGGAGATCCAACTCTAGACAATATAAAGCTCGTACACTGTCTCTTTTTAAACGGCGTCTGCCTTCCCAGCAGTTACCTGCGCGGCGGTGTGCAGAACACATGTAAGATCTGTAAAGCTAAATTCTTTTTTGTACCTCTTAAAGCTGCATTAAGTTTACCAATTTTCTGAATTTTTTTTGATTTTCTACAAATATATTTTTTTAAAAGTAGATATCTTCTAACCACGATCCGTGACATTCATTTTCTAAAATTTCATTTCTTTTAGCTGTAAATAAACGGAATCCTCTGACCGGTTGGTCAGAGTTCTACGATGATAATTATGAGCTTGGAGCATGCGCACGGATGTAGGGAAAAGCCTAGAATCGAAAGTGAAACATGACAGATTGCATTAATTGTCCTTAATTAATATCCACATGTATTTGAACTGGTGTTATTTATCCTTAACTTAGTCACAAATGACAAATTCAACGAAGTTCTATGTTTAATTTATCGTATTTCAATATTTTGAAAGTTGTGTTTAAATGACCCGGGTTTTGATGACGTAACCATGTTCTAATATTAGATCCGAAATGCTGCATCTCGCTGGGTAAATACTGTAATTTCTGTATTTATTCGAGCTTTTATCGTTGAACCAAATGTAACATTGTTCATTAGGAACATTAGTTATTAGATAAGCACCGTTTTAATTTTTTCTTTGGAAAACCTAATGCAGCTTTAAAAAACAATGCTTAATGGTCGACTATGCGCTTGTGTTAATTACCTACACGCTGGTGCGCAGAACACATGTAAGACCTGTGAAATTAAACTCTTTTAAATCCCTTAAATACAATGCTTTATGGTCGTCCATGCGCTTAAGGTCATTTTTGCAATGTTAAAGCCTTCATTATGACTGACTAGACGGTCAACTCCAATTAAACCAGAGATGAGTAACATTTTGATTCATGTTTTTATACAACGTTCTGTTTCTAGCTCGATTTTTTTCAGAAAAATATTGATGTTCATTGTCAATATGAAGGCATAAACTTTGTAAGGCAAACTAATCATAACGCGCTGACGCGGTATTTCAGTTTGTTTGAAAAGTTGTTGCCTTCATACTGACAATGAACATCATTTTAAAACAGTTCAATTTTTAAATATTATTCAAGTTTTTATAGGTTTCCGTTTCATTGATGGTGTTCATTAAATTAAATCGGCCACGATCCGGCGTGAAAAGAATTTCCGTTGACAAAAACGATACGCGTGACATGTTCCCAATTGAAATGAGACAACTTTTAGCAGGTTAACAACATTGACCTGTTCGCTTGACCTTTCAATGGGAGTTATTCACTTGTAGAATTCTTACAATGAAATCATGTAGACAGTTTAAGGATTTGCAGTTCATGGTTCATGCATACACAATCCACTTGTTCCACGTGATGTAGACTTGCACAAATCCCTATATTAATTATTAATTTCAATATCTTGGCTACAGAGATCAACTGACAAACTTCTTTTTCACTATCAAAACCCTGGAATATATGTCTACACGTGATACAGACGAAGTGTTCCTTATATATAATTTTACTGATCTTTATCAAATTTTAAATTAAGGTCAAGCTGACAGGTTAATATTGTTTGCGTATACATACACGTTACAAGCACTTGTACTAAACTTCCTGTTCTTATTATTACTTCATCATTTCTATACTTATATATTTATTTATTTCCCTGGTAATGGCACCGTGAAAAAGACAAAAATAAAACAGATATTTCAATTTAAAGAATCGTATAATTGAGTTCCCTGAAATATTCATCGGTAGATATTTAAAAAAAAGTTTCCCGTCTTTCGGGAAGTTCCTGCATGGTTGCTCTTTTATGTACGTGAAAACAAAACTTGATAGATGATAGTGATTGGTGGCAAGATCAGGCGACACTTCAGTGGTATAACAAGGGATGGGATACCCTTAGAAAAAGTACATGGATTAGATTCTAACTATTAAACAATTCAGCGGTGACTTTAACAAGCAAAGATAGGTAATAGGTAAGTAGCCACTTCTTCTTGTTCTTTCTGTCTTTTTTTGTCTTTGGTGAATTAAATCTCTCTCTCTCTCTCTCTCTCTCTCTCTCTCTCTCTCTCTCTCTCTCTCTCTCTCTCTCTCGATAGTTACTAGATTTTTTTGCCAAAACGAATTTGTTCTAATCATCAGTGACAGATTTTCAAGCACTTGAGTCTTTTATCGGGGTCTTATTCATTCAGATTATTGGATAGAAATATTCTAACAAGATCAATTTAATAACATATTATTCTATGTTTCATGAACTACAAATTCTTTATCTTTTTCTTTTTCAAATACATACAAATTTCATTTGAAAAAAAAAGTACTTGAGAAAATGCTATGTAGCGGCAAGAACATGAATAATGGGATAAATTTATAAGTTAAAAATTAACAAAAAAAAAAATAAAAAAATAAAAAAATAAAATAAAAATAATTATAAAATAAAATAAATAAATAAATAATAATAATAATAATAAATGATAATGATAATAATAATAAATAATAATAATAATAAATAGATAATAATAACAATACAATCTTGCTAAATTGGTAAATTGGACCTCAGTCTCTGGCAGCTTAAAGCTTCGTTAGTTAAACGGATGGGTTTCTAGATATCTTGCGTATAATTCAATATTTTTGAGATTTCAGTTTAAAATTTAATGCATATCATTGTTATTTATTATCAAACAGAAACCAATTACGTCAAACCCTTTGTTCATATGATATGTTTAATTTTATTAACATTTGAAATTTTTCACTACTGAACTATTTAATAAACTAACGAACTTTTGAACAGACAGGTCCGATAACAAAACTCTCGATTGAAGTTAATAAGAAAATTGTATCTTCATGTCTGTTTATATTACTATTGGTAGACTAGACGACCCTACCCACAGAACAAGATATAAAATGAAACAAATCATAATTTCAGTATTCACGTGCTAAATTTGGGTTTCTATATAAAATGAGACATTCAAAAATATCACATGATAATTTGATGTCTCATTTGATATACAAATTCGAAATAAGCATATGACATTTAAATCAGATTTTCTTTTAGCATAAATTAAACTAACTTTAGCGAAATTTTAAGGTACAACCATTTTTTTTGGAAAAATTTCTAATTAATATAAAGATCATTCATAATTATTTTTATTTTTAACTTTTTTTCGAATTCATTTATTTATTTATTATTTATTTATTTTGAATTTGCCAAATTTTAGAAAAGGTAAGTTTCAAAATATAATAACATAAAAAGATCGCCTTTTTATTTTTTATTTTTATTTTTTTTTTCAATTTCTTTAATTATTATTATTATTATTATTATTATTATTATTATTATTATTATTATTATTATTATTAAGCTAGTAATGAGTATAAGGTTACAACGCTCCATTTCGGTCAGGTAGTGTTATAGTTGTCATTAAATGGATCCCGTAGGGTGCTGGTGCTAGGTGTTGAGAGACCTGATGAAGGCACACAAAATGCTGAAAGCTACAAGAAACATAAAATAAGGCAGTTGTTTATTAAATGTTTGTTACCCTTATACATTTTATTATTATCACAGGCCCGTAGGTAGGTATTTTAGAAAGGGGGTGCGATTTTGAAGAACGTCGTCGCACCCGGCCCACCAATGGTGTGCCTCACTAGGGGGGTCTGGGGGCATGCCCCCCCATTAAACTTTTGAAAATAAAACGCAAAATGGTGCTTTTTGGAGTATTTTAATGAACAATTAATAGTTCAAATATGATGTCTATATATCTTTGAATTAATCAAAATTTAAATTTTCAAAACGATTTGTAAGGGTTTAATAGTGATAAATGTTTTTAACGAGGCTTTTACATTCAAAGGGGGGTGCGTTCGCACCCCTCTGAATACGGAACTGTTATTATTTGTGAAGACATCGGACATTAATTTTTCACATGCATGTTTATAGTGTTAGTTGTTTTTCTGTAAAATTATTTTAGGCCCCGATTGGTTATATCGACAGTTTTATTACCTGGTAGATAATTACTGGCGTTTTGATTTATCTTTTTCTTTTCAGACACCCACTGATCCGAGATTTTCCACAAAAACGAAATTATTTTCAAAAAAGTTCTGACATTCCAGATTAAATATGACAAAACAATGGATTTTAATGAGACTAGCGACATTTTTATGAGATGAATGGGAAATCTTCTCACGCGACAACAGATTCCAAAAACAAGGATGACAATGGGAAAAATCCCGACACGTTCTCAGTCGTGAACGCAAAAACAACAAAAATAACTGATGTCAAACACTCTAGTGATTCTGTACAGAGAAGTTCAACAGGAGCTACAAACAATTCCAATGCGCATGTCTCTGTGTCAACAGAAAATGTCAATAGTTTTAATGAGCGTTTTTCCGCGGAATCTACAGGTAGCCTTACAGTACAAAATGGACAAAAACCTATAGTTAAAAATGGTCATTCAAGACCCAACAGCTTGAGCTATTTAGAAAACGATCACGGATTTGTTACTTTTAAAGGATTTGATCGCCAATCTGTTGTGGTAAACGAGAATGCAGACGATAATCACGCGCCTAACAGGAAGAAAAATAAAAATAAATTTGTGAAGTGGATTTTGAGCATCGTAGATGAACTCCGGTGTATTAATCGAGATAAAGGAAGGAAGGATGACAGCACTTATTTTTCATATCGTCGTATGTGACACAAAATTGAAAACGTAAATTATAATTCTTTAAAATTATACAATCCTCTATGAAATGTATGTTTTGGGAATTAATTAATTATAGACCTTTACGTTCGTTTGTAAAATGGATTTGTTTCGTCGATTTTGAGAAAAGAAACTAAGAAGGCGTTTGAATAATTATCTTCAATATCAAGTCTCCTGCTGATGAGGATCAAGTTTCCGTGACACACTGAATAAAAGAGTCAGTTCGACTCTGTTGGAATCTGATTGGTCCTGGCGATTTTTTTTATTATAACTTGCTACAAATCAACAAATTCTGGTTCAAATAAACTTTTTATTCTAGAAGTTGATGTTCTTACTGAACTTCGATACTTTGTTGCAATCTGCGCTGATGGCGTCTGGACTATTTTTATGTAACCTTTGGCACTGACTGACACATTTTGACAATTTCAAAAATCAGATTTCGGCTCATTTACTTTGATGAACTGCTGCAATCTGTAATGAGACAACACATTTTTCTAGTTTAACGTGCTAATTTTGGGTTTCTATATAAAATGAGACATTTTAAATTAGAACAAAACATTTTGCCATTTCGGCTCACGGTAACTCATGAAACATTTATGGTTTTAATATATTTTTCAAATTTCACCTTAAAATATTTGCAATATTTTTGTAAGTAATTTCATCCTTTGATTAAATTAGATGATAGGGTATTTTGCTGTGCTTCGTCTCGGGTTCTCTTATTATAACAAGCAACATTTAAAACGGATTGCTGTCTTAACCATTTACATTGTTTATTGCCTAGAGAGTGAAAGGGGTAGATATACTAAAACTAAAAGAAAAGACCGTCTTTGAAAGTTTTGTAATATTCTTGAATCAGAGGAACATTTTCTGTTGGATTGCACTATTAACTCTTCCATACAAAATAGCTTTTTTTCAGAATGTGAAAAATATATAGAAAACTTTAAAAATCAAGATAAATCACAAAATTTAATATTTATTTTTAAAACTTCTTCAACCATTCTTTTGCAAAAATTAGGCTCCTTTGTTAAAAAAGTCATTAGAACTGAGGAAAGTGGGCTTAACTACAGCATAAGAATAATGTATCATCAGTTTAGTATTATAATTTTTAATGTAAGATTTCATTTTAGAAGTTTGTCAATATATTGTAACAAACCATGTGATTTGGTTTATACACAATAAAGTTATTATTATTATTATTATTTATTTAAAAATCTACATCAATGCGATTTTTATAAACAAAAATAACATTCAACGTACGAATTCAGATGTCTCTGACAAAAAGTGATATGTGTGGCATTATACGTAAGCTCATTACTGTTTCTTTTATTATATCTTCAGTCAGCCTTGGGTAATGAGCAGCTGATCTGTCATCATTATATTTACTCCAACCAGTACAGTGTACAAAATTATCTAAAGTCTCAATTTCAGAGGACAAGTTTGATAAATGAATACTTTTGTTTAAAATCCGTTTGAAAATTGTCGTCGGTGATTTAGCTACAATTTCAATAATACGCCATAAACAGTTCACAAAATTGAAAACAAAACTAGCTACACATTTTTTCCTTTCATTCTTTATAAAACATTTATTTGACTGAGATGAATGTTTCTACTTCCGGATCAATCGTCTACGGAGATGTAACAGTCTCGTTAACTCATTTTGTGTTGGTGACAACAAGTAACGATAGGATAAGAAAATATGGTAATTATACTCAGATTTCCTAATCTTGTCACCACTTACCGGCATTATTTCATGGGCTAAATTACTTATAGAACGGAATGATCGTGTTTTGTTTAGTAATTATCGATCACATGTTGGTCATGTGACTTGGGGTTGTAACAAGTGAGTCAGATAATAAAATATTAATATGAGATAGTTATAGATGAATGCAGATCTTCATGTTAGTAAATACCGTAAGTACATTTATATTTGATCGTTTAGCAATTTGTTTTAAAATGCTTCCATACTATGGCAAAGTGAAAGTAGACCTACGTGCAGATAACATTTGATCTCTGCACTTGGGTCTTGTTTTATCTGTTTAAGTATACATGTAAATGGTTAACAGGTGTCTGTGCTGTAAGTGCATTCAACTGTGACTTAGGTCACACTTGTCAGTAAATTTAAAGTCATGTGATATTTTTATATATTATAGAATGAAGCATTATAAATATTAAAAATGACATACATTATTTTGTTTTTTGTAAACTGTTATTCCATGTACTGATGTAATCCCCCATGATTACTTTGAATGATTAAACACAAAAACACAAATCTTAATGATCATGATTAAAGCATTCAGAAAATGTGCATTAATTACTTATTACCGGTAAAATGCATTGATGCAGATATTAATGCTTACAGAAAATAATCGGATAATCAGATATATGGATATAGTCAATTCTAAATTACATATATAAAGCACAAATAGATAGATAATTTGTCTTATTGAAAAGTTTGTGATTTATCAGTTTGGTACTCCATCAGCAATTCTGAAATTATTATTATTATTTTAATATTTTCCCTAACATCTATTATTTATTTGTTAATATAAGTGGAACAGGAAAGGGAAAAAATGCAGTGGCCTAACCAGGACTTGAATCTGAGACCTTTCCAATACTAGTGGGACAGTTACTCAGCTACCTATGAAGCCTATGTCCACAACATTCATCTCTGCTTTTTTTTTTTTTTTTTTTGGATTCTGCTACCCTGAATAAAAAACTACCAGGTTCTACCCTGGGATCCCCCTTTTGGTCAGCCACTATCTAGCGTTGGACGAGCTCCCAATTGTAACAGGAAGGGGAAAAATGCAGCGGCCAAACCCGAACCGTTCCAAATACTAGCAGGATGCTCTATTGACTGAACTACTTGACCACATGTCAATCTCTGTCTGCTACAAAGGGATATGGAACTAAATGATGAGTCATCTCAGCACTTTTAATTTCTATCCTGAACATGTAGTAAATTGCTAAATTATAAAGCAGTGTTCAGTTTGAAAGGGCCTAAATAGGCCCTTGAATTTAGGCCCTTGATTGGTCCTATGTTTAGAAGGAATCCATCATTTGGCCTTTATCTTTGGGGACCAGTCTAGAAGGGGCCTCTGATTGGTTCTCTATGTTTGGAGTCTAGTAAAGGCCCTCATTACACCTGTTTGGGGGCCTCAGTAGCCAAGTGGTCTAAAGCGCCCTGGTCAGACCCTGCATTTTTTTCCTTCCAGTGTGGCCCTCTGAAGTGGTGGACTGGTGATTGCTGGTCATATAAAGTCCATCAGAGGGAATTTAGGGTGCAATTTCCCATTGGACCATGTGAATCTCAGGAATAATAGGGGAGAAATTTAGCAGTCTTGGTAACTTGATTGGTAGAGCACTTGCCTATAGTGCAAAAAAATCCAGGGTCTGATTGGGTTTTACATCCCAGTCAAGAATATTTCACTTATATCAAGACTCCAATGATAGAGGACCAATCAATGGGCCCCTTCTAGACTGGTCCCCAGAGATAAAGGACAAATGATGGATTCCTTCTAAACAGAGGACCAATCACTACCTATAGGTGAAGTGGCAGAATTTTTTACCTTGCAGGGCAATGTGCAGAGAATGTTCTTTAATGTGACACATTAGATAAATTTTAAGGTCTCATCTGAAGGACCCACCATTTGATTGGAGTAGAGTGAAGTAATGATGTTTTATTCACTCGTCAAGTTTATTTCACTTATATTGAGGTATTCAGTCAAATTATGGATTGGTGAGAATAACCAGAGTACTGGAAAAAAAAGAAAATCAGCTGACCTTTGACATGTAAATCAACAAACTTTCTTTTCTCAAACTATGATCTGCCAGAGTGGAATACAGACCAAGATAATGAAAGCAAGGCTCCACAAACGCCGGTACGGTCAATCGGCGGTAGGCAAAGGGTATTTCAACCCACCTCCCAACGATAGGCAAAGGGTATCCCCCCCTTCGCCCGCCCTGGAACAATTTTGTTTTTTTAATAAACACACATCAGATAGGTAAAGATATTTTTTATTTGAAGATATGGTGTTAACATACTGCTTTTTATCTTTCCATAACTGTCCAGTCATTGGCAATGCAATAAAACGTCAATAAACAGTTAAACTGAGTTCTGTTTGGTACATCTGTCATTTTAATCATAAATTATAAGTTGATGTGTGACAGTGTCGCATATATAGATAAATGTTCATAAATACCGCTTATTATTATCTTGCTAAAATCCCATCACTGGTAATTACCTGTGAATAAGAAATTCAGTGAATCATGACACTGTCCTGAGTAATTTTAATTGTTAACAAGCCGGCATTAAAGAATTTTTAATTATTATGGGGAAAAAGCCGATTTGGATATTTTTCAATCGGCTTTTTTAAGTCGGAATCAGCGTTTTTTGCCAAAAATCGGTGTTTGTGAAGGCCTGGATGAAAGGCATTGTAATATGTAATCTTGCATTTTTAGACTATATGTACTTGGCCACTGACATCACTGAGGCCCAAGATTTACTTGGAAAACTAAACCAAGGCAAAAAATAGAAGTGCCAATTAAAGGTTCTTCAAATCTAGGGCATGTCCCTGGAAATAATTGAAAAATGGTGTAAAATGGTGCATTCTGGTGGCACCTGAACCTGATATTTGCAAAAACCATTTGAATAATCATGTCTGTATTATTTATTACAAAACATTATTTTATATTTGTTCACTATAGCTTTTTTTTATCCATTTCTATTTTATTTGTGTTTCTTTGTGTTTCTGTAACTTAAAAAAATACGATTTGATTTTTACTAAGGCGGTTGCCATGGTTGCCTCGGTTGCCTCATAGTAAGCTACATCTCTGCTAAACAAACATTTACTTCAATTTAGGAATATATAAACTGCTATCAGTACTACCAGTGCTTTGATTGTTTAGAATATAATTTACTAAAATACAGATTTTTTGTTAATGGATTTTAAATGACTTGTAATGTAGGAAAACACAGATTTGACACACAATGGATATTGATTTATTGCCTTGGTAATACAGCTTGTAGTTTATCTGATTGAAGTCCATTAATAAATCCAGACTTTTTTACACATTTAGCATTTTCTTGATCATTTATATTTATGAAAGATAATAATTAAAAAAAATTATTTCTGTACTCAATTGTGTAATTGTAATCAATGATGTCATTCAGTGATTATTATTGTAAAATATCTTTTGTAAACATACCAGTAGTTAATAATGAATATCATGCCGACTACATTATAATTGTTGACAAACTCAGGTTTATATTGTTCAATCAGCTTGTATCATGTACACTGTAAGTATATCAGGTTTTAGGCTTCATTTATTACATTATAAAGCCACTGCGGTAGCTTAGTTGGGGGAGTGCTCGCCCCATAAGTGGAAGGTCGTGGGTTTGAACCCAAGCCAGGTCTGACCCAAGACTTGAAAGTGGGTAGTGACTGTTCTTTCACCAAGCACTCGGCATTACGGAATGAAAGTTGCAGTTCTTTCAGATGGGAACTTAAAATAAACGAGGTCCCGTGTCATGGCAGGCATGGCACTATAAAAAACCCTGCTGTATAATGCCATCAGCGCAACACACAGGCAAAATTTCTGCACTTTCTCCTATAGCTGGCAATGTCTTGATATAAGTGAAATATTCTTGACTGGGACATTAAACACCATAACTCAACTCAACTCAAGTATTCCATTATAGGACTAACTTCAGCAACCTGAGTCTTTATGAACCATCTCAATGGCCCAATGGTCTAAAACAAATATGAACTCAGGGATCACAACATATCTCACAACCTCAGTAAGAATCCCACTCTAACAAACCTTTTTGTGAGAAATTTTGTCAGTTTATTTGCCAAGGTCATTGGTTTGTCAGGATACTCTGGTTTTCTCCACTATCCATGATTCTAAATATTGAATCATAATGTAGTGTTACCATGGTAACATTGTCATTATAATGAGGTTGTACTGTATCATTAATTAAATGCTGCTTATTTTTTTAATACATGTATTGATACCAAAACAAGAGCTCCACATATCTGTGCATTATAACCCCCCCTTTCTAATATTCTCATGCTCTGCACTTGTCAATATAACAAATACATGTATTTATAGCAAATTTGATTAAAACCTCTTTTACTCTTTCAGAGTCCCAATGCAGACTCTGAAATATAACCTTGACCTTTGGCCTCCATGCACTGCACTCTCATTTCAAATTACCAAATGTTCATGGCAAGTTGGGATTGAAATCTTTCATACTGTTTAAGAATAACAAATTAGAACAGTTTACATAAATTGGAATTCCAGTTTCCCGCATCACTGCTGTGAACTTAACCTTGACCTCTGTACATCCTTTGAAATTTACATGGCAATTTCTCTTAAAATACTTAGGCACGAAGTAGACACAGAAATTTGGCAGATGTTGAATGATAACAGAAACTGGAAATGTTAGTTTTTTGCATGATATGGCTTTGACCTTGACATTCATGAGCTGTACTCTGCACATTTTTAAATATGACTTGCATTCATGGCATGTTTCATACCTTAAAATTCTTCATACCATTTCAGAGTTATGAAGCAGACATAGAATTGTAAACAAAAATCCAAAATTTTACAGTTTTTCGCAATGCTGTGACCTTGACCTTTGACCTTGACCATTGTAATCAGCACATCTCAATATTACAAATATTTCAGTGCAAGTTTCATGAAGTTTCAATAAATATTTTTATACTGTTCAAAAGTTATGAAACAATCAGGAAAATGTGACCATACTTAATTACAGATGGAGAAACTAATGAACATTACACATGACAAAACATGACAAATTAGGCTTCTGATGATTATTTTTGGGACACAGATTTTTGCGTCAACCCATATAAGGCACAAAAAAGAGGATTTTTAGGTTGAGAAAATACAAACTTGAAAAAAAAATCTTCCTTCTGTGGAAATTGCTGGCAATAAAAATACATGTTTTTTTAGCCAGAGCTAACCCTGAAAAGGATATGCTGGCAGGTTTTGCTACAGCAATGTTAAATATTGGAGGAAAAAATAAATACATTGTTACTTCAACATTATTGAATTTTAACATGTCCTAACATATTACACCAGTATAAACAAGAGTAAAAGGCAGAATTAGCTCCCGGCATTGACAACATCATGAAGTCTTTTTGAAAAGGTTGGCAACAAAATTAAGCTTCTTTCAATTATTTTGGCAACAGAATTTTGTGTAAACCTAAATAAAAGGCACAAATAGGGGGATTCTGTCATGAGAAAATACAAAATTGAGACAAAATCTGCCGTCTGTTGATATTGCTGGTGATAGAATAAATGTTTTTTTATCTAGAGCTAACCCTGAAAAGGATATGATAGCTCCAGCGATTTTGCTACAGTTATGTTAAATATCAAAGAAATAAATAAATACTAGTAAATCAAGTCATTATTTAAACATGATTGAATTTAAACATGTTTTAATGTAAATAGATTACTGGTATAATGATAAAATACAACTTAATTGATTTCTCTATGACTATATATTATACAGCGATTAATATCACCGAAACAAATTACCGTCATTATATACATGTAGTTAGTTTTATACCAACGATATCTGTGTATTTGATTTAACGATTGTAGAGACTTGATTTATAATAAATATGAAATGTTTTATGTGAACGCAATGTATGGCTAATTATGAAGAAAGAAAAAGCGAAGAAAAAAGTATTAAACACACACACACACACACACACACACACACACACACACACACATGAAGGATGAAATTCACATGTTTGTAAGTAATCTCCCAGGCCCCACTTTCACAATCATTCACTCATCTGAGTGTACACTCAACTCAAATTAGGGAATATTTCAATGTCAATTTTTAAGATATTACTCATATAAAATTGAATATCTAATGTTATATTTTAATTGTTTTGTGTAGGTTTGTTGAACAAAACAAAATATTGTCACATAAAACTTTAAAATCGTAAAATATTGATAATAGAAAAATGAGAATATTTGAGTTAAGTTTATACTCATTTGAGTAAATGATTGTAAAACTGGGGCAATGCCTACTTCAGAGATAGTCATAGTAGTATATAAATTAGAATTTGATGATGTTTGATAAAGAGCAATATTGAGTAAAGTTTGGACATACACAGAGTTGTGTAGAGTAATGGTGGTTTAAGTCTCTGTCAAAAAGTATCTCGGTATCAGGGTGGTCAGTTCTGAGATGGTGCAGGCAGGTATAACTAGAGTTACCTAAAAAAAAAAAAAATTCTCAGCAAGCCAACTCATAAACTTTCTCATGCAAGAATCTGCTAAAGTGGGATTCAAAGTGAGGCAATGAGATGTACTGTGATCCATAGGCACATGCATTGAACCGCTTAGCCACCAAGGCCAAAATGGACAGATAATCGACACAAATAGTCGGATACAGTCATTAATTGTTTTTTAGTTTTTCTTTGAAATTATATATATATATATATAAAACAATGATGAAACATATGCATGTAAAAGAATTAACACTTATTGTGTCTTGGGTAACGACCTTGTTTAGTTAAGGTAATAATCTTGACCTACTTTTGAAAAAGTTGGAGTAAAAATTCTAGAAATTTAATATGACACTTCAAAATTGTAAGTATTGCCATGAGAAATTTGTTTGTGTACACATGTGTTTGTGTTCATAATACTTGTGTGTGTGCACATGTGCCTGTTTATGTGTGTGTGTTTATGCATACATATATGTGTGTGTGTAGTATGCGAGTCTATTTAATTCATTGTCTAAAAACAGACAATTTTGTAACTGAAAAAACCTATGCTTGGCTACAGCCAGAACAACCCAGATATAAGTTGTTAATGGAAATGGCTGAACAATCACCACTGATTATGTGTTGCATGATGCTATTTATAAAAACAATTTTACATACAGAGTGACATTTATATATGTTGACAATCAATTATCTACTCAATGTGTAACATTTGATACAACCATTACCGCATATATGTATTCTGTATTTTGTTATAACTGTTTATAGATTGCATCTCCGTTTTAGATGTCCGTCTGGTTAAAATCTGGGAAATTGTAACTAAGATTCTGATTTATCATGGTAAGGAGTGAAGATTGTTGTTATAAAATGGTGTTCATCATGCCTCAGTCAAGATTATTTGACTTACATTGAGGCAGCCATTTATGGGATAGTGGAGGAAATTGAAGGTTTCTGAGAAATAAAACCACTGAAAGCAAACTAATATAGATTGTCTTACACAAGGATCTGCCCCGAGTGTGATTGAGCCTAGTTGGTAACAGGTCTATGTTTCACATTCCATAACTAAGATTTTCCTTAACTTAATTTAGCAAATTTTGGTGATATCTTTTTGAATTACAAATACACATTTGTGATTAGACTAAATACAGATGTTACAAGTTTGACGTGATCTCCAAAATGACATCTTAAATTCCTATATATCAGAACAATTAATAAAATTGTTGAGATTTCAAATTTGCTAGATTTAAGTTAAGGAATGATTGTGAAACCAGGGCCAGGCCCTTTGGTCTGTGATGCAGTTCTTTAGTCCATAATAAGCAGCACAGCAGTGGTCCCTATATTTGAAGTATACCTCAGTTTGTATAATTCTATTTTGTTGGGTTCAGATAATTGTGTTTGTGAACTGATCCTAATACCAATATACAAGTATCATTATTATTGTTGTTGTTGTTTTTTTTTTCTATATTAAGAAATTGGACTTGCAACATAACATAGTCTGCATATTTATGTTGGTGGGGTTCAAGTTTCGTGTTTTTTGTGATTTTGGAAATAAATATATTTGTTGGGTTTATTTGTAAATTGTGTAATGCAAAAAATAATTTTCTTGCAGGTCTTGATAAGTAAAATGTTTTGTTGTATTGACATTAAAGGTTGTGGAATTTACTTCATGACTCCCTGTATTTATATTTTTCATTTAACAGTATTTTTACAGAAACAAAATACCATGGATAATCCCAATTTTAACGTTTTTGTACATTTGATTTTTAGATGCAGTTAATAGAGATTAAAATTCATCCATGATGATGAGTCGAGTCCGATCTGGGAGTAGAAATAAACAGCTGTCAAAGGCCAGTAAAGCTCCACCCACTAAGGAGGACATACTTAACACGTTGGATCAGTTTGGTGATCAGGAAAATGGTATGAATATTTAATCATTGCTTTATAATTTAATTCCTAAATTCTCTTATATCATACTGCAATAGTAACACAATGTAAATGCACGTGCTCGTTTTTCATGTTATACTCCAATAAAATACGCAACCATAGCAATGCTAAACATGAATGGCATTACGTAATGGCTCTTTCCATTTCATTGGCTGACATTGTTTGTTGATGAGAGTTCCAACGCGGAGGAATTTTTTTAAATTTATATAAAAAATCAAGAAAAATAAAACAAAACTTTGTTTTAAGTTTCAGTTTAAGTATTTAAAATTAAATTATAAGGAATAACTAGTGTTTTTAGCAAGTTTATTGAATCATAACATGAAAAATGGTGTGCACACCGTTTTTCATGTTATGACTCAATAAACTTGTTAAAAACACAAGTTATTCCTTAAATGATTAATTTAAAAATGGAATTTAAATATCTAGAACTGCATTTGACTTAAATTTTGACATGAAGTTTTTGGTGAAGTTGAGTTTTTTTTTTTGTTGATCGGCAATATTGCTGATCCCAAAATTCCTTAGTTTTTGTTAAAAAATTATGGAGTAAGAATAAACTGCTAGCCTTGTCACTTGCTATGGAATACGCTTAAATGCACTTAAGATTTCATATTGACCAATAAAAACAAGCTGAATATTTGTAATCAATCGAAGTTGGTAACCTTTTTTTTCTCCAAAGTCATTTTTCTAGAAATTACTTGGTATTTAATGTAGAGTATTTAGCCAAATTCAGTTCATGTATCTCGGTGTCAGAAAAAAATTAAACTCATATGAGTATGTTTAGTCTAACAAAAACTGAAGGAAACAGTAAAGTAAAACCTCTTCCATCTCTTGTAGTAACAAATCCAAACACAACTTTAAAAGAAAAAATTGTCTACTTCAAACTGATATATATGTCCTTCTGGGAACATCAATTTCTAAAACACAACTCCAATTTTGTTTTAAAGTTAAGTAAAACTTTTTTCATCTCTTGAAGTTATAAATATAAAAACAACTTCAAAAGAAAAAATTGTCTAGTACTTAAAATTCCCAAGTTCTCCTGGGAGCATTATGTTCTGAAACAAAACTCCATTTTCAGGTTGCTGCTTCAATATGTTAGACAGAGTAATCAATTCAAACGCAACCTCAAAAGGAAAAAAATAATATACTTTAAACTCTCATGTCACCAAGATCATGCTTAAGGAATTCTGGGATTTGACCAGAAAAATTTACATGTTATACTTGGAGCATTATTTTCTTAAACAAAACCCCATTTACACATTGTTGCCTCTATATTTGAGACAGAGTAATCAATTCAAACACAACCTCAGAAGGAAAAAATAATATGCTTTAAACTCTCATGTGACCATGATCATGTTTAAGGAATTCTGGGATTTGACCACTGTTTAGATAATTGATTTATTGTTGTTATGTAAACTGACACATTTATTTAGTTTTGTCTGACACTACATAATTATATATATTTCTTAAAAATGATGTTATATTTGGGTCATGTTAATTGAGTTGTACTTGTAACACAAAAATCAATACCTTCTATTCTGTTCTGTTCAAAGTTATTATGTGTCAAAATCGGAATATTAATTCAATTTATATCACTGATAATTTCTGTGAGTTATTTGTACCATTTTTTTTAATTTTCTTTTTTTAAATATTAAAACTGAGTATTGTATGACCTTTTTATGAATTATGAAGCTATTTTATTTAAAAAAAATTGTTGTAGTTCAGCTGAAAGTGTACCTCGGTTATGATCACTCAACAAGTCAATGTGTCCCAAGATTCGAAAGTACAACATACACATACATACATATATTTGATGTGACAGTTATGTGGCCTAAGACTTGTTCTATAGAAACTTAAGACAAAAAAAAAAAAAAATAAATAAATAAAAATAGTAGCAACAGTATTGAGGTAAAGAATTCTGCAGTAAAAAAATCATAAAAAGTTCAAAATATATATGTAGTAAAAACATAATTGAGGTAAAAAAAATAATTCTGCACCATTAAAAAAAAAATCATAAAAAGTCTGTAAATTTTCTGTTTATTTCCTGTCATGTAGGAAGAGTGGTGGTTAATTATAAGAAGTCCAAAGTGTGTGTCCACTTAGGAATCACATTGTGATGCAAATAATATATAATAACCCTTGATTATAAGCTTTTGCCATTTTTCTTAACTTCACACTATTTCATCCTAAAGTCTGTTTCTATGTACATATATTTATTTTAAAAGTTCCTCTGGGTTTATTTATTGCCCTTTATAAGTCAATCAAGGTTTTACTGTAAATTGAAAAATTGATTAAAGTAAAAAATTTTTTTAAAAGAGTTAAAACGTATTTTAGCAGTATAATGTAACTAAATGTTTTTAAGATCATGATGTTTTTAAAGAAGTTTAACAGTGCACAAAATCAATAAATACTGGATATACTGCGGCTAGATGCTCATAAAAAATCATTGTTATATTAGATTTATGTATTGTTATATTTTATACAATTTGTGTCATTTATATATGATTCCAGATGCTATGTTGCCTTTTTGTTAGCAATTATTATATGACCTTTCAGATATGACAAGGTGACATTTTTCTGACCTTGTATTTATAGCACATTTGTACATTTATAATAGTGTTACGATTTGTGTAGAGGAGATTGTGATTTGATTGCTTCAGCCAATGTCATATTAACTTATTAGGTTAGCAGCATTTATAATTACTATCTAACAATTACATGTAACTAATTGAAGTGATACCTGCCTGGAAAGCCTACTCTATTATATAGACCACAAGCTAATAATGGCTGTCTGTAAAAAAGACCACCTCCTAATAAGGGTCACCTTTATACAATGACATAGGCTTAAAGGTTATCTCTATATAAGAACACCTGCTTAAAAGGGTCATCTTTATGCAAGGACACCTACTTATATTAGGCACCTCCAAACAAAGATACATGTTTATAAAGGTCATGTCTTATCAAAACCACTTCCATATAAGGGTATCTGCTTAAAAAACACTCCCATATAAGGACATCTGCTTATATAAACCACTTTAATATAAGGACACCTGCTTATAAAAAACCATTTCCATATAAGGACATCTGCTTGTAAAAACCACTTCCATATAGGGGCACCTGCTTATAAAAACCAACTTTATACAAGGACACCTGCTTATAAAAAAAACCGTTTCCATATAAGGACATCTGCTTATAAAAACCACTTCCATATTGGGGCACCTGCATATAAAAATCACTTCAATATAAGGGCACCTGCTTGTAAAAACCACTTCCATATAGGGGCACCTGCTTATAAAAACCAACTTTATACAAGGACACCTGCTTATAAAAAAACCGTTTCCATATAAGGACATCTGCTTATAAAAACCACTTCCATATTGGGGCACCTGCATATAAAAATCACTTCAATATAAGGGCACCTGCTTGTAAAAACCACTTCCATATATAGGCACCAGCTTATAAAAACCAACTCTATACAAGGACATCTGCTTATAAAAAACCACTTCCATATAGGGGCACCTGCATATAAAAATCACTTCAATAAAAGGGCACCTGCTTGTAAAAACCACTTCCATATAAGGTCATCTGCCTATAAATGTCAACTTATTACAATGGTATCTGTATTTAAAAGCCGTCCCCAGTTTCACAATCATATCACTAAGATTTTCCTTAACTTAAATCTAGCAAATTTCAAATCTGAATAATTTTGTTAATTGTTGAAATATTTAGTAATTTAAGGTGTCATTTTGGAGATCACTTCAAGCTTGTAACATCTGTATAAAGTTTACCGGTAATCACTAATGTCTATTTGTAACTCAGGAAGAGATAGCTAAAATTTGCTAAATTTAAGTTAAGGAAAATCTTAAATAAGGAGTAATTGTGAAACCGGAGCTTGCTTCTAGTAAATAATCTAAATTGTTTTGAAAGACTAACTCTATTTAAAGCAGCCTCCATAAATATTTCCCTGCATATAAGGACTACTTTTATTATATGTATAAAAAATAAACTTTACCAAGAACATGACAGAAGACAAAGATAAATAGCAAAATTTAAGTTTAGGAAAATCTTAGTTAGGAAACGACTGTGAAACTGGGGCCTATCGATATAAAAGTTAAAGCTGCATTAAGTTTTCCAAAGAAAAAATTAAAACAATGCTAATCTAATTAATGATGTTCCTAATGAACATTGTAACATTTAGTTCAACGATAAAAGCTCGAACAAATACAGAAACAACAATAATTTCTCAGCGAGATGTAGCATGCATGATTTAATAATAGAACATGGTAACGTCATGAAAAAAACTGGGTCATTTAAACACAACTTTCAAAATAGTGAAATACGATAAATTAAACACAGAACTTCGTTGAATTTGTCATTTTTAACTTAATACGGGATTAATGATGGACAATTAATGCTTCATGTTTCATCTTCGATTCATGAGTTTTACTATACATCTGTGCGCATGCTCCAAGCTCATAATAATCATCGTTAAACATTGACCAACCGGTAAGAGGATTTACAGCTAAAAGGAATAAAGTTTTAGAAAATGAATCTCACGGATTGTGATTAGAAGTTATCTATTTTTAAAAAAATATATTTTGAGAACATCAAAAAAAATTCAGAAAATTGAAAACTTAATGCAGCTTGAAGATATGATTTGATTTAATGGGGTTTTACGTCCCAGTCAAAAATATTTCACACCTGTCATGACATGGGGCATCAACCCCGACCTCCAAAGTACGAAGCGCAGAGTGTTTTAGACTGCAGATTTAAAATTTAAAGGTTGTGGGTTTAACCAAGTAGCTCACTATGTTTTTGTTGCCAAGTGCTCTTGAGACCAGAAGACCAGAATCACAAATAACAGCCCTTCTCACTGCCTAGGTAGAAATCTCACTCGTAAAGGTCCTTGTATGAGAAAGTTTGTTAGTTCACTTTGCTTAAGGTTAATAATATTGGTGAAAGAATCTTGATTGAGGGGATGGGGGAGGAAGGAGGTTTAAAAAACAATTACTCCCCTCTACTCTACCATGTCTGTATGAAAAGTGTTTTGATACTATTTCTGGAAAGAATTATTTTTTTTCTTTGATATGACATCTTTTTTCTGAGAGAAACTGAAAATATTTTACTGATTAAGCTTATCCCTGTTTTTATAATTTCAAGGTGATCCAAAATCTGATAGTGCCCAGGAAGACAATAATAACCTGACTCGTAGGAAAAGTGGAGAAGATAGTGACCTTGATGGCTGGGAGGTCACAGATATTGAACAGCCAATAAGTGCCAGTTTCTCACACTCATACAGGTAAGATTTGACCTATATTGTTCAGAGGTCACACTCATACAGGTAAGATTTGACCTATATTGTTCAGAGGTCACATGTTTTGAATAGCCAATAAGTGGAGAGAATAGTGACCTTGATGGCTGGGAGGTCACAGATATTGAACAGCCAATAAGTGCCAGTTTCTCACACTCATACAGGTAAGTTTTGACCTTGATGACTGGAAAGTCACAGATATGGAACAGCCAATAAGTGCCAGTTTCTTACACTCATATAGGTAAGGTTTTTACGTTGATGACTGGTAGATCAAAGATATGGAACAGCCAACAAGTGCCAGTTTCTCACACTCGTATAGGTAAGGTTTGACCTATATTGTTTAGAGGTCACATATCTTGAATAGCCAAAAAGAACCAGTTCTCAAACTTGTGCAGATAAGGTTTGACCATGATAATTTGGTAGTCACACATTTTGAACAGACATTTAGTGTCAGTTCTCCCACTCCTGCAGGTGAATGAAAAATGGGAAATAAAGTATTTATTTGTAAATTATATAAAAATTAGTTTTGTTTTTCTCATTGCTCTTGCTTGCAGAAATTCATGGTAACAGCTTGCTGATTGCAACTTTTTGGTAAAAAAAAAAAAAAAAAAAAAAAAAAAAAAAATCCTCATCAATTATGATGAAAGTGCAATTTATCTTATCAATATCAACTGATATATCATTATAACAGAAATAATCATTTTGCTAACCCTAGATTGAGCTGCTTAATTATATGTTTCTGGCTTTAAGGTGGTGGTAAGAATGTAGGATATAAAGTAAAACCTGAGGTAGCGGTCACCTCTGTTGAGTGGTCACCTAACACTAGCGGTCAGTGTAATACAAGTAGTCCACTGTGTTTATAGCCAATAAGGCAATCCAGTGCTTACCATACTAGCTTAAAGTAAACAAATTGACTTAAGTGCACACCTACGAATCACATTGCCTTTCAATGTCTTGACAGTGCCTACAGTTAAATAGTTTTTCATTTCCATTGTAGACTGCATGAGATTTTGCTCTTGGTACATACACATCAGTTTTCTCCACCATCCCAGAACTAATCACCTAAATGTTTCATTAAATGAAAGAGTTTTGAGTTGTAAAAACAACCTTACACCTTAAAACTGGAAACAAACAATATAAAAAAAAAAGTTTAAGAGAGAGACCCCAGTTGAAACGGACCAGAGAGGCGCAATGCCTATATCTGTTTCTACAGACAGGTAACAGGTACCCCACTCCAATTCTATGCTTGTTTATCTATCTACACTTTTTTGTGCTTTAAATTGTTCTTAAATAGAATATAATATGTTAACTTTTTAATTATGTCAGTACATGTAATGATCTTCATGATATTATTGTAGTGCTGAATGGGAAAAATTGTTTTCGAAGACAAACTATAAGAAGTTACTTAAAGCATATGCCACACGAGGTAATCTACGGGGTAGTCGGTTTAGGAGTATATGCTGGAAGGTATGTATTTAACATGTTAAGACATTATTTTATTTGATTTAAATGTAAATATTAACAATGATATAATTATTTTTCTTAAGGAAAATAAATCTCAGCAACCCTCATAATCTAATGGATTCATCCATTTTGCCATGGTCACTTTGTCGGGGACTATTTTCTGAATTTTGATTGTGACATCATTTTTCATCATTTATTAGTCCTAGATTGACAAATTTTGACATGTGAAAGCAGCATTAAGTTTTCAATTTTCTGATTTTTTTTTTGATTTTCTAAAAATATATATATTTTTTAAAAAAAAAAGATAGCTTCTAATTATGATCAGTGAGATTCATTTTCTAAAATTTCATTCTTAATAGCTATATATAAATGGAATCCTCTAATGGGTTGGTCACTTGTTCAGCGATTATTATAAGCTTGGAGCATGCACACTGATATACAGAGACTCCAATGAGTCAAAGAGGAAACTCGACAAATTGGATTAATTGTCCATCAATAATATCGAAATGTATATGCAATGGTGTTATTTATCCCTTACAAATGACAAATTTAATAAAATTCTGTGTTTAATTTATTGTATTTGACTGTTTTGTAAATTGCGTTTAAATGACCTTGTTTTTTTATGATGTAACCATGTTCTAAAATTAAATCCAACAGGTTTACATCTTGCTGGAAAATTACTGCTATTTCTGTATTTATTCGAGCTTTTATCAATGAACTAAATGTTACATTGTTCATTAGATAACATCATTAAGTAGATCAGCACCGTTCTAATTTTTTCCTAGGAAATCTTAATGCAGCTTTAAATTAATTGAATTTATAATCAAGGTTTCTTATTAGAGTTGTGATTCTGTTTTTATTCCTAATTGAAATATTCCAGTAAAACAGTAATTTTTAGCCACCATTTTTTCTATAACATTTTGGCATGGTAAAGGTTGGTTGTAATGTTATTTTATGTTGCATCAGCAATTTTTCAGTGAATTTCAATGATTAAGGTCTTATATATGCAAGAGATGTGTGAGTGCATATTATGGCCTTTCTTGTATTTTCAAGCTGACCTTTTTGTTATGGTGCTAGCTAACCAAGTCAGTATGCCACAGACAATCATTCCACTCCCCCATTTAACCTGAAAGAATCAGCTGATATTCTAAATTCTTCATGCTAAGCACTTGAAGAGGAAGAGGTATCCCAAATTTGAAAGTCCCGTAGTATGACCTTGCCATGGTACAACTCCTGACCTCCTGCTCTTGAGGCGGATGCACTATCACTGAGCAGCTGACACTACAAAGGGTTTGGAAAAAAAATTGAGGCTTTAATAAGAAAAAATAACATTTTTATTTCATTTTTAAAGTGGAGGGATGTGGGACATGAATTTTGTGAATTTGCTCAACATTTTTTACTTTAACAAATATAATGAATTTTTTTTTTTGTACTAGGTATTTTTGGAAGTTTTACCAGAAGATATCGAAAAATGGGTGACAAAGTCGAGAGAATTACGTAGCAAATATGACCAACTTAAAAACAATGTAAGTAAAATACATTTGTACAATATGTAATCTTGATTTAAGCTTCAGAAACTGTTTAAGGTAGGTATAGTGTTCCCTCAATATCTATACAATGTTTAAGTATTCAATGCATAATTTCCTGCACAAATTTTCAGGGTATTGTCTAACTTGTCAGTCCGGTGAGCTCTGATGTCCGCTTACAACTCTCGTTTAATTGTGAAGTTATCCTCTTCTCGGATTTATGAGGGGCCAGATAAGATGGCTGATGAGTCTAAAGTGCATTTACAGTTCAAGCACATCTCACTGCCTAGGTTCGCATCTTACTTGGTACAGATTCTAGAGTGAGAAAGTTTGTCAGTTCACTTGACAAAGGTAATTGGTATTCTCTAGGAACTCTGGTTTCCTCCAGTATCCCAGAATCTTAACTTGGGTGTAAAACACCATTACCGCACTCCACTCCTCAAAGATTTTCGAGGGCCAGATATGATGGCTGATGGGTGTAAAATGCAGTTATAGATTACAACACCTCTCACCTACCATGTTTGAAAATCACACATTCAGAACAAACCCAAGTTTAAAAAAGTTTGCCAGTAAAGTTTAGTGGTTTTCCCTCCACTCTATTGTCCCTAAATATAAGAAATAGAATCTTGACTGGGGTTTAAAACTCCATTACTTCACTCTCTCTAGCTATTGGCACATGAAATCATTATACTTTATAATTCAATAGCACAAGACTTAAAATGGAAAATATAGACTAGTATAGCTATAATTTGATGTTTATCCATAAATTATAAATCTTTATTTTCAGCTGATAGTCAATCCCAGAAAAGCAGTAGATATGTCTGTAGATTTAATGGTAAACAATCCATTATCACAAGCCGATGAGGTGAGAGGAAACTTTTTTTTTCAAAATAAAGATTTCAAGATGATTTAACAAAAAGAAAAAATTAATAAACTTGCTTTAAATAGCCAATAGCACTTCACCTAAAATTATGTTCTTTTTTCTAGTGTATTTAAAGAATACATTGTAAATTATTTTTATTAGAATGCCATATGGAGCTAAATAATTATTCTAATGAACATGGAATATTTTTAAGTTCACAGACAGACTAGGTATGCTAGCAGCTCTTCTTTGACAGACTACATGTGTTGACAGCATTTGTAAGACACACCAGATGTTCTGTCAACATGTGTTGCATGAGAGGCTAGATGTTCTGGTAGGTCTTGTTTGACATACTGGAAGTGCTGACTGTCTGAGACATAGAGAATTTACTGACAGCTCTTGTTAAAACACTAGATAAACTGTTAGCTTTTGTGTGATCGACTAAATGTGCTGACAGCTCTTGTTTGACATACTAGATATGCTAACAGCTCTTGTTTGACAGAGTAGATGTGCTGACAGCTCTTGTTTGACAGAGTAGATGTGTTGACTGCTCTTGTTTGACAGAGTAGATATGCTGACAGCTCTTGTTTGACAGAGTAGATATGCTTCAGCTCTTGTTTGACAGAGTAGATGTGTTGACAGCTCTTGTTTGACAGAGTAGATGTGCTGACAGCTCTTGTTTGACAGAGTAGATGTGCTGACAGCTCTTGTTTGACAGAGTAGATATGCTTCAGCTCTTGCTTGACAGAGTAGATGTGTTGACAGCTCTTGTTTGACGGAGTAGATGTACTGACAGCTCTTGTTTGACATAGTAGATGTACTGACAGCTCTTGTTTGTCATAGTAGATGTACTGACAGCTCTTGTTTGACATAGTAGATGTACTGACAGCTCTTGTTTGACATAGTAGATGTACTGACAGCTCTTGTTTGACATAGTAGATGTACTGACAGCTCTTGTTTGACAGAGTACTATAAGTTTGCCTCACCCGGTATCTTTTCTACTGACCCTGTATCATTCCGTACCGGACACTTACAAACCATGTAACTTTTTTACCCTACCGATGACCCAATGCTAGATCTATTTTTTAAAAAATAGAAATAATGCTGATGAAAGAAATTTTAAAAAAAAATATCCGACTGCAATGAAGTATTACAACAAGGAATATGACTTAATAAGGTTTAATGCATGTTATTTAATAATATAACATTTGAACTTCAAAATAAATAAATAAATAAATAAATAAGTAATAATAAAAAAATTTTGAACTGTCCTTTAAGTGTTTTGAACCGACACTACACAGTAGAAATTTGTAAAATGACGTACTTGTGACGTATACAAAGAGTTAAAACTAGGCCATTTTTGTTGATGTTTACGTTAGCGACAGGGGACGTAACTCTAACCCACCCGGTATCAGCCTTGCTGACCCATATTTTTGCGCATGCGGCTATGTACGGAATGATACAGGGTTGGTCATGTGATTCAGTTTAGCCAATTACTATCATAGAATTTAGTCAGAGGTAGGGTAAATGTGTTTACTGCTCTTGTTTGACATAGTAGATGTGCTGACAGCCCTTGTTTGACACAGTAGATGTGCTGACAGCTCTTGTTTGATGGAGTAGAAGTTCTGGCAGCTCTTGTTTGACAGAGTAGATGTGTTGACTGCTCTTGTTTGACAGAGTAGATGTGCTGACAGGTCTTGTTTGACAGAGTAGATGTGCTGACAGGTCTTGTTTGACAGAGTAGATGTGCTGATAGCTCTTGTTTGACAGAGTAGATGTGCTGACAGCTCTTGTTTGACACAATAGATGTGTTGATTGCTCTTGTTTGACAGAGTAGATGTGCTGATAGCTCTTGTTTGACAGAGTAGATGTGCTGACAGCTCTTGTTTGACAGAGTAGATGTGTTGACAGCTCTTGTTTGACATATTAGATGTGTTGACAGCTTTTGTTTGACAGAGTAAATGTGCTGAAAGCTCTTGTTTGACAGAACAGTTGTACTGACAGCATTTGCTGACAGCTGTTGTTTGACAGAGCAGATGTGCTGTCAGACTAGTTGTGCCAACAGCATTTGGTTGGCATACTAGATGTGATAACAGCTCCTGTTTGACAGAACAGATGTGCTAACAGTTCTTATTTGACCGGCCACATTTGCTGACAGCATTTGTTTCACAGACTAGTTGTGCCAACAGCATTTGTTTGACAGACAAAATGTGCTGACAGCTATCATCCATGGATGCAGTATATTCCTTTTGCATGTATGTATTTGTTCTTTTTGTAGAGTCCTTGGAACAGATTTTTTCAAGATAATGAGCTGAGGTTAACAATTAAACAAGATGTTATAAGAACGTAAGTATTGAACACTGCTTACAGTAGCTTTATAATACATTGTAAACCAAATCACAAATATTTTAGAGTCTGCCTTTGGTCTTCAGTTGATACTCATTTAAATAAAAAGCTCCCCTTTGAATGGAAAACCTGTCTACTGCCAGTTTAACCCACAACAATTCTGCTGGTATCTATTCAGATACTATAGTCTGCTCTTGGCCTTTAGTTTGCTACTTATTGAAAATTTTCTTTGCCTTGAAATAATTGAAAACGTGTCTACTACAATTTTAGCCCACTGCATTGCTGCTGGTATCTATTCCATAATTAGGTAGATGAACTGGAGTGGAATTGAGTAGAGTAATGATGTATTAGGTCCAAGTCGAGGCCCTCTTGATTATCTCATGGTGGTCAGTTTCGAGATGATGTAGGCCATGTATGAAACTGGAGTACCTGGAGAAAACCACTGACCTATAGGAAGCAAACTTTAAAAAAACGAAAAACAATAATAATAAAAAAAAACAAACTAGGAACTGCCTGAGTTGAATTTGTATCCTAGTCGGTGAGGAGATTGATTGATTGATTTAAGGGGGCTTAACATCCCAGTCAAGAATATTTCATTCATACTGAGACTCCACCAGTTATTGATGAAGTGGCAGAAGTTTTGACCTTTGCTGTGAGCTTAGGGCAATGCACATGGAGGGCAATGTGCATGGAGTGTTCTATAACATGGCACACCTACTGTGACACATGGAATTGGTTTTAAAGGTCTCATCCAAATGACCCCTTGACTTTTATTTCTAAAAGCTGTGTGCTTGGCTAAAGAAGAGTCACTACCAATTTTCAAGTCTTGGTCAGACCCAGCCAGGGTTCGAACCCTTGACCTCCCACATACAAAGTGAGAGAAGTGTTGCTGTGGTCTGTGAACACATGCTTTAAACCACTTGGCCACTTACGTGAGGAAATGAAGCAATGTGAAATTAAAATCAGTGTTCATATAGGTACCAGGCACATGGTTAATGGAGACAAATACTTTCATCATGCATTCACAGAGTTATATCTTGGCCCGGTTTTCCTAAGTTTGATTATTTCGATTAATAAATTCATTAGACAAGATTTATTTTAACTTGTAACAATTAAAACCATTTACTGATACCATGTGTTTGATATGTAAATTAAGTATTTTGATCAGATAAAATTTGCCTATTGATTCTTATACTAGTCGATCACTTTAGTACATTCATATCCAGACATTTTAACGAGCATGTTTAAGGGATTTTTGCTATTAAATTGACCTCTGATTTATCAGTTGATATGGCTGTTGTTTATGCTTTTAGAAAAAGTTTAAATAATTGTTTAAAATGTATTACAAATTCTAACATATTGCATAATTGAATTATTAACAGATTCTAACATACATGTATTGCATAATTTATTTTTCACTAAAGTAACAATTTGTATGGATTGTATAATTAAATTATCATTAAAATAACAGCCGCTCATTGTACTAATATTATAATCTGATATTTATATGCTATTTTACTGTAAACTGGGAGATTTTCATTGGGAATGTCATTTCAATTTAATGATGGAATTTTATTTTCACATTGTTTGTTAATTAAATTTTTAAATTAAATTTTTCAGACAGTATTCTTATTTTTATGTGTTTGTTTATTTCTTGAAATTTTAAATATTAAATAAAGCAAAGGGGAAAATTTTACGGAACTGTGTTCTAATGTTCTATGTAATTGACGTTATAATACTGTGAAATTAAAATTTGCTGGGGGGGGGGGGGGGGGTGTAGTTGTTAAATTTTACTATTTTCATGAGTTAAAGAAAATACCATGAGTTTAGGTGTCAATGGAAATTTTTAAAACCAAGACCCTTAGAGAATATTTTTTTCACAAAGCACAATTTCATTAATTTTTTTCTAAATACACACATATTTTCTATAATTACATTAATTAATTAAATATAAAAAAAAAAATGGCTTTATGGCCGAAGGAAAAAAAAAAAATTAAACCATTCTGGTTATGCAATTTTTATATAACAAACATGCAAATAAATTTTTATTAATTTCTTTAGAACATAAATATATCCCATAATTCCTTTGACATTTGTAGGTATCCGAGAATAGAATTTTTTCAGTCTAATCAAGTTCGTAATCTCATGGTTGATGTTTTGTTCATCTTTGCCAAGATTAATCCAGATCTCTCATATCGGCAGGTTTGAAAATGCCTTTAGTATTTATCGCACACATGAATGTTGTTTTTCCCTTAAGTTCTTACTTTTTTATATCTGTTATGTTTTATTTATAATATTTTTTCTTTCTCTGCATTTTGTTTCAGAATGACCTGTATGCTTTGCTTTTTCTTGGTTTTATCAGTAATTCTTATATTTTTTTATTTTTATCTGCATTTTAGGTCTATTTTCAAAAGCCTTAAAAAATTTCCATGATATAAGTTTGTCAAAAGTAGACAGTGCAATAGAGATATTGCCTTCTAAATTTGAACAAAAAAAATAATTCCATATTACATGTATAAGTACTCTTTGAAAGTAGAGAGTGCAGTAGAGTTGTTACTTTCTAGATTTGAACAAATCTTTGTTTTTTTTTTTTTTTTAAAAAAAAGCCACTAAAATCCATAATATATCTATAAATATTTCTAAAGTAGAATGTGCAGTGGAGTAATGATGTTTTATTGAATTGATAGTTTTAATAACAGCATGTTTAAATGTGATGAAATTCGATTTACTTTCGTCATTTTCAACATTATTTTCACAACAGATATGAAATTAAGCAAAATTGCCTTGTAAAATTCTACCATAAAGAATAGAAATTACTGTATTTAAACATAAGATAAGCACATGTTAAGATTTGTAATTGGTTGTTAGAAGATACAAATAATATTGTTCTCAAAAATAAAAGGCCAAAATAAAAATATAGTTTGTTTCCCCTTGCGCAACCGACCGTAAAAAATCCCACCAATCTGAAAAAATTTAATTGAAAAATGCTGTGTGTGTGTGTGTGGTTTTTTTGTTTTGTTTGTTTGTTTTTTTTTTTTTTTTTTGACGATTCTGTGCTAATAGATTCCGGTTCGTTTCTCTTTCCTTTAACAATTTAGTCACCAACCTTCTTACTTGTCAAGACGCTTATACAGTTATAATTCATTATGATACAAACGCCGTTGTGATGAAGATGTACTAGTAAACACACAAGGTGACATGTGAAGAATGTTCCTAACCAGAAAAGAAAACTATGAGGGGAAAAAAAGGCCTACCTATCTACTCAGTATCAGAAGTAAGGGTAGGGCAAGGGGAAACAAAGATATTTTTAATTGTTATCCAATCTTAAATAATATACCTGAAAGATTTTGTCAAGAATGTGTTTAGTTTACACTTGGCCTTGAGCCCGTTTAAGACAGTGTACATATGCTTTTCCTTTGGCAAGCAAGACATTCAGGAATGAATGTTCTCCCAAGGACATATGTGCAACCGCTATGACTATTGAAATGTTGATTGCTTTAGATTCAAGATCGCGTCACTGGGACAAATTTTTCATGAAATATTTTAATAAATTCTGAAACCAACATGCATTTTTGTTTATATTTCAGTGCAAGGTTGGGGTATCTTTCTAGAAGAGATTTGAATTATTTAAATTTTGTGTATAGATGCCAGATTTAATTTATATTTTTACATTTTTTCTCCAGTCAAGTGCTCTTGTCCAATTCTAAGGGGGGTTATTTTTAAAGCATCTTGGTGATTATGATGACTTAGATTCAGTGTGATTGCTCACTTCTGTTCAATAGACATAAAAATTGTATGCATGAGGGCAGTGGAAGGCAACCAGTGTCTTGAACAGGCCTCAAATGTTTTACTGTTTATAATGATTTTATAATTAACTTGGCTAACTAAATAATATTTTTTAATTAAATTGCTGGTAGGGTCAAACAGTTGATACATATACAACTGTTTATTATTATTATAAAATAAATAAATAAATAAATAAACGAATGAATGAATGAATGAATGAATGAAAAGACTGGGTACTGACTAAAGCTTATTTTAATCTTACAAAACAAATTCTCATTGCTTATTGCATTAAGTATTGGTTAAGATAGTTTCAAAACATCATGTCTATATATCCTTAATTTGAATGTACTCAGGTTACAGATATAATATTTGAATTACATGTATTAAACAACTACATGGATATTTACTAATGTAAACTATTAAGTCATCATATCTATTCTTATTAACTACATACATGTATATATATGTGTACATATATGCATGGTAGCTTTAAATTGCTCTTTAATTTCTGAATGCACACTCAGCATGTTCAATGGAGATATGCAGTATTATATTACAGTAAACAGTGTCTAATTTCTTTGGCATTACTTACTGTTTTACTAATAAAAAATTCTCATTTTTATGGTATTTTGAATTTTTATTTATATAGGAAAACATACGTTGAAAGGATTTTGTACAGTCATGTTACTTTTCATACCAATGATTCATAGGTTTTGTGATATATATATAGCTCTATAGCTTAGTATATGTTGCATGCGTTTGTGGCTATATTTTACATATATTTATTTCTATTGTTTTTTCTGTATTTATTTTTAGTTTGTTTCCTGCTTTTTTGTTTTAGTTTTCCTGAGTTAGAATTTTTCAAGTCGGAGGAAGTAAGACAGCAGATGTTAGATATTTTATTCTGTTTTTGTAAAACTCATGTTTATCTGAGCTATAAACAGGTATTCTGATTTTTATTTAAGGCCATGACAAATTAATTTTTAGTTCGCTGGACCAGCTCAACTCTAAAATTTAGAATTAAAAATAAAATTAATTTCATTTTCAAATCATTTTCCACCTTTTTAAAAATTCCAGTAAATTCCGGCATCCATTTTTCTGCCTGAATAAAAATATGTTTTTAAAAAAAATATATTAAATATAAATTGCTTGCTCATCTCTGTTTTTTCCCAAAAAACCATAGAACTAAAAAATTAATTTGGTGTGGCCTAAATTTAATATTATCTCCGTTATCTTTACTTTTTTTAAAATTCAATTTTAATTTTATTTCAAATTCATCTTCTTTACTGTTTTCATGTTTGCAGTTTATATGAATATTTTATAAAATAATGATGTTGGCTAATAAAAATATTGTTTTTTTAAAACCAAGTACTTTTAATATCGGAAATACATTTTTTAGCAGGGATCTTGATGACAAAGTGGCGATAATCATTTGTTACTCTCTAGGTTCAAATTCCACTTAAACAGACCCTAATAAATTTACCAGAAAGTTGATGAATGTCTGTGATTCTTCCTGGAAAGATTCAATCACTTATATGGAGGTGGACATCTCTGTAATGGTGGATGAAGCTGGAATTCCTGGAAAAAAACCAATGACTTTTATCATTTACCTGACTTTACTCTCTCACATAGGATCTACCAGGGTGGGGTTAGAACTTGAGTAGTGAGAGGTTTTTAGATCTGTTTGTCATTAGGCCATCAAGACCCCTAATTTTTTTTTATAATTGAAGCAAATATTTGTATTTGTCTGATTGAATATAGCATGACACATAAATTTATTAATTAAGTAGTCACTATAATTATTATAAAGTATATCATTACAATTTTGATATCTTGTGCATTTAATACTATTTAGCACACTACTGCAATGGTTTCATTTCATCAAGTGATTTCAAAATTTTGAAAATGTCGAAACCAAAAATCATTGAAAAAAATTGTGAAAGGATCAACAAACATCCAGAATAAAAAAAGAATTTTGATAATTTTAATTTGATTTTATATACTGTTTTAAACTTTAGTAGTAATATAAGATTAGCAATAACAGACGCACAAACACACACACACACACACACACACACAAACACACACACACACACACACACACACACATACACTTTTGTGTCAGCATGGAATTTTACTCCTTATATTTCAATGCCTGTACATTCCATACCAGTCATGCTAAATATATTTTTTCTTCTATTTTTATCAATATCTACCAGGGAATGCACGAGTTATTGGCTCCACTGATATTTATTCTACACTGCGACCACCAGGCATTTTTACACGCCAATGAAGTGGAATCTTTAACGTGAGTATCTAGATTTTTATTTAAAATCAGATGTGAAATGTAGTGCAAAGGAGAAAGGTTCCTAATTTGAAAAATACATAATAATTATGGAAAATTTATGAAAAGCATATATGAAGCTTATGCAAGCATAGTAAAAAATGTGTCATCATCATTATCATCACCATTGGTTCCTTTTTATTAATGTGCCAGTTCAGAAGCATTGTCTACACTAGTAGTCTCCCTTCCAGGCTAGATGTGCACATGGCAGATTTCACCTCATGTCTCCATTTCTTATGATCATGTGGGTTAGAATTTGATAGCTTCCACTCTCTACAATCTCTCTTTGTTAGGTCTTTCCAAGACATCTTTGGACTGCCAACGCCTCGCTTTCCAGCATCTTGTAAATCATGTGCACACTTGATACACTTGCATTTTCAGATATTTGGAAAAAAAACCCATTTTCAAAACAAATGATCATCATACAGTGTCCACAGTCATGTTCCAAAATGTAGTTTACCTTATTTTTGCCAGTTGGAAACTTCACACCTTAGCCATGGCAGGTTTATTTGCAACTACATTAATTACTAGTTTTGAACTGGGTAGAATTTATTGTGTAATAGCAATCATCAGACTTAATTTAATTTTTAACTTTCTGTATTTTTGTCTGGTTTTAATTATGGTCTACTGGGTCCATTAGTATTGTAATGGCACAGGCATCCATTCCAAATTTAAAGTTCTAATTAATTTATTTTTGATTTTAATTGGGTTTTATGTCCCAGTCAAGAATATTTCATTTATATTAAGATGTCACCAGCTAAAGGTGAAGTGGCAAAAATTTTGACATTTGCAGTGCACTTAAGGCAATGTACTGGGAAGGTTCTTTAATGTGCCACTCTGCCATGACACAGGGCATCGGTTTAAAGGTCTCATCCAAAAGACCCTGTGACTTTCATTTCTAAATGCAGAGTGCTCGGCAAAAGAACAGTCACTACCCATTTTCAAATCTAGGTCATACCTGGCTGGGGTGTGAATCCTCGACCTCCCACTTACCAAGCAAGCACTCTACCAACTGAGCTACTGTAGTGGTTTAAAATCTTAATGTAAAAAAGTTTGTCTGTTTTCTTGATGAAAGTCTGTGGTTATCTCTTAAGTTGAGTAATGGAAGTTTTTGTCCGAGTCAAGATTTTTTTACGAGTTGGTCAGTTCAAGTATGGTAGAAAAAAAATACCAACCTTTGGCAAGGGGTTTGAACCCAGGAAGTTATTGACATCCCGATCTGTAATTTAAAAAAGAGATCTGGAGGTCTACAAATTGTAGTATGGCATTAAGTATATCATTTTAATTGCATGTGTGATTATTGTGATTTGAAATTGTTGTTTTTGTGGCCATCATTGACACTTAACAACCCCAATGTGTGAACAATGTGATGTCACTTTTTAGTGCAATTATTGACACTTACCAATCCCAATGTGTCAACAATTTTGAAATCATTGTGTTGTGGCTTTCATTGACATATAACATAAAGTGTGTCATTAAAAGTGAAATCATCATTTTTGTGGCTTTCAATGGGATATAACATCTAATGTGTGTCAACAAAAGTGAAATCATGATTTTTATGGCCTTCATTGACATATAACATCTGAAGTGTGTCAACAAAAGTGAAATCCTCATTGTTGCGGCATTTTGATAAGTTACAACCCAGATATGTCAACAAATGTGAAATCATTGTTTTTATTGCAACTATTAACATTGAATTACTTAAAGATGTCAGCAAATGAGAATCATTGTTTTAATGGCTTCTATTGACACATAACAATTCAAGTGTGTCAACAAATGTGAAATCATTGTTTTTATTGCAACCATTTACATTGAATGGGACTCATTCACATACCACGTGATACCCCATGACGTTTGTGCGTAACTTTTATTTCCATTGGATATGGAATCGTATAAGTTGGCGTTTTCCCGTAAAAACGACGTTATTTCGGGAATTTGTAACGTGAATATTTTCTAAAGTGCTCCGCACAAACGTTATGGGGTACAAATCACGTGGTATATGAATGAGCCCCATTACTTAAGGATGTCAACAAATGAGAATCATTGTTTTAATGGCTTCTAATGACACATAACAATTCAAGTGTGTCAACAAATGTGAAATCATTTTTTTTATTGCAACCATTAACATTGAATTACTTAAGGATGTCAACAAATGAGAATCATTGTTTTAATGGCTTCTAATGACACATAAACAATTCAAGTGTGTCAACAAATGTGAAATTGTTGGTTTTTTTTTGGCTTTCATTGACATATAACAACTTAGGTGTGCCAAGAGACGACTAAGAACTTTGATAAGTACAATACAGGTTACGTGAATACTTCTGGTAACTCTGAGTCATTCAGAATATTTGTCCCAACTTGGTGTAAGATAATTTTATTTTAATAATGAAAAAATTAAAATTTCTTTTTAACTTAAATCATATTTTCAATCATTTATCATAAAATGTAAAAATTTGGTTACCATAGTAACACTTAATGCAATCAAAATTACAAATTAATATCTATAAAATTTTGAGTCAATAAATTTAATGATTTTAAACTTGAATGTTAATTACACAGAATATGTTTTTATTTTAATATTTTTGTTTGTTGTATTTACATGCACATAAGGGCAAAAATGTAGCATCACATTTTTCTTTCTTTCTGTCAAACTATTTTCTATCTATCCATTGTTATGTAGACTAAATAAATAATGAAATTGGCTAAGCTTGCTTATTATTAGCAAAGGCTTTAAGACTGAGGCTCTATATTCAATAAATAGCTCTTTATATATATATATATATATATATATATATATATATATATATATATATATATACGTAAAGAGAGAGAGAGAGAGAGAGAGAGAGAGGGAGAGAGATTATATATATATATATATATATATATATATATATATATATATATATATATATATATATATGAATAAATATCATGATCAATTTGTAGCATAAAAATCACAAGGAAAATAAGAAAATAAATTCACATGAACTGTCAAACCATGTACATGTATTTGGCAATGACATAATAACAAAAAAATGTTATCACATATGTAAAAAAGTTTTTATTTTTATTATATTAATACCAATATGGTGATTGGTAACCATTGGTATATATATATATATATATATATATATATATATATATATATATATATATATATATATATATATATATATGGAAAGAGAGAGAGAGAAATCAATAGCCTAGTTCTCTGTATTCTTACAGTTTAAGTATTTATTTATATATTGCAGATTAATACCCACCAAGCCAAGGTTTAATTTTTTGTTAATTTTATTGTTCTTTTTAACAAAGCTAAACGTATATGGAATTCCACTTCTATGGTGAAGGGCCTTTTCTTGATTGTGTATACCATCCTGCAGTATGCTGAATGCTTTATGCAAGAATTTCTCTAATAACTTTATGCTTTGTTGCATAATTTTATCTAATTTACCTAAAAAATTTTATGCCCTATTGAATAAATTACCTAAATATTTTAAACCCTGTTGAATAATTTCCTAAATTACTTTTATGCCCTGATGCATATTTCAATATACCAAATTTTTGTATGCCCTAATGCATAATATTATATACCAAATCATTTTTTTGCCATGTACAAATATTCACCAAATTATTTTTATGCTTTGTTGCAAAGTTCAATAGAAAATGTCTTTGCCTTGTTACATAAATTACCAAAATATTTATGTCCCTTGTTACAAAATTTATTAAAATATTTTATGCCAATTTGCATCAATTATCTAAATATCTCTTTGTACTAGGTATTGCATAGTTGACCAAATTCTTTTTATGCCCTGTTGTATTATTGACCAAATTATTATTTTTATGCCCTGTTGGATTATTGACCAAATTATTATTTTTATGCCCTGTTGTATTATTGACCAAATTATTTTTATGCCCTGTTGTATTATTGACCAAATCATTGTTATGCCCTGTTGCATATTTTACCAAATTATTATTTTGCCCTGTTGAATTATTTATCAAATTAATTTTATGCCCTGTTGAATTCTTTATCAAATTAATTTTATGCTCTATTGCATTATTTACCGAATTATTTTTATACTCTGTTGCATAATTTACCAAATAATTTTTATGCCCTGTTGCATAATTTACCAAATAATTTTTATGCCCTGTTGCATTATTTATCAAATTAATTTTATGCTCTATTGCATTATTTACCGAATTATTTTTATGCTCTGTTGCATTATTTACCGAATTATTTTTATACTCTGTTGCATAATTTACCGATTTATTTTTATACTCTGTTGCATAATTTACCAAATAATTTTTATGCCCTGTTGCATAATTTACCAAATAATTTTTATGCCCTGTTGCATAATTTACCAAATAATTTTTATGCCCTGTTGCATAATTTACCAAATAATTTTTATGCCCTGTTGCATAATTTACCAAATAATTTTTATGCCCTGTTGCATAATTTACCAAATAATTTTATGCCCTGTTACATAAATTTTATGCCCTGTTACATTATATAGCACATTATTTTGTTTTCCTGCTGCATTTTTCACCTTGATATTTTCAAGCTGCAAAATTTTTTAATGGGGTTTTATCTTTTCTTTTTTTTTTTTTTTTTTTTTTTTTTTTTTTTTTTTTTTTTTTTTTTTTTTTTTTGTCTTTCGTTGGTTTCCAAAAGCATTTACTCTTGATATCTTTGACAAATTTTAATTGATGCTTGTAACATTCAAATATGTGTTCTGTACCAGTATGCATGCTGGAATTATTATTGGTGAAATAACATCCTCTGTACATTATGATAAAAGTTCAAAGTTTAAAGTTTAAGGTTCAGTATTTTTGACATATTGTAATTTTTGACACATGTACTGTAAATTAGGAAATATTTTGTCAGTTAATGTTCACGAAATATAACATAGACATCTATTGGCATACTTTTATAGGCATCTTTTCCGAAGTTTTTTTAAAATTATTTTTAATGCACAGAATATGTCGTCTTTTTATATCAGTGATGGTTTTATTTTTGCATCTGGCTTTATTTGCAAATTAAAACGAATATAAAGCTATCACAAAAACTTCCCCATTTACAGTATGTGTATTTACACATATGCATGTTGCATTTTACAAAATGTTGAGTAAACTATAAAAATGAAAATTCATGAAAATGTGTGTTACCAAACCCTGCAGGATATTTTGAATGCACAGAAAAAAAATTGTTAACCGGTCAGGTAACATCAGGCTACCCTGAATCATTGAATTGATGATCAATTTATACTTTAAAAGTTTCCAAATAATCACATGAACTGTCAGACCATGGATTTGGCATTGACATAAGAACCAAATAATAAAATATGTAAAAAAAAATTTTTTTTTTATTGTATTTATACCAATTTGGTGATTTAGTAACCAGGTTACTGAGACAGTAAAAAATTTGATTTATTTCATTAGATGCTCAGCTGCCTCTTAGAACTACAGTCGACTCTCGTTAATTCGAAATCGGTTAAATCGAAATGATATAAACGGTCCCGTCAGATCGCTATGTATTTATATGCAAATTTGTGTGTTTAAATCGAAATACCGAAATTCGAATTTTGTTCAAATCGAAGTGAATTTTCAGCCCAGATAACAAAATATAATGAAAATTCCAACGTTTAAATCGAAATATACTTTCCTTGTTTATCGTATTTGGATTTGTTTAAACAACAAGTTGAAACTAAGCGGCAAAATAAAAAAAAACAATTACATGTACACAAAAATATTTTATCTTAAAAATGTTGATTTATACCTGAAATAATTAATCTGTCTCTTGTTTAAGAAGTGTTGGTTTACTTTGAAGATTTATATCCAACCAGAAGTCCATGAATTACTTCATAGACTTCTGATCCAACTCAAAACACACATGAAAAAGGAAGTCGGTATCCCATGCTATTTTCACGATTTTCTGTTCCGGTCAGGTCATGGTAAACCGTCTGTCAGTAAAAGAAAAAATTTCATTGGTGTAAAATTAAAAAGTGGGCGGTCCATTCTTCCACAGTCATTGATCACAAGAATACCCAACGCTAATTGCCACGCTTAAACTTAATTAATCCGTCGAGCCAAATGGTATACAAGCTACTGTGACATGGCAAGCCATGATTTCAATAATCACAAAGGTCGGACGCTAAGGATTACAGATGAAGAAGTTATGATTATGAATTTATTAATGAAACTTTAACTGAGCTTTGCCCGATGGTAGTCAGTGTTCAACAAATTTCAATTGAACCTTGTAGCTTCCGGTGAAGTTTCTGATTTGCTTATTTTATTGTGCAAAAAATTATTTTAATTTAATGTTTAGTTTAATCTTAATCGTAAATTTTCAGTGTCAATTGTAAGCATTATAATACGTAACAGCATATACTTGACATCAATAGAGGAGCGCTTTAATGATCAAAACGGTTAATTCGAAATTCGGATAAATCGAAATTATTCATCTGACCCCTTCAATTTCGAATTAACGAGAGTCAACTGTACATGTATTAAATTTGATTACAGTTTGAGTCACTTTGTAACAATGAGTTTGCATAGAAAATCCAATTAACTTGAACTAAGATTGGTATTTTTCACAATTAATGCGATCTGTCATGTTTCACCTTCGATTCTAGGGTTTTTCCATACATCCGTGTGCATGCTCCAAGCTCATAATTACCATCATAAAACACTGACCAACCGGTCAGAGGATTCTGTTTATTTACAGCTAAAAGAAATAAAATTTTAGAAAATGAATGTCACGGATCGTGGTTAGAAGATATCTATTTTAAAAAAATATATATATTTTTAGAAAATCAAAAAAAAAAAAAAAAAAAAAATCAGAAAATTGAAAAACTGAATGCAGCTTTAATGTAGGGTACTTTGATTCAATATTTGCTACTACATTGACTTAGTTGCGTGTCTACTGACATTTTTGAATCTTCAGTGCAGTTAAATTTGATTAGGTTAATCATTTAGATTATTCTTTAATAAAAACAAGACTGGCTCTAAGGTATATTACTTGTGACAAATATAAAATGAGGGGATTAGCATTGATTTAGCAAAGCACAATTAACTGCTTGTTGTTATAAATTGAAATTTCTCTCCAGTGATAATGACTTCTTACAACAAGTTTTACAATGAATTAGCACTTATAATATTACTAGCTTTTTGTCATGGTTATATGATACATACACAAAACCACACATTTGTGGTTTTCTGATGTAGCTGATTGCACGAGTTTATTGTGTGGATGGATACGTTACACGAGTGCATACAATAAACGAGTGCGATCAGCTATGTCAGAAAACCACATGTTTGGTTTTGTATTTATCACATACCAAACTGAATGCAAAGCTTTCTTTATAACTTAATCTGCCAATAATTTCACAATCTGATTTTTTATATTGATTTTTAATCTGATTGGAAAAACCGATATCTGACTGGAAAACGTAAAAAAAAACTGCTTAAAAGTATTAAATACAACAGATAATTGTTGGTTTAAGTGTCATTTGTTAACATTAATACTGCTATTGTAAACACAGGTTAAAACTTAATAAACAAATATTGATTTATCAAAATTTATTAACATCGTTCAGGATTCTCCCAAATTGACAAAATTTTCCCAACTGAATACCAAAAGTTCTTATGTATTCATGATGTAATGTTATCAATATTAATGTTAAAGGAGATTTTAATTGATAGAATATTTAGAGACATATACAACTGTCTAAAATGAAGTATATTTAATAATACACAATAAAACCCCTCTATAAAGACCAGTCATTGTACCTATGACTAAATAGACAGGTGGTTTTTATATAGAGATTGTTTTTGGTTTAAATATAAAACATAGGGGCCTTAAAATACTGAACTTAATGAAAAAATGGTCTTTGTGTAATGGAGATTGCTGTGTAGGTTTATATAAACCATTATTATTATTATTATTAACATCATCAGCATCATCATCATCATCATTATTATTATTGTTATTATTACTATAATGATAATATCTTCTGGGAATTGAATTAATGTAGGACTTTTTGATTCAATATTTCCTACTTCATTGACTTTGGTGCATGTCTAATTACATTTGTGATACTTATGAACAAATTTTTAAGTAAGGAATATGTTTGGTTAAGACTGTTCTATTGATTATGTTGATGATTTGTGTTCTGTTCAAAAGGTTTCAGTGGCAGATGGTTTGTGTTCTGTCCAGAAGGTTTCAGTGGCAGATGGTTTGTATTCTGTCCAAAAGGTTTCAGCAGCGGATGATTTGTGTTCTGTCTGAAAAGTTTCAGCGGCAGATGGTTTGTGTTCTGTCCGAAAGGTTTCAGTGGCAGATGGTTTGTGTTCTGTCCGAAAGGTTTTCAGTGGCAGATGGTTTGTGTTCTGTCTGAAAGTTTTCAGCAGCAGATGGTTTGTGTTCTGTCAAAAAGGTTTTCAGTGGCAGATGCTTTGTGTTCTGTCCAAAAGGTTTCAGTGGCAGATGGTTTGTCTTCTGTCCGAAAGGTTTCAGCAGCAGATGGTTTGTGTTCTGTCTGAAAGTTTTCAGCAGCAGATGGTTTGTGTTCTGTCCAAAAGTTTCAGTGGCAGATGATTTGTGTTCTCTTCAAAAGGTTTCAGTGGCAGATGATTTGTGTTCTCTTCAAAAGGTTTCAGTGGCAGATGGTTTGTGTTCTGTCCAAAAGTTTCAGAGGCAGATGGTTTGTGTTCTGTCCGAAAGGTTTCAGTAGCAGATGGTTTTTGTTCTGTCCAAAAGGTTTCATTTGCAGATGGTTTGTGTTCTGTCCGAAAGGTTTCAGTAGCAGATGGTTTTTGTTCTGTCCAAAAGGTTTCATTTGCAGATGGTTTGTGTTCTGTTCAAAAGTATCGGCAGCAGATGGTTTGTGTTTTGTCCAAAAGTTTCAGAGGCAGATGGTTTGTGTTCTGTTGGAAAAGTTTCAGCACCAGATGGTTTGTATATTGTCTGAAAGTTTCAGTGGCAGATGGTTTGTGTTCTCTCCGAAAGGTGTCAGCAGCAGATGGTTTGTGTTCTGTCTGTAAGTTTCAGTGGAAGATGGTTTGTGTTCTGTTCAAAAGGTTTCAGCAGCAGATAGTTTGTGTTCTGTCCAAAAGTTTCAGTGGCAGATGATTTGTGTTCTCTCCAAAAGGTTTCAGTGGCAGATGCTTTGTGTTCTGTCCAAAAGGTTTCAGTGGCAGATGGTTTGTGTTCTGTTGGAAAGGTTTCAGCAGCAGATGGTTTGTGTTCTGTCTGAAAGTTTTCAGCAGCAGATGGTTTGTGTTCTGTCCAAAAGTTTCAGTGGCAGATGATTTGTGTTCTCTTCAAAAGGTTTCAGTGGCAGATGGTTTGTGTTCTGTCCAAAAGTTTCAGAGGCAGATGGTTTGTGTTCTGTCCGAAAGGTTTCAGTAGCAGATGGTTTTTGTTCTGTCCAAAAGGTTTCATTTGCAGATGGTTTGTGTTCTGTTCAAAAGTATCAGCAGCAGATGGTTTGTGTTTTGTCCGAAAGTTTCAGAGGCAGATGGTTTGTGTTCTGTTGGAAAAGTTTCAGCACCAGATGGTTTGTATATTGTCTGAAAGTTTCAGTGGCAGATGGTTTGTGTTCTCTCCGAAAGGTGTCAGCAGCAGATGGTTTGTGTTCTGTCTGTAAGTTTCAGTGGAAGATGGTTTGTGTTCTGTTCAAAAGGTTTCAGCAGCAGATAGTTTGTGTTCTGTCCGAAAGTTTCAGTGGCAGATGGTTTGTGTTCTGTTCAAAAGGTTTCAGCAGTAGATTGTTTGTGTTCTGTCCAAAAGTTTCAGTGGCAGATGATTTGTGTTCTCTCCGAAAGGTTTCAGAGGCAGATGGTTTGTGTTCTGTCCGAAAGGTTTCAGCAGCAGATGGTTTGTGTTCTGTCCGAAAGTTTCAGTGGCAGATGATTTGTGTTCTCTTCGAAAGGTTTCAGTGGCAGATGATTTGTGTTCTCTCTGAAAGGTTTCAGTGGCAGATGATTTGTGTTCTCTCGGAAAGGTTTCAGCAGCCGATGGTTTGTGTTCTTCTGAAAGTTTCAGTGGCAGTGGCAGATGATTTGTGTTCTCTCCGAAAGGTTTCTTTGGCAGATGGTTTGTGTTCTGTCCGATAGGTTTCAGCAGCAGATGGTTTGTGTTCTGTCCGATAGGTTTCAGCAGCAGATGGTTTGTGTTCTGTCCAAAGGTTTCAGCAGCAGATGGTTTGTGTTCTGTCCAAAAGGTTTCAGTAGAAATCCAGTACCATTTATTATGATTTTTTAAAAAATGTTTGGTGATGTGTATATATCATATATTTTGCATATCAACATTTGCATGTTTCCTTTTTTTTTTTTTTGAATATTTTTCATTTTTCTTTTTCTTGTATATAATGTTTTTCTGATAGCATTTTATATATTCAGTTATAGTATGCATTATCTTCAAAATAATTAGTTTAAACCAATTTCTTAATACACATAATTTTATTGGTTGAAGTTGAAAAAGGCATGGTTGTTTCTGAGGTACGGGAAAGCTAAATATGCATGCCTTCTCATGCGGAATAGCTAAATAGGCATGCCTATTCATGTGGAATAGCTAAATAGGCATGCCTACTCATGCCAAATGGCATAGTTTGATTGTGATGTCATCAGTGATGATGGAGAAAATTTAAAAACTATTTGAACAACATAAATCTTTTATAGTTTCAACAGTAATCAAGTTACCTTTGTGTTTGTCAATTCAGTTGTAAACAACCGTGGTTGGAACATTTTCTGGGCAAATATAGGCAACAAATTAAGCTTGTCTTTTCACCCATCTAAAAAAATATATCTTATTTAAAAATTAGCCCATTTAGATGTTGCAATCTAGCTTAAATGGAAAATCTAAAAACATTTTTCTCTGGGCTTGTTTTCATTAAAAAAAACATCATTGTGTTCAAGACAAGGTATTTAATAAGATCACACACAATTATGCAGCTTTATTGATCATGTTGATATCCTGTGTTCATGATCAAAAGCAATTTTTATTTTTGGTGGACATCTGCTTTTAAACACCCCCCCCCCAAAAAAAAAAAAAAAAAAAAAAAGAAAAAGAAAAAGAAAAGAAAAGAAACAATTTTTTAAACATTTTATTCATGTATTACTGGTAATGGGTCAGATGTCTAATAGTTGTGAAAGTTCAGGGAAAATTCTGTTTGACATATGAATTTCTGATATGAAGTATACAAGAAATAAAAGTTCAAATAATACATCATAGTAAATGGCAAATAATTTTCAAGATGAACAAAAAGCTGGATTTTAAAATTTTGTAGTTGAATAACTAAATCTCAGTCTCCTATAGTTCAACGCTATAATGATGCCATAGTTATATCTAAATACAAATAAATAAATAAGTAAAATAAAACATCTGTGGAGAGAGAGAGAGAGAGAGAGAGAGAGAGAGAGAGAGAGAGAGAGAGAATGAAGTGGAGGGCATATAATTATCATTACATTGTGTTTACCAATGAGAAATAACTTTTCTCTTCAACATATGTGATTTCATATGAATAAAGTGTGGATTTTTTTTAGGACTCTCTAAATATACATTTTTTTCTTCATTATATTTTAAATAAAACTTACACTATGTTGAAATGCCTCTCTGATTATTTGTTATTCTCTATGTCGACAATCCATTGTGCAAGTTATAATTACTAGAAAGTAGAAAGTACTACACAAATCAGACAGTGTTTTTTTAAAATTTTTAGTTTCTGTAACAATAAACACACATGTCTTCTATAGAAATCATGTGTAACTTTCAAAAGTACAAACGTTGAAGATGGTTTTGATAAAAACTGAACATGAAAATTTTGTGTTGAAATTTTACAACAGCTCAATTTTCCATAGTTATGGTAGTGTTTGTCAGCTTTTGTTTGACCAGCTTAGTTTTCTTAAGTATTTGTCAGGGATTGTTTGGGATATATGGTTGTTGCATTTTAAGTAATGCTGTGCTTACTTTCACATTCCAGTTTTTGGAAACACAATTTTAGCATGTCTCCATATGTACAGTAAAAAACTCAGGTTTATTCAAGGATTTTTCAGAAGATGTCATAAAAATTTCAGTTTGGGAATCTTACAGATATTTTCTCGATTTTGTGATGTGTCATTCAAGTTCAACCATTGTAATTATGATTATCGCATGTTGTCTAATGATTTTTAGCTCACCTAGCTTTAGCTAGCGTGAGCTTATGGTATGATGCGGCGTGTGTATGTGCGTGCGTGCGTGCGTGCGTGCGTCCGTAAACTTTACATTTTAATCTTCTTCTCCAAAACCACTGGGCCAAATTTAATGAAACTTGGTAACCATTATGCCTGGGTGAAGCCCTTTCAGATTTGCAAAAATGAAAGAGTTATGTCCCCTTGGGGCCCCATAAGGGGGGAAATAGTGAAAAAATTTAAAAATCTTCTCCTCTGAATGTACAAGAGATATACCTTAGTTATTTCATTTATAACATCCTTAGGTCATCTAGTTTCAGATTTGCACAAATGGTAGCCATGGGGCTCAAAATGGGGAAATTATAAGGTACTAAGCGGGGAAATTGCTTAAAATTATATTTTTGTCACTATATCTTGAAAACTATCAACTTTTTGTATAGGCATGTATATTAGAATATTGTAGGTATTGACATGACAACCATTTTGATATATGGTTCAAGGTCATATGTTGAAAGGTCAAGGTCACAGCTGCAAAAAAAGACTTTAATTGTTTATTATCTTGAAAACAATTGACTTTTTGTATAGGCATGTATATTAGAATATTGTTGGTATTGTGACAAAGATCATTTTGATATATGATACAAGGTCATATGTTGAAAGGTCAAGGTCACAGCTGCAAAATTAGACTTAAATTGCTAATTATCTTGAAAACTATCAACTTTTTGTATAGACATGTATATTAGAATATTGTAGGTATTGACATGGGGATCATTTTATTATATGGTACAAGGTCATATGTTGTAAGGTCAAGGTCACAGCTGCAAAAGAAGACTTAAATTGCTAATTATCTTGAAAACAATTGACTTTTTGTATAGACATGTATATTAGAATATTGTAGGTATTGACATACAACCATTTTGATATATGGTTCAAGGTCATATGTTGAAAGGTCAAGGTCACAGCTGCAAAAAAAGACTTAAAGTTGCTTATTATCTTGAAAACAATTGACTTTTTGTATAGGCATGTATATTAGAATATTATTGGTATTGTGACAAAGATCATTTTGATATATGATACAAGGTCATATGTTGAAAGGTCAAGGTCACAGCTGCAAAAAAAGACTTAAATTGCTAATTATCTTGAAAACTCTTAACTTTTTGTATAGGCATGTATATTAGAATATTGTAGGTATTGACATGACGATCATTTTGATATATGATTCAAGGTTATATGTTTCAAAGGTCAAGGACACAACTGCAAATAAAGATTTAAATTGCTAATTATCTTGAAAAATATTAACTTTTTGTATAGGCATGTATATTAGAATATTGTAGGTATTGACATGACAACCATTTTGATATATGGTTCAAGGTCATATGTTGAAAGGTCAAGGTCACAGCTGCAAAAAAGACTTTAATTGCTTATTATCTTGAAAACAATTGACTTTTTGTATAGGCATGTATATTAGAATATTGTTGGTATTGTGACAAAGATCATTTTGATATATGATACAAGGTCATATGTTGAAAGGTCAAGGTCACAGCTGCAAAAGAAGACTTAAATTGCTAATTATCCTTTTTGTATAGGCATGTATATCAGAATATTGTAGGTATTGACATGACGATCATTTTGATAAATGGTTCAAGCTCATATGTTGAAAGGTCAAGGTCACAGCTGCAAAAGAAGACTTAAATTGCTAATTATCCTTTTTGTATAGGCATGTATATTAGAATATTGTAGGTATTGACATGACAATCATTGTGATATATGGTTCAAGCTCATATATTGAAAGGTCAAGGTCATAGCTGCAAACGGAATACTTAATTTGCCTATAATCTTGAAAACTACTAACTTTTTGTATAGGCATGTATAATAGAATATTGTAGGTATTGACATGACAATCATTTTGTTATATGGTTCAAGGTCATATTTTGAAAGGTCAAGGTCACAGCTGCAAAAGAAGACTTAAATTGCTAATTATCTTGAGAACTATAAACTTTTTGTATGGGCATGTATATTAGAATATTGTAGGTATTGACATGACAATCATTTTGATATACGGTTCAAGGTCATATGTTGAAAGGTCAAGGTCACAGCTGCAAAAGAAGACTTAAATTGTGTGGTATAGATTCAAATTGTATCCAACATATCTTTCCGAAATTCAAGATGGCTGCCGTTACTTTAAATAGCAAAAATAAAAAAATGGCCATTTTGGGTTTATTTTTGTTGAAATTTGAAACATAGAAAATGAATGTTGGGGATAAAACATATATAACGGGTTTTTCCGTACGATTTTTGTTTGAGTAATAATTATGCAATATGCAAATAAAGTTTATTTTTAGCCAAAATCTTTGAAAATCTTCTTCTCTGAAAGTACATGGCCAATTAAAAGGATATTGAATGTGGAAGGTCCTTAGGTGGTATAGATTCAAAATTTTATCCGACATGTCTGTTGGAAATCCAAGATGGCTGCCATTACTATAAATAGCAAAAATAAAAAAATGGCTATTTTGGGTTTATTTATGTACGGATTTTGTTGAAATTTATAACATAGAAACTAGATGTTGGGGATAAAACATATGTAATGGGTTTTTCTGTACAATTTTCCATTTTTGCAATAATTATGTAACATGCAAATAAGGTTTATTTTAGCCTAAATCTTCTGAAAGTACATGGCCAATCGAAAGAAATTTTATGATTAATAGTGCTTGTAATAATAGAAAATAAGGATATTGCTAGTGAGTTTGTTTACATTTTACTGATTGAATATATAAGAAAAAGCAAATAATAAATAAGGATGTGCCTGGTGAGCAATACAGGCCCTATTGGGCCTCTTGTTTTGGTTTGTTTTATGATAATTTTGCTAAATTTTACCCAGTACATTTTTGAGAATGTCTTGCATGCACATGGTATATAATTGCACTATAATATACAAGAATTCAGTATTATAAGCATCATCACCATCACCATCTTCATCATTATTGTCATTGACATCATCATTTTTATTTTCATCATGTTGTAAGCTTTTGAATATGTACCTTTATATTAGATGTTATGTTTAAGTAATAAAGTTATCTTTAAGTTATGAAAAATTTGAATCTGTATTTTTATCTTATTTATTTTCATTTCAGGGATATCATTAAGGAAATAATGGATCCACATTATTTAGAGCATGATGCTTAGTAAGTACACCCCCTCCTCCCCCCTCTCTCTCTCTCTCTCTTTCTCTCTCTCTCTCTCTCTCTCTCTCTCTCTATCTATCTATCTCTTTCAAATCCCCCTTCTCTCTCTCTCTTTCTCAGATTCTCCCTCTTTCAGATCCCTCCATCTCTCACCCCCTTCTCTCTCTCTCTCTCTCTCTCTCTCTCTCTCTCTCTCTCTCTCTCTCTCTCTCTCTCTCTCTCTCTCTCTCTCTCATTTTGATATTTTGGTGATTTACTTGTAATAAGTTGTTTGACTACTGAGCTAAATTTAACCTAAATTTATCTGATACATTTGTTTTCTGTCCTAGTGCAATGCTGTGTCAGATTATGGAGACAGTTGAACCTTGGTATTTAACAAAAGAAGCAGCCATTCTAAAGGTTTGTTACATGTCCCTAAAAATAGTTAATAAATAATTAACAAAGCGTAAAGTGGAGTCATAGTGTTTAACTCCCCAGTCAAGATTCTTTCTTTCTTATCATTGAAACCACTGCGGTAGCTCAGTTGGTAGAGTGCTCGCTCCGTAAGTAGAAGGTCATGGGTTCGAACCCTGGCTGGGTCTGACCCAAGACTTGAAAGTGGGTAGTGACTGTTCTTTCACCAAGCACTCAGCAATACATATTGAAAGTCACGGTTCTTTCAGATGGGAACTTAAAATAAACGAGGTCCCGTGTCACGGCAGACATGGCATGATAAAGAACCCTGCTGTATAATGCCATCAGCGCAACACACAGGCAAAATTTCTGCACTTTCACCTAAAGCTGGTGATGTCTCAATATAAGAGAAATATTCTTGACTGGGATGTTAAACACCATTACTCAACTCAACTCTTATCATTGAAACCTGTTTAGAGAAGGTAGAGGAAACCGGAATGGCCAGAGAAAACCATTAACCTATGTTAAATGGACCGTTAATCTTTCTCACACTGTCCCAAGTGGCATTCTATCCCAGGCTTTGAGAAGTTCTGTGTTTAATATACTGGATCTTTAAACCATTTGGCAATTAATTTTAAGGCCTGTTTCATAAAGTGTATTATTTCAGTAACTTGTAGGGTATTTGATTTATCCGTTTTAATGCTTAGAAAATGGATAGTTTACACTAGTTTTTACAAGTCTGAATCTGAAGATAAACCAATGGATTCTTTCCTAAGTGCATTTTTCTGTCATATTTACAAATTAGAATTTACCACCTTAGATTTATTCGTTTTAGCAAATCTTTTTATTAATAGCTGTTGACCTTTGACTTTTGTCCTACTTTTACAAAATTGCTTACCCAGGTCAAACCAGCATAAAACATTTTGTTGATTTGGTTTACCTGTTGGTTTTAACATTATGCCTTTTTGTTATTACAGGGAAAAGAAAAATACAAAAATGCAATGCCATTTGCTAGGATTCAAGATATGAATCCATCTAATGCCATTGTGTCCAAACTGACAAGAGTCCAAGATTACATACTGAAAAAATATGATATAGAATTGTACAATCACCTGGAGAGATTAGAGATAACACCACAGATATATGGAATGTATGTTTATACCACACCCATGCATGCATTCACACACACACGCACACACACACACACATAACACACACACACACACACACACACACACACACACACACACACACACACACACACACTTCAGGTTCTAAGAATTAAAAGAAAACCACTGCAATTTTACCATTTATTTTGATATACCTGCATTGTTTTTTATACTTATTCACTTTTTTTGTAGCAGCAACTTTTTGCGAAATTTCCTAAAAATATTAAGTACATGTTCAGTATATCCCGGATATATTGAACTCCCGCATATTTTGAAATGACAAAAAATCCCCTGCAAAACACCTTCCTTTTATGACCAAAAAAATTCCACTTATATTGAACTTGCTTATATTGAATTCCCGGTTATATTGAACACTTTTTTTGGTCCCAACAAGAGCAAATTCTATGACTTTCACCCGGATATATTGAAGTGGTATTTTGAACGGAAGTTTGATCAATTTAGCCGCAATCATGCGGGTTACCGTCAATCTGTTGAGGCCAAATACGGGGTTGCAGTAACTGATTTGAACTCATAATTAAAGATAAGTATCGTACATAGTGAGTACTTTTCAAGGTAAATAAAAATATCACATGTTTTTGTTAGTTATTTAATTTAATCTGAAATAACAACATGGCATCCACGCCACAGAAGAGAAAAACTTTGTCGTTAATTACAAAATATAAACTTATAAACGAAATCGACAAAAAAAGTGAAATCAAAGGCTGAAATCGCAAAATATTTTGGGATAAAACCTTTAAGTCATTTTAAAAATGATTTATAAACAAAAGGATGTAATATTACATGCTCACTCGGTAGAGTTTTCACGAAAACGTAAACGTTTTAGATCTGGGAATTATAATGAAATTGAGGAATGTTTATATAAGTGGTTCGCAAATGTCAGAAGTTCAAAAACTCTTTAATTCTTTAAATATTTTAGAGGAATTTATTTCCAAAATTGGTAGAAAAAAAAAAAAGAAAAACAGTTAAAATTGACTGACTTTTTTAAGTCATTATTTGATTAAAATAGTGTTTGTACCAATCAGTTTTGATAAATGTTTTGTAATTTGAGTAAATAAATGAAAATTTATTTTTGAAATGGCCTTTTTTTATGTACCATGATATATTGAATTTTGGATATGTTGAACTAGTTTCCCAAGTCCCCTCAACTGCAATATATCCGGGTAATACTGTAATTAGATTTGGTATTCTTTTTTTACTTAAGTGAAGTTCTTCAAAAGTAGTTCTCAAAGACGTACATGTACAACAACAACCTCTTGTCTTTATAGACCACTAAAGTGTAGCTTATTTGATGAAGTGCTCACTTGGTATGTGGGAGGTCAAGGGTTTGAACCCCAGCTGGGTCTGACCAAGACTTAGGTAGTGACTGTTCTTTCACCAAGCATTTGGCATTTAGAAATGAAAGTCAATAAGTCCTTCAGATGAGACCTTAAAGACTGATGCCCAATATCACGACAGGCATGGCACGTAAAGAACCCTCCCTGCACATTGCCCTAAGCACAGAGCAAAGGTCAAAATTTCTTCCACTTCACTTATAGCTAGTGACACCGATATAATTGAAATATTCTTGACTTGGACATAAAACCCCATTAAATCAAATCCAATCTTGTTTTCAATCATTTCAGACGTTGGGTCAGACTGTTGTTTGGTAGAGAATTCCCCATGCAGGATTTACTAGCAATGTGGGATGCCATATTTGCTGATGGTATCGGATTTGACCTTGTAGATTACATCTTTGTTGCTATGTTACTGTATATAAGAGATTTACGTAAGTATGTCTTATATATTGCTGAATATTTGTTTATTTTATCTCAGAATAAAGTACTTGTGTTTTACGCATCTGTCAAGATCCATTCACTTATGTACCGGCAGCCATTGCAGAGATGGAAAAGAATTCAGAGTTGCCAAAGAAAACCATGGATTTTTGGCTAGCAAATTTTCTTGCATTAATATCCTTTCAGATTGAGATTCATTCTAGAAGCTGAGAGGATTTTACTGTTTTATGTGAATACAAATTGATTGAATTTCTCAAATTTATATTTTCAGTACTTGCAAATGATTACCCACAATGCCTCAATTGTTTGATGCATTACTTACCAGTCGGAGATGTCCACTTTTTAATGGCAAACTTTCTCACATTTAGATCTGTTCCGATTGAGATTCAATCACAGGAACTGAGAGGATTTTACTGTTTCATGTGAATGTAAACTAATTTTACTTTGTCAAATTTATATTTTCAGTACTTGCAAGCGATTACCCACAATGCCTCAATTGTTTGATGCGTTACCCACCAGTCGGAGATGTCCATTTTTTGATAGAGAAAGCTCTTTACTTACGAGAACCCAATGTAAGTGATTAAAACAGATTTCTATTCCTCAGTTACTTGCAAGAAGCTATTTCTGGTTTAAGAGCTCTTTGATTTTGAAGGTTGATTAAGACATTACTATAACGCTTCAGCATGATACTTTATCAAAATTTTCACATTTTTACATACAACTTTTTGTATATTAGTTTGTACTTAAAATTCACTGCCGTTGACTGGTATGATTTGAAATTACTTTTAAAATTTTAGTTATATTAAATTATTAGTTATAATATGGTGGAGGAATCTGGAGTGCCTAGAAAAACATCTTGATTTTTGTCAAGCAAACTAACGCATGTTTTCACACTAAGATCTACCCCAAACTTGGGTTGTGACAGATGCTGTGATCTATAAGCCTATAACTGGGCCACAAGTTTAAAAATATGTTATCGTTTACTTATCAGATAATTCATCAAATTTGTAATCTTTTGTATGTGCCACTGTGCAATAAATTAATCAGAAATTTCAACACAGAAATTTTTGGCAACAAAGTTTTGAAAATTAAGTTTCCAAGAAATATAATTTGATTCTTTGTATCGTTGATTTGGCTAGTTAGATCTGTTTATGCTGTTACCATGGTTATTTCTCATAATTGATTTACATAATTATTTATTATGTTTTTATCTTTAAAGCATCATCCTCGCCCACCAAACTATACATTCCAGACAGTCAACAAAGCAGCTCCAACCAAAGACAGACCCAGTAAAGGTAAGTATCACCTCAGCCCACCATAATGTAAATAGTCCTGGTAAAAATAACGTATAGTCCTGAAATATGCTGGTATCACCTCAGCCCACCATAATCTAAATAGTCCTGGTAAAAATAACGTATAGTCCTGAAATATGCTGGTATCACCTCAGCCCACCATAATCTAAATAGTTCTGGTAAGAAAAGGTATAGTCCTGAAATATGCTTGTATCACCTCAGCCCACCATAATCTAAATAGTCCTGGTAAAAAAAGGTATAGTCCTGAAATATGCTTGTATCACCTCAGCCCACCATAATCTAAATAGTTCTGGTAAAAATAAGGTATAGTCCTGAAATATGCTGGTATCACCTCAGCCCACCATAATCTAAATAGACCTGGTAAAAAAAGGTTATAGTCCTGAAATATGCTGGTATCACCTCAGCCCACCATAATCTAAATAGTTCTGGTAAAAAAAGGTTATAGTCCTGAAATATGCTGGTATTCCCTCAGCCCACCATAATCTAAATAGTCCTGGTAAAAAAAGGTTATAGTCCTGAAATATGCTGGTATCACCTCAGCCCACCATAATGTAAATAGTCCTGGTAAAAAAAGGTTATAGTCCTGAAATATGCTGGTATCACCTCAGCCCACCATAATGTAAATAGTCCTGGTAAAAAAAGGTTTTAGTCCTGAAATATGCTGGTATCACCTCAGCCCACCATAATCTAAATAGTCCTGGTAAAAAAAGGTTATAGTCCTGAAATATGCTGGTATCACCTCAGCCCACCATAATCTAAATAGTCCTGGTAAAAAAAGGTTATAGTCCTGAAATATGCTGGTATCACCTCAGCCCACCATAATCTAAATAGTCCTGGTAAAAAAAGGTTATAGTCCTGAAATATGCTGGTGTCACCTCAGCCCACCATAATGTAAATAGTCCTGGTAAAAAAAGGTTATAGTCCTGAAATATGCTGGTATTACCTCAGCCCACCATAATCTAAATAGTCCTGTTAAAAAAAGGTTATAGTCCTGAAATATGCTGGTATCACCTTAGTCCAATAAAATCTAAATAGTCATGGTAAAAAAGGTTATAGTCCTGAAATATGCTGGTAATACCTCAGCCCACCATAATGTAAATAGTCCTGGTAAAAAAAGGTTATAGTCCTGAAATATGCTGGTATTACCTCAGCCCACCATAATGTAAATAGTCCTGGTAAAAAAAAGTTATAGTCCTGACATATGCTTGTGTCACCTCAGCCCACCATAATGTAAATAGTCCTGGTAAAAAAAGGTTATAGTCCTGAAATATGCTGGTATCACCTCAGCCCACCGTAATGTAAATAGTCCTGGTAAAAAAGGTTATAGTCCTGAAATATGCTGGTATCACCTCAGCCCACCATAATCTAAATAGTCCTGGTAAAAAAAGGTTATAGTCCTGAAATATGCTGGTATCACCTCAGCCCACCGTAATGTAAATAGTCCTGGTAAAAAAAGGTTATAGTCCTGAAATATGCTGGTATCACCTCAGCCCACCATAATGTAAATAGTCCTGGTAAAAAAAGGTTATAGTCCTGAAATATGCTGGTATTACCTCAGCCCACCATAATCTAAATAGTCCTGGTAAAAAAAGGTTATAGTCCTGAAATATGCTGGTTACCTCAGCCAACCATAATGTAAATAGTCCTGGTAAAAAAAGGTTATAGTCCTGAAATATGCTGGTATCACCTTAGTCCAATAAAATCTAAATAGTCATGGTAAAAAAAGGTTATAGTCCTGAAATATGCTGGTATCACCTTAGTCCAATAAAATCTAAATAGTCATGGTAAAAAAAGGTTATAGTCCTGAAATATGCTGGTATCACCTTAGTCCAATAAAATCTAAATACTGTAAATGTACTTATTTTCGCGCAATCAAATTTTAGCGCAAATGACATGTTGGCACTAATTCGCGCAATCATAAATTAGCGCACTCACGGTTGGTAGAAGTCAATTTTAGAAACCGACTATAATAACGTATCATAATAACTAGATTGTTTCCGATTTTTTTCTAATTTTTTTTTCTTGTTAAGAAAGTGTTCAAAATGTAAACATATGTACCGGACGTTGACCTTTCCTATTTAATGGTTAAATAAGATTTTACGGAAAAAAATAAGGCCTGTGAAGTAAAAATGACGTTTGTGTGTGTTGAACGGTATTTTATGCTTACTTTCTTCGTACAATTTTTTAAAATTTAATTAATTAAATCGTTATCTATTGTTTTGAAGTCTAACGTGCATTGATGCGCTTTGATTGCATTTTCCACCGATCTTGTAGGAACACCTTTGACATACATGGTGATACCGATAATCTTGGCTGGGTATTTGTTTTGAGATGGATAATCTTGACTTGACGAAACTAGCGAGATTCAAATTTTGAGGGAGAGTGTGAAAGGGATAGAAATATCAATGGTTTAGACGCGAATAGGCGGATAGGCGGAATGTCATAGCTTGGGTCAAGACGCCACTCTCGACCAATCAAAATCCTGTTTGCTTAAACAATAAGGTCGGTTTCTTCCCTCTATGGGTTGAGTAAAGTGACATGCAAGCTGATGTTAATTGTTAATTAAATGAATTCACAACACGTGTGAGTAGTTCTCAGTTTTTATTGATAATTCTACCTGTGATTATGATTTTGGATACGCTAATGATCTGATAAAACTGATTAGCTACTTTGTTTGCAAACCGAGAAAAAAAAACAAAACAAATGTATAGATTAATTTTGTTTGTTATGATACTTGGCGTATTTTTTTTTTAATGAAAATTAATAAAATCTTATCTCAGTTAATTAAAACGGTTAAAACATATCAAACTGAACCAATACACTTACGTAGACAAAAACCACTTCCTCAGATCATATATAAAATCGACGATTCTGGAAATTTTTTTGGTCCGAATTTTAAATGAGATGAAGCTTTTTTAATCAAATTTTAGCTTGAAAACCACCTGCGTGAATTATACGGAAAACATTTATTCGCGGTAATCATAAATTAGCGCGATTTGTCTAGCGCGAAAATCGCTAAAATAAGATTACTGCTAAATAAAGTACATTTACAGTAGTCATGGTAAAAAAAGGTTATAGTCCTGAAATATGCTGGTATCACCTCAGCCCACCATAATCTAAATAGTCCTGGTAAAAAAAGTTATAGTCCTGAAATATGCTGGTATTACCTCAGCCCACCATAATCTAAATAGTCCTGGTAAAAAAAGGTTATAGTCCTGAAATATGCTGGTTACCTCAGCCAACCATAATGTAAATAGTCCTGGTAAAAAAAGGTTATAGTCCTGAAATATGCTGGTATCACCTTAGTCCAATAAAATCTAAATAGTCATGGTAAAAAAAGGTTATAGTCCTGAAATATGCTGGTATCACCTTAGTCCAATAAAATCTAAATAGTCATGGTAAAAAAAGGTTATAGTCCTGAAATATGCTGGTGTCACCTCAGCCCACCATAATGTAAATAGTCCTGGTAAAAAAAGGTTATAGTCCTGAAATATGCTGGTATCACCTCAGCCCACCATAATGTAAATAGTCCTGGTAAAAAAAGGTTATAGTCCTGAAATATGCTGGTATCACCTCAGCCCACCATAATCTAAATAGTCCTGGTAAAAAAAAGGTTATAGTCCTGAAATATGCTGGTATTACCTCAGCCAACCATAATGTAAATAGTCCTGGTAAAAAAAGGTATAGTCCTGAAATATGCTGGTATCACCTCAGCCCACCATAATCTAAATAGTCCTGGTAAAAAAAGCTTATAGTTCTGAAATATGCTGGTATCACCTCAGCCCACCATAATCTAAATAGTCCTGGTAAAAAAAGTTATAGTCCTGAAATATGCTGGTATCACCCTAGCCCAATAAAATCTAATTAGTCATTGTAAAAAAAGGTATAATCCTGAAATATGCTGGTATCACCCTAGCCCAATAAAATCTAAATAGTCATGGTAAAAAAAGGTATAGCCATGAAATATGCTGGTATCACCTCAGTCCACCATAATGTAAATAGTCATGGTTAAAAAAAGTATAGTCCTGAAATATGCTGGTATCACCTTAGTCCACCATAATCCAAATAGTCATGGTTAAAAAAGTATAGCCCTGAAATATGCTGGTATCACCTTAGTCCAATAAAATCTAAATAGTCATTGTAAAAAAAGGTATAGTCCTGAAATATGCTGGTATCACCCTAGCCCAATAAAATCTAAATAGTCATTGTAAAAAAAAGGTATAGTCCTGAAATATGCTGGTATCACCCTAGCCCAATAAAATCTAAATAGTCATGGTAAAAAAAGTTATAGCCCTGAAATATGCTGCTATCACCTCAGCCCAACATAATGTAAATATTTGTGGTAAAAAAAGCATAGTCCTGAAATATGCTGGTATCACCCTAGCCCAACATAATCTAAATATTCGTGGTAAAAAAACCATAGTCCTGAAATATGCTGGTATCACCTCAGCCCACCGTAATCTAAATATTCGTGGTAAAAAAAGCATAGTCCTGAAATATGCTAGTATCACCTCAGCCCAACATAATCTAAATATTCGTGGTAAAAAAAGCATAGTCCTGAAATATGCTGGTATCACCTCAGCCCAACATAATCTAAATATTCGTGGTAAAAAAACCATAGTCCTGAAATATGCTGGTATCATATAGAGACTGACACTGATTTAATGATGAAGTTAGTCACAGTTCACATTTAGGCTGTTCTGGTTGAACATAAAATGCAGATACAGTAATAGTCATGAAAAAATGCTGGCCTCGTCTGGCATCTTTTGGTGGTCAGTAGGACTCATTGTTCCCCTCAGTCTTGGCATTTGAAGTATGTTTATACATTGAATTTTTTCACGAGGATTTCTAATGCCATCAAACCAATAACAGATCCCTTTGCATTGTTTCTGTGTTACTAAATACAGTTGGTGATGGTTTATTGTTTGAATATAAATAAATATGAAATGAATGCCAGATAAAAAAACAACTACTGTACATGTATTTCTAATGCACACCATGATCTGCATAATAGAAAGATGTATTTATTAAAAGAGAACAATTAAAATACAGGTTTTAATCAGTTTGAATAAAAATAGGAAAATAATCAGAGTAGACAGCTATTTGATTACGTATGAAAAATATAGAAAATTTATATGCAAATTATGCCATGACTAATTAAACATATTTCAACATTTTTTATGGTAAAATTGATCATAGTTACCAAGGAAATGCAGAGTGTTAATCAATACTAATAATGTTTAGTAAAAAAATGGCTTACTAATTAGACATTAATTATTAATCTATTTGATGATTGATGATAAACTAACTCAGCGAATTATACTGGTACATGTTGTAACTAATTTATGTTATTAGAGTTACCATGGTTACTACCACACAAATCTTATCAGCTTATCACACTTACCAAAACTTGCTAAAATATGCTATATTCATACTGCTTTTACTGACAAATTAAATTCACAAATTTAGATATTTAAAAATTGTGAAATGTAGATACAATCTTGAACTGAAATTGGTATTTATAATGCTATAACTTCCATTGCTGTGCATATCATAACTCAATACTTCACATAAATCATGTTGATTTAGATTGCTTTGCCTGGTACCGGTAATTAAACATTTAGGTATTCAAAATATAGCACTATAAATGCTGTTTCTAGACGCTTCAATGATAAAGTAAATCACAGTCTAAACTTATTTATTTTCTTTTCTTTTTTTCTTTTTTTTCTTCTTTTTTTTTGAAATTTTTCCACAAATTGTACCAAAATTTATTTTGTGACAAAGATTTTTTTTAATGATTTTTTATCCATGATTTTTAAACCTCTTTGTTTACAATTCAAGTGCAAATATATTATGTACATATTTCTCATGTATATGAAATACTAATTTACATTTTAATCCTTTATACTAATACTTTAAAAAGTGTTTTTTATCTTTCATTTTAGCTGTAGAATATGGTAATAAATTTTCTACTAACTTTGTTACACTAACAAAGAAAATGCATGGTGGTCGTCCTCGGACACTTCACATGCCCAAAGACCAATCTACTCTCTCTAAATCTACAAGTGTTCCGGGAAATCTACAGACTGATTTTTCTCCAGGTAAAATTATACAAAGTCATTGTTTATTATGAATTTTGAATCTTGTTTTCTGAAACAATAACAACGAATGAAAAACAAACTTATATTTCATTCAAATATTGAGATTTTGAAGAAAAAAAGGTTTTACAAATGTTAGAATCTGTTCCAAGCCTATAGGGTTATCAGACCAATGATTATTCTAGTTTCATTGAAGTGAAATGGTTGAATATTCAATACCTAACTAGATGGAATGTCAGCCGACTTTTGAATTTGATCCCTCCTTATTGGCTCATCTGGAAGAAAACTAAGAGCTTGAGAAAGTTCTTCATATTATCATTTCACTTGCTCAAAGTTGATGGTTTTCAAAAGTTACCTCCCCCTTCCCAAAACAGAACTCAGTTCTATGTTTATGTGCCTCAATGTGCCTTTTAAACATTTAGGTAGAGTTCAGAAATGTAAATGGTATCTAAAGCTGTTAAATACTGTAACACACTATGTACTAATATTGTAATATGATCCTGGTTGGACAGATCCTAGTGTGAGAAAGTTTGTCAACTTGCTTTCTGAAGGTCAATGGTTTTAATTGGGAACTCTGGTTTCCTCCACTGTTACAGATCTGACTGCCTAAAATCTTGATTGGAAAGGGGGGGGGGGTTAAAACACCATTAGACCCCTCCACAAAAAAATTTCTGACAGATTCTAGAGTGAGAACATTTCTCAGATACTTGCCAAAATACAGCAATTTTATCAGGAACAATTGTTTCCTATGTGATTTCAGAACTTACTGCCTAGATACAAGAAAAACAAAATTGGCCTTTTTACTCCACTCCTCTATTTCTTCTACATAGCTGTTTGCTTCTATAGCAAAGCTGTCATAGCTTAAATTACAAGAGTCTTTGATGTTGACTTGTGAGTTATTCAGTTATTCATAATTTTGAAATTTTTAATTTGAAGCAACATGTAATTTTTTTTTATCAAAAATTGGAATTTGGGCTAATTTGAATTAAAATCCATGGGGATGGTTGAGTTTTCATATGTGTCATGTGTAATCACTAGTCACATACATCACAGTATCTTTCAGAAAAATGCATTTACTGGAAATTATAATTAGATTTTAAATGAACCAAAAGTTTTGCAGATGAAGCAGTAATTTCCAATTCTATTTCTGTCAGATTTTTTTATCAGACACATGGATTACTAAAATACTAATGTTCACTTGCTCATGCATTGTATACCTACCTTGATACTGTACTAATTTTAACATGTTCATATTTTAGTGCAATTTACATTCTTGACTAATTCACGTGGATTTAATTTAGCACAAAATAATTTTTTAGAAAAACACTTTAAGTCAAACATGTATTTTAGCTGTGTATTTAAATAAGTGCTTCTGTCCTAGCACAAAAATTACTAAAATTAATACACTGCTAAAATAAGTATGTTTACAGTATTTCCAATAATCCAAATTGAAATATTTCATATTCTGTTTACTTGTTCAAAGAGATTAATTTCATTTACAATCATTATCTTTTGTAGCAAGTCCAAAGTACCCTAGAACTAAGAGAGGTTCATCGGCCAGTCTGTCACAGGTAGAGGACACAATGTTTCATACAGCTCCTTCAAACGAAAGTCTAGCTCGCCTGGAGACGGGATCTCAACATTCCATGAACAGTAGTTATTCAGCATACAGTCCAGATGATGGCTCATTAAATGGCAGTGTATCAAGATTTTCCACAATGCCAAGGACAGCTAAGAAAGGAAAAATTACTGCTCAACAGGTGCTCATATTAAGTTCACTCTTCTGTTTTAAATCTACATTTTTCTGTTTGTAATATTTCCCATGTATACCAGGTTATTTTTGTGGGGTGAAAATTTCTGAGTAATTTGGTGGTAGTATAAGACTTTCCCAAAGATCAGTTTTTAGCAAGAAATATTTTGTAATTTTGACTTATAAGGCCACATTTTGATCTTTTACTTTAAGTTATGAATGAAGCTATTCACATTGCATTGTAACTGCCTCAATAAATCAGAGGTAGAATGTCTGGTTCGAGATTTGGAAGGTCATAGTTTTGAACTCTTGCCAGGTCATAATTAAGAGTTATAAATTAGAGATACTGCTTTTTTGCCTATAACTCCACATTAAGAGTATAAACAAGTTAACCTAGTGTCAGGATATGATATGGTGTGATGTTAAACAACATTAAAACCATCTAACCAACATTGCATCATTAAAATATCATTCCTTACTGTTAAAATTGGATTGTACTCCAAATGTTACATTTAAATTAAAGGGATTAATTTTACCTTTTAATTTATTGGCCGGGTTGCACAGAGTGCAAATCCAGTTTATAGTATGGCGAATGTCGGGCGGGCGGGCAGGCTGGGAAAATAGGGTACCAACTTCGTGAACTGAACTCCATCTACAGTTTTCAACCAAAAACCTTGACACTTCACAGACTGTTTCTATATATATTGAAGATGTGCACCTGACTTTATGGAAATATTTCAAGATTTTTTCCTGTTTTCCCAGACTTTGAAACTTAGTCACTTTTAAGCAAGTTTTTGAACGGGGGTTCCTACCTGTGAACTCAACTCCTCTTACAGTTTTCAACCTAAAGCCTTGAAACTTCACAGAATGTTTCTATATATATTGAAGATGTGCACCTGACTTTATTGAAAAATTTTTCCCATTTTTCCAGACTTTGAAAAATAGGACGTAGTGACATAAAGTTCCTGCTGCATCTTAAATTATAAATTAACCTAGTTGGAACATAAACAATTCCATACTTGTTAAATGTTTAGCTTAACTGACTTTAAAGGATGTAGTGAAACCTTTATGCCATTACATCCTACTGTGACAGGTTTTAAATTTCAAATCTTTAAAAAAATAGGATTATTATACATATATGAAAGAAAACTACAAAAATGTTTATGTTCTAAAAGTCATTGATTTATTAGCTACTGGATGAAAGTGTGGAAAACTAGTGCTGTTACCCTGTTGCCTATCTGTCCTGTACTGTCCATCTCATCCAGTCCATTTCAATGTAAAGTTTCTGGTGCACATTTTTTCAATTTACTGTAGCTTTAGAAAATGTTAAAATGATTGAGATTTTCCTAATACATTGTACATATATATGCTTGTTTCATTACTCTTTCATATATATTGTCAATGTTTGACCTATTCCCCATTTTTCATGACTTTCTGTGAAGTATAAAAAAACAACTTGTGCACCTTGCTTTGTGCAGTTATTCAAAATTCCTTCCACACTTTACACCCATTCAATAGAAATTTAAAAAAACAACCCAGCCCATTGAGTCTTTGACCCATTTTGGTAATTGTTACAGTATAGGGATGAAAAAAATGAAATGTGTATTTTTGATTTCAGGCTAAAGAATTCGAGAATATGATTGGTTCATTACAGAGTAACCTTAGCGACAAGGACTCCATGTGTCAGTATTGTGCTAAAAAACTAGATATACACATAGGTAAGAAGAGTTATTGCCCTTGACTTTAGAGAAATATATGTAGGGAGGTGTAGTTTATTTTAGCCTTATTCTTATGCCAAAATCTGGATTCATACATAAGTAAGAAGAGTTATTGCCCTTGAGTATGGAAGAATATATTGTTGGATGGTGTAGTTTATTTAGGCCTTTTTCTTCTGCTGAAATCTAGATTCACACATAAGTAAGAAGAGTTATTTTCCTTGAACTTGGAAGAATATAGGTAGAGAGGTGTACTATTTTGGCCTTTTTCTTGTGCTAAAAATGAGATTTACACATAGGTGATATAGTTGTTGCACTTTGCTGAGTGTAGTTTTGTTAGGGGAGATGTGGAATAAGCAGATCATACAGGCTTGCCAAAAACTTGCACACCAGACAAATAAGCAAAACTGTTTGTTGTGATTTGTTTAAAAATTGCTGTAATTGTGATCTGAACTACATTCAATCAGCCAATTTACTGATAATGTACGTAATGCAATGATTTTCTTGCATTCTTAAAATTGATATCATTGATTTGTGGGGTTTTTGTCGAGCCTGGAATCACCATAAGGTGTTACGTTTCCGGTGTCAGCAGCATTTATGTTAAAGTAATGTATTTTCTACTCGATCAAAAACTAACCAGCGAGACATTTAAATTTGTGGAATTCTTGTTTATTTCAGAGCTTTTACAAAAAGAACTTCTTCCTCAATCCATTCAGAATGAAGACGAGATATTACTAGCTATTGCAGGAATAAAACAGGTAATACATGTATTTACAGAAGTCATAGGTTGTGGGACTTTACTAACAAAGCAACCAAGTTTATTGATCATCATCTCTATTTACTTTTCTTATAAAGTCATTCTCTAAAATTTTGGAATTCCCACTTCTTTTACAACCACAATTGCATCAACAACAGATGTAACATTTTACAGTCTCTATACGTTTCTTTTTAGGAAATTTTTGAAATTGATTTAATTACTTTATAACCCACAAGAAATTGAAAAATTAACTCTGAAACAGATTAATTAAATATCATTTTTATGATTTGAAATATTAAAAAATCGAAACAATTTACATGTTTCTTGTGCATATAAATAATATAATAGAGTTAAATTAGACGGATTTGCTATATGATTGCAAGAAATTTGCACATTTATTAATCACGTAAATTAGAGAGAGTAATAAGATGCAAAATATATTATTTTGACACGTTTCACTTGTATTTGCACTGACCATCATCTAGTTATGTAAAAATAAAAATATGAGAATATATATAAATGTCAATACTCGCGAAAAAATTAACTGATGTGAAAATATCCCGATTTACAGTATTTACATATATTCAGTGTAAATTAAAGGCATGCACATACAATTTTAATCAAGACTATTTATTTATTTATTTATTTATTTTTTACTTACATTTATTTATTTATTTATTTTATTTTTTTGTTTCAAAGGTTCGAGATGTTTTAAAAGGCACATTAAAGTTCTCAGAAAATTTAATAGCAGAAGATCCCATCATGAAAGATCATTTCAATCAAGAAGGTGCAAACTCATCACCAGAATCTGATAATTCTGGCACTCAGCCAGAAAAAATGACTATGGTTTCCAACACAACATCTGATCGAGCAAAATTATTTTACATGAGCAGTGAGGAAAATTCCGAGGCGGCAGAATCTCCTACAGATGGCGCTCATCCTTCTAAATATCAAAATAAAGATTTAGAACTCAGTGATTATAAATTGACTCATGGAGGAACTCTTCATTTTGGAGGAAGTAATAGTGCTAAGTCTGGTGGTAGTTGTATTACAGATTACAAATCTTATACCGGAAATGTGGGTCATAGAAAAAATTCAAACCAAAAAAATTCGGGGCCTAGTCCAAATCCCCTTTACCATGATGGTTCTTCAGATTCTTCTTCAGAGGAAGACTATACGTAATGAGCTAGCGTGTTTACTGTTGTTTAGAATCAAAAGGGGAAAGTCACAGAAAAAGGTCAAAAGTTTTGTTTTAAAATAAGAATGTATCTAATACAAAAACACGACCACTGTTACATGTATTTAAAGGTTAATTTGTATTTAGGCAAGTATTTGAGTACATGAACAGTTGTTAACTGAATATGTATAGTAGCAGAATGATACAAGCTGCAGCATCATCAGTCCAGTCATGGATTTGAGCCTCAACCAAGCCATATGCCATTTTCTTCAAGAAGACATTTATACTGCTATTTTTATGATACATTAAGAAATTTTTATTTGAGTAAATTTTCATGAAATTCAACATTTTATTCACTGCAATTTATTTCCACATTATTGATAATAACCAGTGCAAATGTATGGGAAAATACTACCAGTAGATTAAAATGTTTTAGTATTATTTGCATTGTTTCCAAGGTTACTTTCGCCAGAAATAAATTTGCAGGAAAAGATATTCAAAGTTCATTGGTCTCTTTCAACTTTGGATTTTTTTGTGACTTTTTTGCTTATGTAAAGTTATATATATATATATGATTATTTATTTGTGCAATCCTATGTATTATATTACATATATATTAAGGGCTAAAATAATTAGACTATCTATAATTCAGTTGTGTAAATTGATTAATCTGTTGCTTGCTAAACAGTTGTCAGGTGTCTGTAATAGAGTTCTGCTGAATGTTCACTGAGTTATATCCCTTGACGTTTCTGGTAAAAAAAAATTTGTGATGGAGTTAACTTGCATGTTTACTGTGAAATATCTGGATAGCTTCATGAATTTTATTATTTCTGTTTGACATGTAGAATGGGGTATAGCAAAACTTTAAATTTGCTTTTTAAGGTCTTTTATTTTTGATTTTTAAGTGATTGGAGTGTTCCAGTTTTGATTTTTTAAATAACAATAATGAAAATGACTACAGTGATGTAGCCCCTGTTATTTTTTAAAAGTGACTAAGGTATGAATCTGCTGAAATTGTGTTACAAATTATACAAAATCTGACATTGTGCATACACATACACATTCTCTCTCTCTCTCTCTCTCTCTCTCTCTCTCTCTCTCTCTCTCTCTCTCTCTCTCTCTCTCTCTCTCTCACACACACACACACACACACCAGACACAAACACACACTTTCATTAGAATTTCCATCCAAAATATTCATTGTTTTTTGAGCACCTTTAAATGGATACTGCTCCAAAATTTCATTAGACAAGGCTAGTTTGCTCAAATATTTGGGTTGTATTTACTTGAAATCATAGATGACACACCATGGTTAGAATAAATTTTAGGCTGTGGAACAATTGAAAAAATGCACTGTAGTTATTTACAAGTAGTAGCACTACAGTTTTTTATGAAGTAGAATATTAGAATATATTAGATAAATGAAATAAATTTTATTTATTATGAATTTAGAATAAAAATAAATTATTTGAATTGTTTTGTTTTAAGGTGAATATTATTACAATAACATCCATCCTATCCTTGTAGCTGTGAAAAAAAAAAGAATATATGAATAAATAATTAGATTTATCAAATTGGATTTTAAAAATAGGTTTCTGTTTAAACTTTAAAGGATGTGTTAATTATGGCTTTTTTTTCCCCCTACCTTAACATTAGCCCAACAAATTTTCTTTGGAATCGCTAAGTTATTATTATTATTTTTTTTTTTTTTTTGAAAAATTAAAAATATTTTCTTGGTTTTTACACAACACATTTTTTTTTTTTACAATTTATAAAAATATACACAGGTATTAGCAAAAATATTTGGGTTTCTAATAATTCAGATTTTAGTAGGAAAAAGTGTTTTGATGATCAGAACCATGACAAATTTTAGTACCGGTAACTAATTTTCACACTATGTCTGAAATGATTGGAGATGTTCATCTACATGGGCTATTACTATAAAATGATTGTGATGCCAGAGGAGTGTATAAGACATTCATAATCTGATGATGACAGTGTTGATAAAATTTGGAGAAATTAAACTAAACAAGTACTGGCAGTCTGATGGCAGTTCTACAAGAATATGCTCAAAGCTGGAATTACCGGTAAAATAGACTTGTTTTGTACATCGTTATCAGATTATGAATGACCTTAGACCTTAAATACATGGCTCTGAATGGCTTTTTTTAAATAAAACTGATATTTCTGTTTAGGAATTGCAACATATGTTTAAAAAAGCCATTCAGATTCATGCATTTCAGGTCTAGAATGACCTATACTTTAAGAAGTTTGAGCTTTTTGTATACCTGTTTTTGTTCAATATTCTGTTCAATTCTTGTTACCTTTTTGTTGTATTATAATATATATATTTATCTTAAAAATGTTAAAATATTTGATTTAGAATAAATGTTATGAAATAAAAGTATATTTTGGTCTTTTTTTCCACAAGAAATGCAGAAGTATTCTTGTCTTATGACGGACAAAGATTGATCACATTGCACAGCGCCTAGCGCTCACCTTACTCTTCACATTTGCGTCAGCTTTGACATCAGATGTCAAAGAAAGCAAAGAAGGCACAGGTCACAATCATTCCTTAACTACGATTTTCCTTAACTTCAATCAATCAAATTTGAAATCTTAATGACTTTGTTAATTTTTAAAATAATCAAGAATTTAAGTTGTCATTTTGAAAATCACCTCAAACTTATAATATCTGCATTATGTTTTGTCAAAAAGTAATTCCAAAAATTATTGCCAAATTTGATAAATTTAAGTTAATCTTAGGTAAGGAATGATTGTGAAACTGGGGCCAGGAGATTATTTTGTGCTTTTTTGTATTTGCATCAACTTTGATGCCAAATATTAAACGTCAAATGAGATGGAAAAGAACCCATGTTGTGACCTTGAAATTAGAGTCAGCTGATGTCAGATGTTATATATAACAAGAGTATAAGAGACTATGCTACTGTAGATTACTTCGTAAATTCACAACAATTTGAATATCTAAATTCGTGATCGATAGGCAATTATCTCCCTTTCCTAAGGAGACGTGTTCTTAATGTGCTGACCGTAATGACATTTATTGTGTGATTTTTGTAGGAATAAAATATTAGTGTAATAAGCATGAAACGTTTTTGAATTTTATTTTTAGACTTATTTAATTATATTTTGTATGTATTTAATTACTGGCTGTCACATGAAGGCTATTGCATCTAACATGGCATGTTATATATAACTTCCATGGTCATAATCGATTGCCAGCATATTTTAAATTTGGCTTTTTAATTGTGCCATTCTGGGAATATCGCGTGATATATGAATTCATGTCCAATAGTCCTCACAAAAATACGCGTTAATAAATCTCTTGAGATAAAAAAGTAATCTACAGTAATCCTTCACATTTGTGTCAGTTTGGCTGTCAAATGGGAAACATATAGCATAATTGCAAAAGTTCTCATATTTATCTAAATAAAAAAAAAATCTTGACTGGTGTGTTAAACACCATTTCTCCCCTCCACCCCAGAAGTGAAGAGAAGCCTTTTAGGTCACCAGAGTCAAAGGCTCATTGTGACATATAGCATTCATTGTTTGTCTGTCATCATGTGTCAACTTCTTCTCCAGAACCAGTGAACCAATGATGGTGAAATTTTATATGGATGTTCCTTGACCAAAGACCTACCAAGTTTGTGAAGCAGGTTGACCTTAACCTTTATTCAAGGTCACTGTGACCCTAAATAATAAAATCATTTACATCTTCTTGTCATGAAAGGCCTAGAAACTTGAAATTTCAGATATGGCACCAGAGGACTTAGCACTTTGAAGTTTACAAAGCTTGTTGACCTTGACCTTCAAAAAGCTTTAGATATCTTTTTGTCAGAAACCAAAAGGTATAGAAGCTTGAAACATCATATATAGCATTATGCATAAAGCATAAAGTATTCAAGGTCACAGTGACCTTAAATAAAAAAAGCTAAATTTCTTTTTGTCATGAACCGAAAGGTCTAAAAGCTTAAAACTTCAAATATGGCACAAGAGCACTTAACGCTGTTGACCTTGACTTTCATTCAAGGTCACAGTGACCTTAAATAGAGAAAACATTTAAATCTGCATGAAGTTTTCCAAAGAAAAAATAACAGTACTAAATGCCCTCAATAATCAACTCAACTCTTAAACACAATTGTCCATATATGGTAGGTGCTAAAAATTAAAATATGTTTGATCATTTACATGTAGGTGTATATCTGAATTATATATGCTTTCCTTGAGAAGTCTGATCTGAACAACTGTGACTTTTTTGCGTTTACTCTTCCAGTATTGAATTAAAAAGCTATGATGAAAAATTGCACTTAAAATGTATAATGGAATCCGGATCCGGATGATCTGCTACCTTTCCCATTTAGAAATACCTATACGCTATGTACTTCCTAACGATTATTTATGTGACGACTTGGACCCTTTATAACCAACATTGTCAAATGTCTAGTTTTTTTGGTTGCTAAATGAAGGTAATGAATTGAATTTCATTTATTTATTCTTTTCGATTTGCTTGATTTACATCTCCGTAAGGCCATAATAAATTAATACCTAGATTTTCATCCAATTTTTTTTTTTTCAAAACGGGGGCGGGGGACGGATTTTATTTTTTTAATTTTATTTCTCAGCACCAACTTTGCCGAGCTTTCAGACACCACAATACCAGTCTCATTTTGATTGTATTTAATATACGATTCCAAAAATGAAACAACATCTATGACTTTTGTGGTAGGATTACACTCTGTCAACTCGTGTTTTGTGCACAGGGGCTTGGTGTCAGGATTTTTGTAATTTTGTTTTAAAGATTATTTATTTGTGTTTTTATTACATGCGAGGTTGGTACTAGTTCATACATATCGATAACTTTGTAATAAAAACACAAATAAATAATCTTTAAAACAAAATTACAAAAATCCTGACACCAAGCCCCTGTGGTTTTGTGCGACCATTTATTCCATTAATGTCATGGTGTCTGGAACTTGACAGCCATACCAGTTTTTGATTGTTTTTAAGCCTGATTTTACAGTGGCTATAATAAATACCATGTTACAACCATTATGTGAAACAAAGTACTTTCGTTTTTAGCTCACCTGACCGAAAGGTCATGTGAGCTTATGGCATGGCGCGGCGTGTGTATGCGCGTGCATGTGTGTGTGCCTGTGTGTGTGCGTGTGTCGTTAACACCTATTTTCAACTTCTCCTCCAAAACTGCTGGACAGATTTCAATGATACTTGGTCAGAAGCATATATGGGCCGGTGCAATTCAGATTTGTTCATGGCGTTGCCATGGCTACCAAAACTAGGTCAAGGTGACCTAGGGGTCCAAAAATCTTAAAAAATCTTCTTCTCTGAAACCGATGATGGGATGTTTGGCTTCTCTAGGGTCTTAGGCCTATAGTTTGTTCATTTCGTGAAATTTGGTTGAAAAATGGGTCACGCGTTTTTGTGTTTAATTTTAAAAATTTCGTAAAATGGCTTCAAATTGTTATAACTTGACTATTTGAACAGATAATGACATGGGGTTTTCAGTTTGACTTTTCTTGAAATGACCTTTAAATTAGGGTCAAGGTCACTAATCAAGGTCATGACCTAATTTGTGATTTATGCAGTTTTAGGCAATTTTCTTGCAAATATTAAGCGATACATATAATCAAATCATTGTTAAAATGATCAGCATGACAAAATTAAAAAAAGTACGAAGTTACGTAACCATATGATAATCCATGTAGGAGTTGTTGCCCCTGAATGTTATTTTTGGCTTTTAAATACCAAAATTGTGCATCAGCTTGAAAACTATAATCTTTTTGTATAGGCATGTATATTAGAATATTGTAGGTATTGTGACAATAATCATTTTGATATATAGTTCAAGGTCATATGATCAAAGGTCAAGGTCACAGATGCAGAAGAAGACAGAAATTGCTAATTATCTTGAAAACTATTAACTTTTTGTATAGACATGTATATTAGAATATTGTAGTAATTGATATGACGATTATTTTGCTTTATGGTTCATGATCATATGTTCAAAAGTCAAGGTCACAGCTGCAAAAGAAGACTAAATGCTAATTATCTTGAAAACTGTTAACTTTTGTATAGGCATGTATATTAGAATATTGTAGTAATTGATATGGCGATCATTTTGATATATGGTTCAAGGTCATATGTTCAAAGGTGAAGGTCACAGCTGGAAAAGAAGACATAAATTTCTTATTATCTTGAAAACTTTTAGCTTTTTGTATAGGCATGTATATTAAAATATTGTAGGAATTGATATGACGATCATTTTGATATATGGTTCACAGTCATATGTTTAAAGGTCAAGGTCACAACTGCAAAAGAAGACTTAAATTGTTAATTATCTTGAAAACTGTTAATTTCTTGTATAGGCATATATATTACAATATTGTTGGTATTGCAGCAACGATCATTTTGATATATGGTTTAAGGTAATGTGTTCAAAGGTCAAGGTCACAGCTGCAAAAGAAGACATAAATTGCTAATTATCTTGAAAACTATTAACTTTTTGTATAGGCATGTATATTAGAATATTGTAGATATGGTTCTCATTTTGATATATGGTTCAAGGTCATATATTCAAAGGTCAAGGTCACAGCTGCAAAATAAGACTTTAATTGCTAATTATCTAGAAAACTGTTAACTTTTTGTATAGACATTTATATTAGAATATTGTAGGTATTGCAGCAATGATCATTTTGATATATGATTCAAGGTCATTGGTTCAAAGGTGAAGGTCACAGCTGCAAAAGAAGACATAAATTGCTTATTATCTTGAAAACTTTAACTTTTTGTATAGGCATGTATATTAGAACATTGTAGGTATTGACTTGGTGATCATATATGGTTCAAGGTCATATATGTTCAAAGGTCAAGGACAAAGTTTTATAAGTATATTAAAATTTGATAATTATTTGGAAATTATTCATTGCATTACAGTAACTTCATGCATATTATATGCTACTTATAAATGAAATGTGACTGGATATATTTCTGATAAAGTTTTGTGGGAGAAAAAAAACCTGAGAAAACTTGTAAAGTTTCTATACCTAATATATTGTCTTTTGCGCTTTGCAAACAATTTTGGACATATCCTCAGGTGAGCGTTAAGGCCCATGGGCCTCTTGTTGAAAATCTGTCTGCAACTTGATCGGACACCTTCGTATAATCCTATGGCTCACGGAGCCCAAAACACTCTTTTTTCGTTGTTACAACACAGAACTCGATCGGAAACCAGTCAGTTTTTACTTATTACGTTATGGCTTATGGAGCGAACCGATGTGTTATAAAAGCCAGAATCGAAACCGGACACGAGTTCAAAATATGAAAATAAAATAAATCGGGGCGGGTGTTGAAATAGGGGGCAGGTGGGGATGAAAATCTAGGTATTAATTTATTATGGCCTAAGACAAAAGTCTTTTTATGTGCATTTTTCCTTTTAAAGATTTGATATATTTGTTCTCCATTTCTGGCTCGACGGAAAAGCATACAATTTTTGGTGGCTATACCAGTATTTGTATGGGCTATTTAAACTGCTCAAGGTTCGGACAGATAAAGTCTGCTGATACTGATAGACTATTCCACACATTTGTGCCGCGAGAGATAGAACTAGGCCTAAATGACGACACCGTTGTTCAAATGTTGTTTACATGTACTCTGTCTGATCGCTGAAGAATGTTCAATGAAGAAATGTTGGCTTTCTCTGTGAGTTGTGATTATTATCTTATAAACTCCGAACATTCTGGTCAATTTCTTCAACATTCCAGGTTGGTTTACAAAGTGTCTTACTCATTGGTTTGTTAATAGTGAACATAACCATATTACCACAATTTTGCTCTCCGATACAGGTTTCAGCATTTTTGTGGACTGGATATTGTATGCATTCAATATATGCTTCAGATTGTCTTCATAAGTGACCTGTAGTAGACATTTTTAGGCACAGGTCAGTGAGGTCACTCTCAGGAAAAAACTTTATGGAACAAAATCGTAGTAAATATAAATATCTGTTTTATCATTTAAAATACTGCTTAGAATGCATTGCTAGGTGACATCTAAGCACTTGATGAACACTTTATGTCATAATAAAGACTATCATGTCTTCTAGCTAGGTGAACATCTCCAATTTAACATGAGATGATAAAGGTTTTGGTACATATATATATATATATATATATATATATATATATATATATATATATATATATATATATATATATATAATTAAGGACATTTTGTGATGTAGATTTTTTAGAAATCTTTCATTTTAAAATATGAGTCATTTTTTATTCCAGGATACTCACTTACACAGCATGTAAAAATGGAAAAATGGCAAAAAGACCAGTCATCTGAAATTAAACTGGAAAAAAATTGCTACCCTTCAATAGCTCAGGAGGGACAGTTAAAAACAGGACAATGGCAAACAGACATGTCATCTGAAATTAAACTAGAACAGAATGATTATTCTTCTACAGCTCAAGAGGGACAGATGACAGCAGAAGAAAGGCAAATATACCAGCCTGCTGGAGCTAAACTAGAACCTTATGATAACCCTTTTACAGCTCAGGAGGAACAGATAATAACAAGACAGTGGCACACAGACCAGCAATCTGAAACTAAACTAGAACAAAATAGCTACCTATCTACAGTTGTGAAACAGGAAATAATAGAAGAGTGGGAAGAAGACCACATCTCTGAAACTACCCAACCTGTACATACAAAAATTCCTCCTAAATTGTATGTATACAGTATGGATATGAAAGTCCTTTCTGACAAAGAGGTTGCACTAAAACCATGGGCAAGAGAAGGTGGACAAATAAGTGAACCAGTTCATAATGGACCTCCTTATGAATGTGATATTTGTGGTAAACAATTTTCAAAATCTCGAAATCTCTCAAGGCATAAAAAAGTTCACTCAGGATTAAAACCATATAAATGCGATATATGTCAAGCCCAGTTCGCTCATGCATGTAGTCTTGCTCAACATAAGTTTATACATTCTGGTCGTAAACCTTACAAATGTGATATCTGTAACAAACAATTCTCACAGTCTGGAAATCTATCACAGCATAAACTGGTCCATTCTGGTCAAAAGCCACACAAATGTGATATTTGTGATAAAGAATTTGCCCATTCAGGTAACCTTTCACGACATAGACTAGTGCATACAGGAGAAATGCCATATAAATGTACAGAATGCAACAAACAGTTCACTCATCATTTTAGTCTCAGTCAACACAGGTTAATTTGGCACACAGGACAAAAACCTTTTAAATGTGACATGTGTGATGCTCAGTTTACAAACTCGGGAAATCTTCGCCAACACAAATACATTCATACTGGGGAGCGTCCAAGGAAATGTGACTTGTGTGATGAACAGTTTAGACATTTAGGTAGTCTGGCTAGGCATAAACAGAAAGTACACAATGTGTCCAAAGACGTTAAAAGTGAGGATAGGAATTAACTTATTAACAAAAAAGTGATTTTAAAAAGGCAGAACAGAAAAAAAAGTTTTACTGAATGAGAAGTGGTGCTATTGGACAGGACAGGGGTTTTATTAAACAAGAAAGTGGTGTTCATCAACAGGTGATGTTATTGGAAAGTGAAGTGGTTTTATTGCACAGAAAAGGTATTCCAAATGGTAGTAGAATTATTAATGAAAGAAAGATAAATTATATGGGCAAAAGTATTAATCAAGGAAGTGTGGCTGGTGTATAATGAACAAAAATTCTGTTACTAAACTGAGGAATGCTAACTAAAGACACTTAACATGAACTGCAGGACAGTTAAAACAGTGAACTGATGGATAAATAAAGTAAAAATAGTTTTCCATTAAAAGAAAGATAAAATTGTAAAAAATTTACATAGTTCATTTACAAAGTTCAGTAGATTGGTCCCATGGCCAATAAACCATTAACTGTCATTTAAAGGTATTTTTCAATCCCAAAACTCTTTATGGTTTATGAATTCGGTTGACCTTGACCATCATTAAGATCGAAGGACTTTTAATTGTTGAACACTCACTCAAAACTTTATGTTCAGCATCCTTTTAGGAAATGCTTGCAAATTTACATAAAAAGTTGAACTTGAGGTTCATTCAAGAATCATTCCATAAAACATAAATAACTGAAGGCATAGAAGCTTGAAACTTTGTATACAGCATTTGTGTACCTTGAGAATCTAGTTTGCAAAACTGGATTGATCTTGAAATTCACTAAAGGTCACAATCACCTTGTATTGTAATAAATTTTTAATATGAGCTTTTTTGTATATAGTGTATACTAGTAAGTCACAACAAATAAGATTTTTACACTATACTCTTAGAATTGTTATTGTTATAGTGTGCTATTTCTTTTTAGAATCTAAAGCGCGCACTTCCATGATTTCAGCTCCTCTCACCACCTGGGTTTGAATCCCACTCGAGACAGTTTGTCAGTTGGCTTGTCAAAGGCACTCTGGTTTCCTCCGATCCCAGAACTGACTGCCTAAAAATAAGTGAAAGAATCTTGACTGGGGCATAAATTAACATTACTCCACCCTTTTTAGGAAATATGTAATTTATATTGACAATATATGGAGAACATATTAAGTATTTAATAGATATCAAATGTTATATATTTAATATTTATGAAGTTTAAATGAATAATCTAGGTTTTGCTGTTGTACTTTAGTACATGTATGTCAAAGATTCAAAAATGCACTACATAAAGAATATAGATGGAAATACAGTTAGAGTGTCCTCATTGAGAGCTTTAGGCCACTGCAGTAGCTCAGTTGGTAGAGTGCTCGCTCCGTACGTGGAAGGTCGTGGGTTCAAACCCCGGCCGGGTCTGACCCAAGACTTGAAAGTGGGTAGTGACGGTTCTTTCGCCAAGCTCTCAGCATTACGAAATGAAAGTCACGGTTCTTTCGGATGGGAACTTAAAATAAACGAGGCCCCGTGTCATGGCAGGCATGGCACGATAAAGAACCCTGCTGTATAATGCCATCAGCGCAACGCACACGCAAAATTTCTGCACTTTCGTCTAAAGCTGGCGACGTTTCGATATAAGAGAAATATTCTTGACTGGGACGTTAAACACCATTACTCAACTCAACTGAACTCATTGAGAGCTGGACGTCGTGGGTTCAAACCCCCAACGGATAATATATAAAACTTTAAAATTTGAGATAATGCTTCCTCCTCGGCACTAAGCTTTTAGAGGACAGCGTAATGACTAGTTCACCCAGCACCAGGATAATGAACTGGTGATATTTTTTCTGCGGCAAACTGACTCAGTGAGCTAGCACCTTACCAAAAAGTCCCCCAAGTGCGCGCGAATACACGGCAGACCTAAATACACACTTGCATATCTCACGCATACACGAACTTGCTTTTGGATTAACCCATAGAGATAAATGACATAAGCTGAAAAATTGCTGATGCGACGCTAAACAACACTACAACATTTACAACAACCTAGACCATACCCTCGTTGTTACTTGATGCGGACATAACGAAGAAAAAAAAAAACCGGTAAGATCAAGTGAGGTAGAGAACTTACTTTCGTATAATAAGGGGCGTGGATAGGAACTAATAATAATCGATGCAAAAAATAGAAGCGCTAAAGGAACTTCAAACCTTGGGTGTCCGGGGGCATGCTCCCTGTAAAATGGTTAATTCTGACAACGCCTAGATATTTGTTAAGACCGTCCGGATAGTAAGTAGCCTCATAGTAAGCTACGTTCCTGATAATAGTCCAATTCATTGGTTTTTATTTGTACTGAAAAAAACCTTGCAAGAAACCCTGAATAAATTCATAACAGCCTACTGTATTTCTGCATTTCTCGGAAATATTTAATAGCTTTGTAGCTCGGTACGTCCATCAATACATCCCAATCCATACCATCATTGAAACGCCACCAAAACGGTCATGCTAAACAAAGCAACAGGCAACATAGCGTTCATTTACAACACACCGTACATGCCTTCTGCTGTCGTGAAAGTCAACACAAAAGTCAGATTCGTACGTGAAAAGGACAGGATTCAATTGACACAGTTGCCTATTTTGGTGATTATTTGCACATAATCGTCTGGCGGTGTCAGAACAGGACGAACAGCTAGTCTGTACGCACGCAGATTAGAATGATGAAGTCTGTTTCTTACTGTGTGACAAAAAACCCTGCCTTTTGATTGATTGTCTGAAAGGCCGATTGTTTAAATGTACAGCAGATTCAAACCTGTTTCATTGAGCAAAAATAACAAGGTAACGGTCCTCTCGGGCTGCAGTGGCTTATGGTCCACCTGAACGAAGCTTTTCTGTAAAACTGTCAGTGTGCTGGAATCGGTTCCACAGCTGTGACACTTAAAATTTTATGCAACTGCCCATTGGTTCTGTCCAGATTGCAACATTTCAACAGCTTGGCCAGTCAAATGACGCCGCATTATAGATAAATGAATAATAAGGTTTACAGATGCCAATTAATTAACAAAATGTGGAGTTTCTTACAGAAGTAAGCATAAACCAAAAATGACATACACCTTCGATCTTCCAAAACCACTTTTATTTAAACCCCATGCTAATGTATTTGTTAATAACCGGATATACACCAAGAACATGTGCTAACAACAACTGTAATTATTAAAGCAATAGATCTTAGTATAATATGAAGACATTTAGATGTTATTATCGTTTAATATACCTTATATAATAATAATAGTAATGATAATAATAATAATAATAATCTTTATTAAACCAATTAAGGGCCCACACAGGGGCATCAAAATCAATGAGGTAGAACCTCAAATTTAACTAAAATTAAACATTAATTGAAATATTTATTACAAATAAAATGTACCTTTACACTACAGTATAGCAGTTTTCCTGAACCAGACATTCCCAGCAAATACCACATCTTCATTATTAGAAAATTGCTACATAATGCATATTATAATATTAATAATAATAAAGATATGTATAGTAATAATAATAATAAACATCTCTGTTTTAAGTAACAGTGTATGGTATTCATCGTTTATTGATTTGATAGTTCTGTCATCTATTTAAGGCATCGATAATATACTGACCAAGCTTTGTTAATATAATCAGATTTTTATTTGTAAAAAGCCAGAAAAATCTATCTTCAATAGAGAGATTGTTAAAAGTTTTACAATATTATAAACAACACTTGTGAGATCTTTTCTTAAATCATTGTATAATGGACAAGTTAGAATAAAATGTTGTTCAGTTTCGACAGAATTTAGGTAACAAAAATGACATATTCTCTGGCTTCTTTCTAATTTGTTACTTAATTTCTGATATCTGCCTGTTTCAATGTGTAAATATGAGCACTAATCCTATATAATATTTCTGTAAAATTCGACTCTTAACTTTTTTAAACAGTTTTCAAAAGGGACTAAAGTACCGCGAAGCTTCACAAGGTGTTTTTCCCTGTACCGAATTATCCATCATTCATTTTAATTGCCTTTTAAGAATATACACAAGCATTAAAATAAAAAAAAAGGTTTGCTGTTAATAAGGTAATCACACACACAAACACACACACACACACACACACACAACACACACACACACACACACACATACACACACACACTTTTGGAAGATTAATGCTCCGTGTCACGGTGGTATTCGAAACATGTAATATTATTTTTCTCATAAGAAGAACTTCCATATTTTTTTTGAAAATCCTGTTTGTTTCGGAAAGTCACCAAAATTTACTGTAAATTAGATGACATGAAAACATAAATAAAGTTTTAAATGAAAATAATTTGCATTTTTATTATGTTGTTTAAAATACCTTGCTCAATACCAAGTAATAAAAAGTACACTATATCAAACTTTTCTAACATAAAAGACGTTTAAAATATAGTATCTAATTTCGTCTAGCATTTAATGACCCTGAAAATGTTCAATTTGATTTTTTTTCTCACATTTGTATTGGATAACGATATACTGCATTGACATAAATCAGTTCTGTATCGATCATATTGATTATATACAAGGAGTGTATATGGTTAGGGCCTTGTTTGGTCCTATATATTTCACCAGTCAGGAAACTCTGTAATCACGACCATACTCTCTCTCTCTCTCTCTCTCTCTCTCTCTCTCTCTCTCTCTCTCTCTCTCTCTCTCTCTCTCTTTCTGGGGCCCCGGTGGCCGAGTGGTCTAAAGCGCGCACTTACGGATCACAGTGCATCTCACCGCCTTGGTTTGAATCCCACTCGGGACAGATCCTAGTGTGAGAAAGTTTGTCAGTGCACTTGCCGAAGGTCGGTGGTTTTCCCCGGGTACTCCGGTTTCCTTCACCATCCCAGAACTGACCGCCTCGAAATAAGTGAAAGATTCTTGAATGGGACGTAAAACACCATTACTCCACTCCTCTCTCTCTCTCTCTCTCTCTCTCTCTCTCTCTCTCTCTCTCTCTCTCTCTCTCTCTCTCTCTCTCTCTCTCTCTCTGGGGATGGTTGTGATGGGGATGAGTGGTTGTGATATCATTACAGACATCTCATGTTAACCAGACTTTTTAACTAAAAAAGTTTTTGATTCGCTGAAAATTAAACACAAAATTTATTCGTAATTACAGTTAAACCTCGCGTAACAGCACTTTCGCTTTTATGTACACTTTTTTTAAGTCCAAAAATCAATATTTTCAAATTAAAAAAAATGAAAATAATAAATAAATAAATAAATAAATAATGAATGAAAAAATAGATAAATAAATAAATAAATGAAGTAATTAATTTTAAAAATCCTTTAAACGTTCTATAACGCCAAAGCCGGACTGAAAATAGTGAAAATAAATTGAGATTTGTTTATGGGCAATATTCATTCCTTTATATACACACCCCATAAGTAGCATATCGGTATTGGTATATTATAATCAGATTGCAACATAAAAGGTGAATCTCAAATGATCGGGAATTTTTTTATTACCTTTAATTTAAAGTTTTATTGCAATTCCTCTGGCTGACACGGTTCATAATCTGCGTATACTTAATAATTCGTTTTATTAAGCGAGTTGAATAGACAAGAGAGTTAAACGGTTTCTATAGAATAATCACGAATAAAAGAAAAGAAATGTTTACTCATTAAATGTAAAATATATTTAAATTTTGATGATGGTATTTTAGAAGATTAACACCGACCAATTTTTAAATGAAATTGTAACAAGTAAGTAAATCTCTCTCTCTCTCTCTCTCTCTCTCTCTCTCTCTCTCTCTCTCTCTCACACACACACACACACACACACACAAACACACACACTTTCCTTTTCTCTCTCTCCTCACATTCTCTCTCACACACACACATACCGTAACACACACACACACACACCACACACACACACACACACACACACACACACACACACACACAGTCATTCTCTCTCACACATACATTCACACACACGCACTATTCTCTCTCTCTCTCTCTCTCTCTCTCTCTCTCTCTCTCTCTCTCTCTCTCGCAATAGTGTCATGTGCAAATTCATAATATTATTTTTCAAATAAAGTATTTAAAATTTGCTGCGTGCAAAAAATCATTTCTTTATTTTATTTAAAATCTAAAATTTGCACATGACACTATTTTAATTATTTTCTTAATTTATTCAGGAATTTAGGATGTCATTTTGAGGATCACTTCTAAATTTTATTTGTCAAAAATATTTAATCGTGGTTTCGAAAGAGTTTGCCATAATAACTAGATTTAAGATTATAGAAATCTTATCGAAGGAATAATTGTAAAACTAAAGCCTGACCAAATCGAAAATATGTGTATAAATGACTCTTTTAAATAAGTTTATTTATTTATTTATTTATTTATTTATTTATTTATTTATTTATTTATTTATTTATTCGTCGGCACTAACTTTCAAGTATAATCTAAACACAAATTGCATGGACATTTAGTTCCAAACTGAAACATTTCGTTTCTAAGTTACAATATAGTAACATTAGAAGGCACTTTATTAATTGAAAACAGAACTGTTAAAATCCAATTAAAACTGGAGTCACGCGTCTTAGGTTTCGATAATGACGACATCTCTCGCATTGGTAAAACAGTAGGTGATTTATGACCGCTATGTACAGAGGATGGCAATAACTATTCATTAAAACAGTCCGGGCCACAAAAAAATTACGAAACGAACATCTCTAATGAACCTAAATGAATTCAATGCATTTTGTGTTATTCGCAATTTGTTTAATATGATTATATTTCTGTTTAGGAAATGGAGCAGTTTATATTATTTTGACAAGTTGAACTATTATTCAACATAATATAAAAATCAGAAATGACTGCGCAATGATGCATTGAAGGCACCAGCGCAAACGTCAACATAAGTCTTTGTTGAGTTCAAAATCAATTTCTGCCATTCTTGAATTGACGTGTTTGGTTATTGGTAAATTCCCACTTTTTCATTGAGAAATAACCAATATAATCGTCTCCTGATTTTTAAAATACCAGATATGCCCTGCAGATTTCGATCGTGTAACTTGAGCTTCGTTTAGGGTGGTAGTAGAGGCCAAGTGGGTCAATATAAAACGGCATATGAACCAAACGTCTTTAACCTTCTTGGCTTAAATTCCACTCGAGGACAAACCCTAATGTTAAAAAACGATTTTAAGTGCACTTGTCAAAGTTCAACTACTTTCCCTTGGTATTCCATTTTCCTCTTTAAACTGCATAAAACTGACCATCACCGTGCAAGTAAAAATCCTGGACTTTGCATAAAACAGCATTACATATATTTACTTTTCCACTCTAAGCCTTTTCAATACCACTTACGGATCACATTGCCTCTCACCGCCTGGGTTCGAATCCCACTCGGGACAGATCCTAGTGTGAGAAAGTTTGTCAGTTCGCTTGTCGAAGGTAGGTGGTTTTCTCCGGGCACTCCGGTTTCCTTCAACATCCCAGAACTGACCGCCTCGAAATAAGTGAAAGAATCTTGACTGGGGCGTAAAACACAATTACTCCACTCCACTTTCAATATAAAGAAGTTTGTAGGTTTAATGTTGTTTTACGTCACATTAACAACCAACAATAGCTATTATTTATTAATCTCGAGGTTAGGTGGGCAAGTGTTTCTGATCGGCACTGTACTGCATGGTACGCGGTAAAGCGCCTTTAAAGTGCTAATACACTCAGCCCCAACGTCTCAAATAAACAATGCAGACCACTCAGTCCGTAATGCTAATACCGCTCTGTAAATGGGAGGTCGTGGGTTCGAACCCCGACCGGGACTGACCCAAAATTTGAAAGTAGGTTGTGACTGTTCTTTCGCCAAGCACTTGGCATTACAAAATGAAAGTAAAACCTTTTCGAATAAACCATGCCTCGTGTCACGGAAGCCGTGATACGATAAAAAAGATCCTGCTGTATAATGCCATCAGCGCAACGCACAGGTAACAGTTCTGGACTTTCGCCTATATATGGCGACGTCTCGATATAAGTGAACTATTCTTGACTGGGACGTTAAACGACATTACTTAACTCAACTCTTTTTTACTAACACCTAGCCGACCCATAAGTGGTGGAAATGCGAGAAGTAACGGACAAAAAGTCTTTATAAATTTTATGTTTATTGATCAACTTTACTATCAGTTTCGTGCAGGTCTATAGGAAATGCTTGTTTTGTTTTATTTATAACGCTAAAGAAAATTAAATGTTGTTTATAAAGCCCTCAAACTCAAGGTTGATATGACTTGGCTTAAATGCTTTTTGTGCAAAACCTAGCCTCCTTAAAAAAAGAAAAGCCGTGTTTAATTACAATTTCTACTTCACAATAATATAGACAAGTGTTTTTTGAATCCGAGTGCAATGCACATAACGTCTTATTATTCATTCAATTTATCTATTGATATTTTTTATGATAAGAACTACGGTTATCAATCTGCAATGACATTTTAAAAGATTTTTATGTTTACTTAATTGATTTTTAATTAATTTAAGAATATTTCAACAGTTTAAATGATATTTAACAGTTTGTTAATATTTTAAATGCTTTCTGGTCTTTCTGGTTTTAAAATTGACAATACATTTGTATCATCAAAATTGGAAAAAAAATCAATTAATCAATTAAACAGTAAAATAATAAATAAAATTTTTAAAAAATCGATATTTCAAAGAATTCCATTTAGAGAATATTACACAGTAAACTTTGCTATTTTTTTTTTTTTTAAAAGTTGCATTTTATGCTTTTGTCTTCTCCGACTAATCATCTCCCAATCCAAGGATACACAATAATGAAGCAATTGAATTATAAATCATATTATTGATTTCAATATAAATATTTGGTTCTAGTCGATTAATATACGTTATGTAATATTAGAACCAATTCTAGTGAAATTTCGATTTATTTGCTCATTAAATTTTATCAGGCAATATTTAGATACAGTTGTCACACTGAATAAGCATGGCATCTGATTCTTGTAAACAAACCTTGAGTTATAAATGATTTTAATTTGAAAAAATGTCAAATTTTCGTTTAATAAACTGTTATTTTTTGATTTGTTGAAGCACTATAATATTTGTATTTGTTCTTAATTTCATGGTCATTTGTGAAGAATCACGTGACACGGATAGATTTAGTATTTTATAAGATTTTGTTTCCGGTTTTTACCTTGAGTTGTATTTGTTTTGTTTTTTATTTTAGGCGAATTAATAAAGGATACAGTTGCCGTTTTTAGTATTTGTTGGTATATTTGATAAGAAACTTTGAGTAAACAATTATAGACATGAAAGCGATCTTGTAAATTTTGGAATGGAACCAAAGAAGCTCAATAATGATTAAAGCCAAAAAATTGATGTTGCTGATAATTCAGACTATAATGACAAATAAGTAGAATTGATATAAGCGTTGTAGAAAAATCGAAAAGGATTATGCTACAATAGTAATTGTTTACGTTTTTTTCGGATAACACCCATATAACGTTATCAGATTCATGATTGTAGTAGTTGGTTGTCATTTTTGACAAGGAATCACTCCTTCATCCTTATTTGGTGAACGTAATATGACGTCAGATCTATAAAGCAATGTCACTGTTTTTAGAAACCATAGAATTTAGAGATACGAAGAGGACCATCAACAGTGTTAACGCATTTTCGAAACATAGACGACACATTATGCATTATTAGTGAAAATTTCGGAATAAACAACCGGAAGTGCAAAAGATATAGCTCTGCTTGACTTTTATTATTCAAAATGGCTTGCAGGTCACAGAATAACTAGAGTGGTATTTAAATCTAGAACTTAATAGATGAATAATGGAATTAATCATTAAATCACGTGGTACCTCATAACGCTTGTGCGGTGCAATTATTTTAGTTGGCAACGGAACCGGCAAAAGATGACGTTTTTCTGTAAAAACGACGCTATAGAATTCCTTATCGTTCCACATTTACTTTGAAAGCACAAGAAGCACCGACAGATTCCATTAAATAAGGCTGCACTGTTTTCAAAGTTTTCCTAGAAAATGTTTTCTAATAATAGTGATTTGATACAGATTCGAGACAAACTAAACTCCACTTTGTTTCCAGTGGTAATACTACTGTGTTTATATATAGTCTTTGGATTATTCGGAAACATTATGCTTATAGTGTATTACAGCTACAAAATTAAACGGAACCCCTCGTTTATTTTCATTGTTGCTATGGCGATATCCGATTTAGTGGTGTGTTGTACGTCAATACCCTTAGAAATTGTAGACGTCATAGAGTTTTACACGTTTCCCAGTGGTATAGCATGTAAGTTGCTCCGAACTATTTCTTACTTTGCTGTTTCAACATCTGGACTATTTTTGTTAGCAATTGCTGTTGACAGATATAGAAATATCTGCAAACCTTTGCAGAAACAGATATCAACACAACAGGCCAAGAGAATAATCATTGTCATTATTGTTTTCGTTTGTTTTATGGCGTGGCCTAATTTAATTTTTTATGACGTTAAGCGGATTAATATTGAAAAGGATCATGGCGTCATGAAGTCAGAGTTAAACTTAACGCATGCGCAATCAGTTATAGGATACGACTGTACAACAGGAATCGAAGATAGACTCTTTGTTACTATTTATCATACAATTTTATTCTTGTGCTTTATTTTAACGGTGTTTTCTTTAATTATTCTCTATTACCATGTTGTGAAAGAAGTTATCCGCATGAAAAACTTACGGAGACGCATGTTTGTCTCCGGAAAACAAACTTTTAACAAAAATGATAAACAGTCGTCACGTAAAATTAATCATAAAAATTGCGAAGACAGAGAATCACCATTTAAAGAATTTACAGAAACCAAATATACTGATACTGATAATTCAGTTCTTGATATGTACCAAGAGTGTTCGAATAATTCACATGACAACAATAATTTTACAGACAGCAATCGCATTAGTTTTACTAATCCGGCGCTTGATGTGTACCCTGAGTGTTCAAATATTTTACAAGACACAAAGAAATTAAAGCAGTGTGACGATAAAGACAATAAGACGATTGAAGAAAGTCGACTAAACTCGAAGCAAATTTATGTAACCATTATACATGTTTATTATCCTTCCACGTGTGCCTCTTTAAATACAAATTTTAAAGGAAATAAATTTCACGAAAATGTTGAAAGTAACGGTTTAGAAGCTAATTTAGACAAACCGCAGGATGATTTTAGAAATGGAGAACAAACTTATTGTTATGAAAAAGACGAACCGTCAGAAGCTAATTGTACACTTTCTAAAAACACCCATAACGGTGAAAGTACGTTAAACTTCAATCCGATTTCTAACTATGACGGACCTAATAGAAGACAATCACAGTCTAATGCTAATCGGATACATAAAAAGAAATTTACATTTATAGCACTGTCAATAACAGGGGCTTTTATAGTGAGTTTTCTACCATATTTGTCATTGATGGTCTGGCAGACTTTGTCAGATGATATGACGCAACTGTTCGGAGCAAGGCTTGTAGTTTTCGAAATATTCATACGATCATGGCTTTTGAATAGTGTAGTAAACCCAATAATTTACGGGTTTTTCAATTGCCACTTTAGAGAATTTGTCATCTCCCTTCTCTGTAGGCTTTGCTGTTGTCTATCAACAAAGCCAAGAGAATGAAACTGTAGGAAAACTAGTTTCGGATGCTCGATATGAGATGGTTGCATTTTGGTCAAAATATAGATGTTTGTTCGGTGGATAGTGAAATTAATGACCAAACAATAAAAATCACACGTATGTAAAATAAAAATATTAATGACCTGTTAGTAGAAAGTTATTGGATGGTTGGGTGTCTCAAATGATACTCTTATCACTTATCTTATCATTTACTCCAATGTTAAAGTCTGTAATTTTTACCGGTGTCGCCAGCCAGACAGGAGGTGCTTACCCTTCCGACTTCACTTCCTTGATGGCAGTTCACGTGTATAACTGAATTGGACAGTTTTCAAAGTTTAATATATATATATATATATATATATATATATATATATATATATATATATATATATATATATATATATTTACTTTGGTGTGGGCTGTTTTTTGGACATAGACTGCTATGTTTATGTTTTATTTATTAATTTAATGAGCAATAGTCACAATGTGTTTTTGGAAAGTTTTCTAATTTACTCGTTGACTTTTTTGTTTTCTTGATTGTATTGGCTATTGTCAAAAACATTTATTCAATTTTCAAATATCTTTCTAATATTCATAAACGAAGTCACGCCTTTTTTCAATTCCACCTGCTCCTTATAACCTAGTCCAAGTCTTTTACTTCTTTCGGTGTTTTGCATTGCATTAAGCTTATGTACTTAGATGTTTTAAAAATATTTAGTCTCAACATGTTGTAAACATTTCATGTCGTGCTTTGCCTTGACATATTTATGATACAATTGTATTGTTTCGTGTTCTTGGTTGATGATTCATGTTTTTTTTTAGATTAAAGTACACATTCTTTTATATTTAATACTACTGATCTCATAAGTAACTTACTTTGAAATGATATAAAATGTACATAAAAGATAATTATAGAGAGTTGATTATTATTTTAAGTTCAGGTCAATGCACATTTTCAAAAATTTGGTAAAATTAAAATTTTATTCTTTAAATCCGTTTCTAAAACACAATAAAAATAAATAAAAATATCTACAGATGATGAACATTTTTGCACAACCTCAAAAAGTACTTAATTTAGAATTCAGTTTTTTCCGTTTGCAAAGATCGGTAAATTCGTTATAATATCAACTTCATTCCCCAAAAAACCTTCAAACAAATGTAGCCCAAAGACAAAATTTTTTTTCATTATACTTTATGTGGATATTTGATTTAAAGCCGTTGTCAATTTCACTAATAAAAACCACGCCCATCGTGCTGACAGGAGTTAATCCATAGCAAGATGTGTTAATTTTTTCATTACTGTACTCGTAACCCGAGCAATACCCAGCACTCAAAAATATCACACTCCGTCACCGATTAATACCGAAAATTAGTTTAGCCTTATGTTGTCAACAGCGGCTGTTTGTAAACAATGGTGTTAGTGGACGTCACAGACGATGTTTTATTTATTTCTATTGTTTCAGTTTTTTAAAGTTCATCTTCAAAAGATAGTTAGTAGTTCATGATTCTGACAATCAGAAATGAACGGAGCTGTACACATGTATTCTTTTTTTCTCTTCAACTAATTTTTGTTATTAATTTTTGTCTCCAAAGTACTTGTATTTGTTATTTATCAAGACTGTTGTCTTTTTATTTGATACTCTCATTTCAAATTTCAAATGCATTAGAAAAGTTTAAAGTTAAATTATTAAGGTAATCAAGGAAGAGGGTTCAGAAAAAAAAAATTAGTAGAAAAATTATGGCATGATCGACAGCCCAAAATTCTGGTCCAATAGCATTTGTAAAAACTATGATTGGCTATTTAAAAAACTATTGAAAAGTCTTTAAATAAATAAATCAAAACACAAACGGACCAGTCCGGTCCATGTTCATATTATAATAAAACAGTATTAAAAAAACATTTCTTTTGCAATAATTCAATTCTTTTTTGTTTCAAGCATTTTGATTGGTCAAATCTTTTCTGTTATTTTTGCATAAAAGAATTGGCTCTGTTACCAGAACTACTTTTCTGAAATTTTTCTTGCGCAATGGTGATGTAATTTTCTTTACTTATTATTAATTGAAGTTGTAAAAGTTTTGAGAACATATTTTTTTATGAATTGAATTATAAGAAATGAAATAAATTTTACTTTTTGTTATGGAAAAATGGAGAATTGGACATTTTGCACACGCAACATCATTCGCTATGCGAATTATGCAGTGTGCGAAATGTCCAATTCTTTCATTTTTCCATAACAAAAAGAAAAATTAATTTCATTCCTTTTAACAGCTAAGGCAATCAGGAATATGACCTAATACAAGTTTATAATAGAAACAGCAAAACAAAATAAGCCAAGCCATATCAATCGTATTATAGGACCATAAAAACAAAACAAGGATTAAACAAGATTATATTCTATAACGAGGATGTTTTTTCTCACCTCACGTTCAGAGATTTCTGTCATGGATCCTGGAAGACATTTTCTTGTCTAGCCTAAGACCGACAATCTGCACTTCGAGTTCCAAGAATTGGTGCAATCAAGTAAGATATTTACTTTCTTTACAGGTTACTTGTCTTATCGTACTAAAGATACCAACATTTGGTCTTACGGAATGTAATCATCAACAAAAACGCCCTTAACCTAATTGTTTTGGTTTCAACTTAATGGAAACGTTCATTTTATAAACCAAAAACTATTGGCCTCAAGAGAATGATAGCTGTAGCTGTATTGATATGCAAATGAGGAACGGAACTACTTTTTTCAAGGAAGGAAAGTCTAAACCTCATAATAGATAATAATTGTCTCCCTTGAAGCTTTTTGTCAAGCTTGGTGTCTACTAGATGGTAACGGTTGTTTTATTTTTTCGACAAATATTAGAATTATCAGAGTTTGGGATACAAAATATTGTTGATGATTAATACCTTATATCATACGACAAAAATATTTGTATCCCAAACTCGATAATGCTTTCTGATTTTTGTACATGAACTAAAAATTCAAGTAGTTTCATGAGTTATGATGAAAACCACCCCTATTGGGGAATGGGATAAATTTATCTGAACGTGATTGTGGAAAATTTCATTCCAAGCAAGCATTGGATTATTAGACTAAAAAAATAACAAATGATTTTTTTTTGTCAGACATATTTAATAATCGAGGGTGATGTACATTTTATTTTATTTTGATCGATGTTAAATCAGCAATCAAATATCGATATAGGCTGGAATGGTAGTTTTTGATTATTTTCCCTCCCTGATCCTTAGATACAATGACGGCACGTCTTAAAACATTTGTGAGTGGTAACAAGATTTGAATTAGCGCAAAAATTTGACAAAGTTGACAACGTAGCACACTCTGGTGGATCAATCGAGATACAGGTTGGTTTTTGTCCACAAATGTTACAATACTTTGGACAAACGCCTACAGCCAATGCATGATTAGAGCAGAGTTGTGTTTTAAGATCCAAAGTTTTACAGTCTGGTACGAAATCTGTACAACCTGTTAAATTAAAAAAATTACAAGCAGTAAGTAGCACCAACCTAACGCGTAAACACTAAAATGTTGCTTTACCATCTTAAAACATAACTAATAATTGGGTTAAATCTTGAACTGGTAGCCGTCTTAGTTTTTAAAATTTATTTAAAACTAAGGCCTGGTCCCAGTTTTACAATCAGTCACTCAGTTGAGTGTACACTCAACTCAAATTCTGGAATATTTTTAAGAAATTACACGGTTAAACTGAACAAATATGTTATATCTAAATTGTTTGACGTAGGTTTGTTGAACAAAACAAAACATTGCTTCATAAAACATAATTTTCTAAATATGAGAAAAATAGGAATTTTGGAGTTAAGTGCACGCTTAGTTGAGTGAATAGTTGTAAAATTGGGGCCTGTTCTCTTATGCAAAGCATTCCTTATCTGGACTTGGATTCATAAAACGTTGGAACTTTAGATTTATTAGTTTTCAAATGTTGAGGCTTATCTCTTTTAATCTATCAGCGTTTTCGGCCCTAAGTGTCACTGATAAGGAATGATTTTCTGAAATGTGCACATCTGGCACATCAAAATTAAACAGATATTATTGTTAAGTATAGAATAAATTTAATGTCGACATGTAAGTTCACTACGTTTATGGCATATGTATATGTTCTGTGACAAATAACAACCGCAATTGACAAATTTTAGTAAACTTTCCATATAAACTATTATCCAAAAATATTATCAATCCTATATTAATATTTTTAGATTTTTATTTTTAAAAATTAGTGAAAAATTTTAAGGTCAGCAAGAGTATTACAATGCCACCAAGGAAATTACCTTGAATAATACCCGTTCAATGCCTGGAGTTTAAAGATCAGCCGATTCAATACAAATTTACCAACAAATTTTGTTTTCCCTATTGGTGCACAATTTGTTTCTCTGATAACTTTTAAAATAAATTCAAATTTTAAATATAATTTAAGTTCTTTTTAATTTAAATGAAATAATTTCAAAATCCTGTTAGATGCACCTTAACGATCAAAAGAAAATAGATTATCAAACACGCCAATGTCGTTCTCTCTCTCTCTCTCTCTCTCTCTCTCTCTCTCTCTCTCTCTCTCTCTCTCGCGACCTAGATAAACACCCCCAATGTCTTACCAGTTCCTGTTCCACTGTGTGGTGTTGGTCCTGTAGTGGTAGGTGGTGTTCCTTTAAGATGAAAAAATTATTTTGAAATACATTTTATTTTATTTTATTTTATATTTTGATATAGTTACTGTGAATCATTCTGTATTTGTATCTTCAATACCTTTAACAAAAATTTATGATCACACCCACTTTCTGCTTATAACTATTAAACTATGCTATACAGGTGTTTTTAAACCAACATTTAAATGTGTAGGGTAATTGGGTCATCCAATAAAAATTTTATTTCCGTTTTTTTTTTTTTTTTTTTTTTTTTTTTTGGTGACAATCCAGAGATTGTCTATAATAATTTAATTTTAATCGTTTTACGGCCGTCATCACAATATTGTTGATAAGTATGTAGTCAATGTATCCAAACTTATACTGGATATATTTGACTTACCATAGTTTTTTGTACCTTTCATTCTCAAAATTGACTTGCACGTGACGGGTGTAGCTAGCTAGACAGGATGTGCTTCCGGAGCACCCAGCCTCACTCTCTTGATGAAAGTTCACGTGTATAACTAAATTTACCAGCTTTCAAAGTTTTTACTTTGATTTTGGGATTGTAATTTGGACAAGGACTGGAATGTTTGTTTTATTTATAAGAGGCGATACCAATATGCATGTCTCTCATGTCATGTTTGGTTGTTTCTTTCATTGACCTTTATTGTTTGGAGATCTTGGTTGGGCTAACTGTTATTAAGGACATTTTGTAAAACTTTTCCTAGTTAAAACACCTTTAATTTTGCATCAAATACAGGCAATAAAATATACAAATTAACACCTCTGTTGTAGATCATACTGGTATAATTTTTTTAAGTAACTTAATTCGAAAAACATATTACAATAGTGTACAAACCTTTCGCACACAGTTTTCTGTTACAATTTTCGGTACTGCAGCATTCATGACAAACAGAGGCTCTTTTTTCCAGATCTCGTCCCAGAAGATTAACAATGTGATTAGCACATTGCTGAAACAAACAGTATATTTTGTGTACAACAAGAAATAAACTATCCTCCCTCAAATAGGGAAGATTATAGAATCTCTTTTATTTACGCAAAATATTATATTAAACACGAAATAACATTAAATTATTTGTTGTTAATCCCTAGAAATGGCCAAGATTCCCAATACATATTTTCTATTACAAATACGCTACTTAATATAATTAACGTTGTTTAAGCCCTGTTTTGAAGACAAAAATTCATAATAAACCCTAGAGAATTGTCATTACTGTTGTGTTGGCCCATTTTTATACGTATCTGAAAATATCTGAACACTTTGGAATTGAATTTGAATTGTTTTTCAAGTTAGTGTTTTAGAAATATTTAAGAAATAGACAAATATACAACCTTTATTTGTTACCATAAATTTTGTTTCGTATTAATATGGAATCTTACCGTTTTTTCTCGACATCCAAGTTTAAATCGGTGTGCTTGGAAACCTAGATCATAACGTTGGTCGGCATAACATATCTACAAGAGACGCATACATATAATTTTATCATTGGAGAGAGAGAGAGAGAGAGAGAGAGAGAGAGAGAGAGAGAGAGAGAGTCAACATTTAAAGTAACCTCTCAATGTAGAAAGGCAAAAAGAGATTTGGGATAAACTAACATAACAAACAGAATATATGTAATGATAACAAGAGGCCTATGAACCTTAATGCTCACCTGATGATATTTCAAAATTTGTTTGCAAAGTGCAATAGACAATCTATTGATTATAAAAACTTTCTAAGTTTTCTTAAGGATAAAACTGCTACAACACTTAATCAAAAATATCTAGTCACATTTCATTTATAAGAAGCTAATATGCAAATAATAACTATAATATGATGAATGATTTTCAAATCATTAGCCATTTCACTATACTTATGCAGCTATGCCCTTGACCTTTGAACATATGACCTTGAATATATCTAAATGATCGCAATATCAATACCTACAATATTCTAAAATACATGCCTAAACAAATAGTTAATAGTTTTGAAGATAATTAGCAATTTCAGTCTTATGCAGATTTAACCTTGAACTTTGAACATATGACCTTGAATCATATATCAAAATGATCACTGTATCAATACCTACAATATTCTAATATACATGCCTAAACAAATAGTTAATAGTTTTCAAGATAATTAGCAATTTCAGTCTTATGCAGATTTAACCTTGAACTTTGAACCTATGACCATGAATCACATATCAAAATGATCATTGTATCAATACCTGCAATATTTCAATATAAATGCTTAAAGAAAAAGTTAATAGTTTTTAAAATAAGTAACAATTTCAGTCCTCCTATGCGGCTATGACCTTGACCTTTGAACATTTGTCCTTGAATAATATATCAAAATGATCGTCATACAAATACCTAAAATATTCCAATACACATGCCTATACTAATAGTTTATAGTTTTCAAGTTAATAACAATTTCAGTCTTCTTATGCAGCTATGACCTTGACCTTTGAATGTATGACCTTGAATCATATATCAAAATGATCATCATATAAATACCTACAATGTTCTAATACACATACCTATACAGATAATTAATAATTCTCAAAGATAACTAACAATTTCAGTCTTGTTATGCTGCTATGACCTTGACCTTTGAACGTATGACCTTGAATCATAAAACAAAATGACCGCCTTATCAATGCCTAGAAGATTTTAATATACATGCCTAACAAATAGTTGATAGTTTTCAAGATAATTAACAATTTAAATCTTCTTTTGCAGCTAAGGTTTTGACCTTTGTGCGAAGATACCATTGGCAACAACACCTATATGAATTAACAGATTGCTATGAAACTCGGAAACTTGGTAGATTTAGTCATTCTAAACATATTTGCAACGTATTGCTGTAATCTACCTTGTTTAGTTTTGAAGATCATTTTAATATCTGTTGAAATAGTTGGATTATAACTATCTGAAACTATTTTACGATATTGTTAAAGTTAAACACAAACACGCGTAACCTATTTTTAGCCGAAGTTCACGATTTGTACAAACTATATACTTAAGACTATAGAATAGCTGAAAATCAAATCAGTTTTGTCTATCACTTTTGGTTTCGGAGGAGAAGATTTTTTATATTTTTTTTCAAATGTAGGTCATATGGACATACTTTCTACAGCTATGGCAACCGAAAGTATAAATTTGAGAACCGCCCCCCAATAACCCTTCATGTGAAGTTTGATCAATATTGGCCAGGTAGTTTTCGAGGAGATGTCGAAAATTCGAGTTACAGACGCACACACGGACATACACGCTGCGCCATGCCATCAGCTAATAGGCCTATAGGTCAGTGAGCTAAAACTCTCAGTATTGTTTACAGATTTGCATGCATCAAGAATCAACTCTTATGATACGATGGCATGGTGCCCTGTTTTGTATACTGTGGTTTTGGTACAAGATCCATCGTGTATAAGAAGTCGACTAAGATATGTTTCTGTCATCAAGTCACGAACGTATTTGTTAGCTATTATGATTGAAACTATTTTGAACTCACCTGATCAGTGCCGCATCTTACAACATCCCGACACATTGATGGAGATTCTACGTCATCACACTCAAGACACCGATTTTCAAGTTCTGGAATATATATATATATATATATATATATATATATATATATATATATATATATATATATATATATAGGTTTAAAAAGGATCGACACAATTTTAATGGAAGAATTCATATTCTTTGTTTTTCTTTCTTTCTACTTTTTTTGAACATTTATATGAAAATATCGTCAGTAGCCTAAATAGACAAATTGACAGATTTTACAATCTAAAGGCTGGAGATGTTCCTCTAATCAGTGAATTAAAAACTCTTAATTACTTCATCGGCAGCAGGCAAATTGGCCATCCTATCCTTGATATAGAAAGACAAATTTTTTTTTGCAAAAAATCAAAAAAAGCACTTCTAAAAATGTAAATATTATTATAAATCGACGAATAATAGTTACTTATCATAAACAAATAAATCTTTGCTACAGTAGTTTGGCGTCCATCATTATTTCGTTTATTGCTCACCACAAACTAATAATTATGATAACAACGGTCACTTAGGAAAGTTACATAATGTTTTTAGAAGTAAAAAATAGAAAAATTAAATTCGCTATCGTTGATTCTTATTTTTAACACCATTTCATATTCAGAAAATTACCAACAATTGCAGATATTTCTCTTCCGAGATGAAAAAAAAACATACCTGTAACTTTTGGATAGTCACATAAGTCTTTGTTACAGTAGTCTTGTGTGCAACATTCAGTACAATCAGAAAAATCACTTCTTTTTCTTCCAGTACTCGGGGGACAAAACTGAAATTATGTTTAAAATAGGTACGATTTAAGCTTTTCTCCGTTTGCGTGGAAAAATCTACGCTTCGAAGTAATGAAAATCCATCTCTCTCCAAACTTCAAAATAACTTGGATTTATTTACGAAGATGAACAAAGTTATTTTATTATAATAGTCATATTTAAAAGTTATACCTCAATTTTGGCACCAACGAAAGGTAACATCTGAAGCTAAACGACAAACTTAATGATTTCAATTTTTCTATTGTTGACTTTTCGATCCTTTGCAGTAATATCCTTGTTTCTTCTGCGTATGGTGCATATGTTTCACAATAAATATTATATAACAGAGGTTGCTCTCACTAAGGGGACTTTCTACAATGAAGCAAGCTGCTTACATTTAAATTTTGACTCTAGAATATTGCAAGCCTAGCCTTATTAAGGCCTTTAAAAGTAAAATGACAATATTGTTAATAAGAATGAAGTCAGTGTATGCAAACTCAAAATGGATACTTTCGACTTCCCATGGTTCCTTTCATTCTCAAATTAAACAGGTAACAGGTGTAGCTAGCTAGACAGGAAGCGCTTACCACTCCGAAGAAAACGGCCTCCATTTCTTTGTCATGTGTATAACTGAAATTGCCAGTTGTCTTTTATTTTTAGTCTTGATGCCAAACCAAATAATTGTTTACAACAGTATACACTTCGACTTTAAAAGTAATGATTTTTATCATTTTAATGTTTCATGATCTTCAATCTGTTTGAAACACAGAGGAACAGACACCGAATACTTGATAGTGAAATATATTTTAATTCATTTTGTTGAGAAGAAATATATCAATATGTAAGACTGACCGTTGGCCAATATCTCTTAGAATTAATGCTTTTTGTCAAAAATAATAAAATGATATTAAACCTGATCAAAATTTCTAGATGGCATTTTTTCAAAACTGACTAAATCACAGGCTGCCACAATTAATTCACATACAAACATTTGGCTAATGACGCTTTCTGTAAAACTACAGATTCTTGCTTTAAGCATCTTTGGTCATATGTGTTATACTACCGGTTCTTGCTTTGACCGGTTATATGACACGTGTCTTATACTGCCGGTTGTTGCTTTGACCGGTCATATGACACGTGTCTTATACTACCGGTTCTTTCTTTGGGTGTTTATGTGACATATGTGTTATACTACCGTTTCTTGCTTGGAGCGTGTATGTGACATATGTGTTATTCAACCGGTTCTTATTTTTAGGGCTAATGTGACATATGTGTTTATTACAGTCTTGCTTTGAGCGTGCATGTGACATATGTGTTATTTTATCGGTTCTTGGTTTGAGTGTTTATGTGACATATGGGTTATTTTATAGGTTCCTGGTTTGAGTGTTTATGTGACAGATGTGTTATTTTATAGGTTCTTGGTTTGAGTGTTTATGTGACATATGTGTTATTTTATAGGTTCCTGGTTTGAGTGTTTATGTGACATATGTGTTATTTTATAGGTTCCTGGTTTGAGCGTGTATGTGACATATGTGTTATTTTATAGGTTCCTGGTTTGAGTGTTTATGTGACATATGTGTTATTTTATAGGTTCTTGGTTTGAGTGTTTATGTGATATATGTGTTATTTTATAGGTTCTTGGTTTGAGTGTTTATGTGACATATGTGTTATTTTATAGGTTTTTGGTTTGAGTGTTTATGTGACATATGTGTTATTTTATAGGTTCTTGGTTTGAGTGTTTATGTGACATATGTGTTATTTTATAGGTTTTTGGTTTGAGTGTTTATGTGACATATGTGTTATTTTATAGGTTCTTGGTTTGAGCGTTTATGTGACATATGTGTTATTTTATAGGTTCTTGGTTTGAGTGTTTATGTGACATATGTGTTATTTTATCGGTTCTTGGTTTGAGTGTTTATGTGACATATGTGTTATTTTATAGGTTCTTGGTTTGAGTGTTTATGTGACATATGTGTTATTTTATAGGTTCTTGGTTTGAGTGTTTATGTGACATATGTGTTATTTTATAGGTTCTTGGTTTGAGTGTTTATGTGATATATGTGTTATTTTATAGGTTCTTGGTTTGAGTGTTTATGTGACATATGTGTTATTTTATAGGTTCTTGGTTTGAGTGTTTATGTGACATATGTGTTATTTATAGGTTCTTAGTTTGAGTGTTTATGTGACATATGTGTTATTTTATAGGTTCTTGGTTTGAGTGTTTATGTGACATAAAAAATTATGTGTTATTTTATAGGTTCTTGTTTTGGGTGTTTATGTGAATTATGTTATTTTATCGGTTCTTGCTTGGAACGTCTATGTGACATACGAGCGCTGTTCGATATGTAATGTGTATTGTACCACAGCGCTATGCTTTGCACGATTTCGTTGAAGATAAGCTTGAATAGTTCTATTCAATATCTTTCCAACAATTTAAACACGTGTCTTCAGCTGTGCATAGTTTTAAAATTTATAGCCATTTCAATAGAGGCGGACTTTGACCACTGTTTTAAAAATGGTTCAGAAACGGTTAAAGAATATTGAAGAAATTAGAGCTTATATAGAATTCCACACAAAACTCGGTAATACAAATTTTTACTGAATTGGGG
>CM056609.1:12534097-12559012 GCA_029721355.1 Tegillarca granosa
ACACAAATATCTGTTAAATTTTAAAATGAGAATAATTGTGGAAAAAAGCTTATAGGTTTGTTAAATAAGTGCCATCGACTTAATAAATATAGTGTCCATCAAAAGTCACGGAATTTATAAGTGGTTGCTGTTCTATATCATTTCAAAAAAAAAATTCTTATTAAAAACTTCAAAAAATTGTATATAACAATGTATTGTCGTATAACATTTTGAATTCATTTAAAGCTGCATTAAGTTTTCCAAAGAAAAAAAAATAAAACGGTGCTAATCTAATAAATGATGTTCCTAATGAACAATGTTACATTTGGTTCAACGATAAAAGCTCGAATAAATACAGAAATTACAGTATTTACCCAGCGAGATGCAGCATTTGGGATCTAATATTAGAACATGGTTACGTCATCAAAACCCGGGTCATTTAAACAAAACTTTCAAAATGTTGAAATACGATAAATTAAACACAGAACTTCGTTGAATTTGTCATTTGTGACTTAGTAAGGGAAAAATAACACCATTTCAAATACATCTGGATATTAATAAAGGACAATTAATGCAATCTGTCATGTTTCACTTTCGATTCTAGGCTTTTCCGTACATCCGTACGCATGCTCCAAGCTCATAATTACCATCGTGGAACACTGACCAACCGGCCAGAGGATTCCGTTTATTTACAGCTAAAAGAAATGAAATTTTAGAAAAATGAATGTCACGGATCGTGGTTAGAAGATATCTACTTTAAAAAAATATATTTTTAGAAAATCAAAAAAAAAAAAATTCAGAAATTTGGTAAACTTAATGCAGTTTTAATGATAAAATTTAAAAAAAAATGGTACATCAAATTTTATATAACTTTATTTTGATAACTTTTCTTTTTTTTCGTTCAACTGATTATTCATGTTTGGTGGATCTTTGACAAAGTAAGCCTTAAATAACATCTAGTGTGGTTCAAGACCACCTTTGTTAGTGGCATACCATTGGTATTAGTTTCAATAAAATTTATAAGAAATCGTAGGACTTAGGAATGTGCATTTAGGCTTTGTTATTCTTTGTGGCGGCTGATCCATAAAAGTAACATTTGATGCTAATTTTCTAACAACGAAATGTAGGACATAGGAATGTGCATTTGGGCTTTGTTATTCTTTGTGGCGGCTGGGACCCCATAAAAGTAACATTTGGTGTTAATTCTTTACAACGAAATGTAGGACATAGGACTCTGCATTTGGGCTTTGTTATTCTTTGTGGCTGCTGGGACCCCATAAAAGTAACATTTGATGTTAATTTTTTACAACGAATTGTAGGACATAGGAATGTGCATTTGGGCTTTGTTATTCTTTGTGGCGGCTGGGACCCCCATAAAAGTAACATTTGATGTTAATTTTGTTCACATCAAAATGTAGGACAAAGGAATGCGCATTTGGGCTTTGTTATTCTATGCGGCGGCTGGGACCCCCATAAAAGTAACATTTCATGTTAATTTTTTACAACAAAATATAGGACATAGAATTGTGCCTTTGGGCTTTGTTATTCTTTGTGGCGGCTGGGACCCCATAAAAGTAACATTTCATGTTAATTTTTTACAACAAAATGTAGGACATAGAAATGTGCATTTGGGCTTTGTTATTCTTTTCGGCGGCTGGGACCCCATAAAAGTAATTTTTGATGTTAATTTTTTTACAACGAAACTTAGGTATAGGAATGTGCATTTGGGGTTTGTTATTTTTTGTGGCGGCTGGGACCCCATAAAAGTAACATTTAACCTCAAGGTCTTAAGATTTTCTTGTTATTGTTAAGTTTTATTAATGATGATTTTAAGCGTCTTTTTTTGTCTTGAATTTAATATTGGTTCGTGTTAATGTTTTGTTTTCTTTGTTGCATTGACATACTATTTTATTTTAGTATATCACATGATAAACTGTACGATACTGACTGGTCATCTATCTGATCTCTAATTCGTACAGTGTATGGCATTTTTTGATGACGACAATAGTGCTCTTGACAGGTCTTGAAGGTCCTCATCAGATTATTGCAGATGTTTACGAGAAGAAAACAAGAAAGCACGGGAATATTTTTATACGTCAAAAACAGCTATCTGTACTATAACCTATTGTATCTTGTGATGTACGAAACATTTTTCCCTCAGGACCTGTGTCTTAGGAAAACACTGATAATAATCTATGTTTTTATATTAACGTGTTCTTATTTGCTATCTAGACAGGAAGTGCTTACCCTTCCGGAGCACACGGTCTCACAGTTACAAGCATACGGATAATCCGTCAAATGATTATGGATGCTCCATAGAGCATAATAAAATGCTGGTTATTCTAACATGGCGGTAGTATAAAATACAAACTGAACAATTCGACGGCAATGTACCGCTTTAACGGAACAACGGGCGTAAAATATTTAAAAAAAAACCTGAATTCAACAGAATTTTCTTATTTTTGTCTATAATGATATAGAAGAAAGGCAATTCTTCTAGTTAAAATTGTACCTACGAAGCAGTGTCGCACGTTAAAAATGTACCAATTTTAATTTGGTGATATCACGCGTTAAACATGTACCAATTCGAAAAAATTTAACAAGTCATTGGTCAGCCTGTGAATACTCGAAAAATTCTTATTCAAACCATGTTTCTATCAATATTCGTTACCACATTATATCTTTGTAAAAATGCTCGATTTGATAATTACAAACCATTCTGGGTTTCAAATCAAATACTGACAATATATGTCTTGATTTTAACTTAGATATAATCTATGTAATATTTTTATCTCTCTTTTAATAAGAATTTCACCTTGATTAAATTCAACACGTTTAAAGTTAAAGGGTTTGAATAAATCAATAATATTCGTTTTTACAGAAACTTTACGGAACTACGGTTCGGAATTGTTTCAAGATTTGGATCTACATGTACTTCCGCTTGTTTTTACTTGAACGTCTGCTATGACCTGTTCCACAAACACGACACGACGGCGTTAAATACACGTGCCCATTAGGAGCTTGAGCACCATCCATGCGCCCAACTATGTCTATTTTTATACTTGATCCGCTTGACAGATTTTCATTTATATTAAGGCTATGGGCTAAAAATTCTTTGTTGCCAGCACAAGTTTTCACTAAATTGGCTAGCCAGACCTGAAATAAAGAGATATTAACACATACAATTAAAAGTTTTATGCGTGTGTGTGTGCGTGTGCGTGTGCGTGTGTGTGTGTGTGTGTGTGTGTGTAAAACGGTTATTTAAAAAAACAACAACACATTTTGAATGTATTTTATGATTAAATCCAAAATGGTATATGACATTTATATAAAAGAAAAATGTCAGTATTTTCATAATTTAAACAGAAGTTTCAGGCTATTGAAAGGCTTCGAATGAAGATTGTTTCTATTGAAGAGAACATTTACACATCGTTGAATTTAAGTAATACTACTAATTGACATGGTGATATCACAATGTTGATTTTGTTGAGAACATTTGTCATTATGATTGGTGAAAAAATTCACAAAACAGGAAATTCTACAATGACGCATTTATGATATCATTCTATCTGAAAGGCTGTCAAATGTGCATGCTATCAAAAACTAAAAATAAATATCTAATACAATAAAATAAAAATAATCTAAAACGGGAAAAGTAATAATAAAAAAAAAACATACGAGTCCATTTTTTTTGATTTAAAAACCGGTTGCACACTCGGCGTCTTCTGTGCAAAAATAATTGATTAAGACACACACACACACACACACACACACACACACACACACACACACACACAGATTTCCAAGTTCGTTTTTAAAATTTTAACATTGTGTTTATTAAAATATTCATAGACATACCTCAATAGTGCTGATTGGTTTGTCAAATACGAAATGCGCGCACCATCCGTGATAGTTATGATCCGGTGCTAGATTAAATGACCCATAGAAACCACCATACCATTGGCTGTTTACAGTAATTGGCATATCAACTCCGTGTAAAGCTGTTCGAACGGACAAAGAGATATAAACAGAAAAACAAGCTTTCTGAGCACATACACACAGAAGTTTGTAATGAAAAGCATATAAAAAATTTGTAATTAAAAACATATAAAGAAATTGTAATTAAAAGATATACAAAATTAGCAATTTAAAACATATACAAAATTTGTAATTATAAACATATTAAAAACAAATACAAAACAAATACAAAATTTTTTGTTAAACACATATACAAAATTTGTTATTAAAACCACATGAAAAATTTGTTAATTTAAAAAAAACCAACAAAATTTGTAACATATACAAACAAGAGGCCCATGGGCCTTAACGCTCACCTGAAGATATGTCCAATATTGTTTGCAAAGTGCAATAGACAATATATTAAGTACAGAAACTTTAAAAGTTTTCTCAAGTGAAGAACTCTCACAAAACTATATCCACTCACATTTCATTTATAAGTAGCTTATAAAATTTGCATGAAGTAACTATAGTGCAAGGAGTAATTCCAAATCATTAATCAATTTCAGTATACTTATGCAGCTATGTCCTTGACCTTTGAACATATATGACCTTGAACCACATATGATTGTCATGTCAATACCAACAATATTTTAATATAAATGCCTATGCATAAAATTAATAGCTTCCAAGATAATTAATAATATTTGTATTCCTATGATGATATGACCTTGACCTTTGAACATATAACCTTGAACCATTTATCAAAATGATCAGAGTGCAATGCCTACAATATTCTAATATACATGCCAATACAAAAAATAATAGTTTTCAAGATAATTAGCAATTTAAGTCTTCTTCTGCAGCCTTGACCTTTCAACATATGACCTTGTATCATATATCAAAATAATTGTCATGTCAATACCTACAATATTCTAATATACATGCCTATACAAAAAATTAATAATTTAAAAAATAATTAGCAATTTAAGTCTTCTTTTGCAGCTGTGACCTTGACCTTTTAACATATGACCTTGAACCATATATCAAAATGATCCTTGTCACAATACCTACAATATTCTTTTATACATGCCTATACAGGAAGTTAATAGTTTTCAACAAATTAAGCAATTTAAGTCTTCTTTTGCAGCTGTGACCTTGACCTTTCAACATATGACCTTGAACTATATATCAAAATGATCGTCATGTCAATACCTACAATATTCTAATATACATGCCAAAACAAAAAGTTAATAGTTTTCAAGATAATTAGCAATTTAAGTTTTCTTCTGCAGCTGTGAACTTGACCTTTCAACATATGACCTTGAACCATATATCATAATGATCGTCATGACAATACCTAAAATATTCAAATATACATGCCTATACAAAAAATTAATAGTTTCAAAGATAATTAGTAATTTAAGTCTTCTTTTACAGTTGTGACCTTGACCTTTCAACATATCGTTGGCTTAGTGCGACAACCAAGTAACGAAATTTTGACCAATTTTTTTTTATGTTATCATATGATTGTATACATTTTATTTTATATTATTTCAAAAAATTACAGTAATCCGACAACTAAAAATGATTTTATTGATAAGAACATCAATCAATTACAGTTTTATAATTGATAGTTCAAATGTATCAATCAATTAAGTTCCATTACTCTCTTTAAGTATAACTAAAATTAATATTAAATCTTTACTGCAAAATGCCACAACCAAATAACTGAGGATAGTTTGTTGTGCAAATTACAAAGCTAAAAATAAAATACACTTTAATTTTGCAACAACATGGTAACTAGCGATAATGTGTTAATGCATTTAACATATGTGATTATTTAAACTATAATTAGCATGCTTTACCCTCTGTATCTGCTGATAAGGTGTTGCAGCTGTTGTGTATTATCATGATGGATGGTGACATGAAGAATGTAAAGTCAGTTACACTTGTTTTGGTAAGATAACTTTAGGTTTTAAAATTACATTTTAAAGTTGAAATCCAGTATTATATGTTAGTTTTGCTTAACTGATGTGACAAAATAGTGGGAAATTCATGAATTTGCTTTTATTATCAATTCGGTATGTACATTTTTATAATGTAAATTATTTAAAACTAATCTAAATTATGAAGTCATTAAATTGATAAATTTTACAATCAGAACTAGTAATATATTGGGACTTGAATACTTAAAACATTTCTTAATTCCTTAAACTGGTAGAAATTGAAATAGTTTAGTTAAATAAATCTGCAAAATTTACTCAACTATACATGTTTTCTGTATTTGAGATTAAGTTTTTTTTTTATCATTGAAAAAGGAGTTTCATAATATAGTTATAGACCAATGAAACTACATTAGATTGGTGACTTATCTACATGAATTTCATCATACAAACTTCATTTGAATTAACAGTACAAACAAAATAATTATTGAATCTAAGATTGGAAAGAAATATTTGCAAACTATGATATCATTTCCATACTTATTGTATAAAATTTTCTAACATTCTTTTGTACTTTCCTGGTAAACAAATTGTATTCAACTACTGTTAAGTAGTAATTGTGATTAATAATAAAATTAGCCCTGTAATTGTTTAGAAAGCCCTTTTATTAGTATTAATTCAGTGATAATTAAACTTATTTTCATTTTGTCAGTGTAACATTCATATCATAATTAAAGCTTCTGCCATAATTAATGAGGGAGTTCTCATAAAAACATGGTTATAAAATTTATAATGTTTATTATTACAGAAATGGCAGAAGAATGGTCCTCTGATAATGATGATTGGTTAGAAACTATGAATATGCCTGGAAATGATCAGGGTACTTCAAAGGAATCCAGTGATCAAAACAGGGTAGCAAAGTTACAACCGAACACTGCAGTAAGTGATGATGATACATCTAGCACATCAGGGCATAGCGCTATTCAACCCGCCACCAGTGAGACTATTGAACCAGCCACTGACCAACATCTGGATTCAAAAAACTACCATTCTGAATATGAAACTGTAAAAATTGCTACAAACAATTTAAATACTAGTTTAAAGGATGAACAGACTGATATTAACAGTAACAGAAATGGCAATATCTGTATTGATAAACAGACAGAAATACTGGTGACTTCTGAAACAGAAACTTTGTCTGAAAATTACCAGTCAGAAACACCAGGAACAAGTGAAACAACAGCCTTACCTAGAGATGTCCAATTAGAAATCCTTGAAACAGCTTCACAAGGAAATGACCAGTCGGAAATACCAGTAACAACTGAAACAACAACCTTAACTAGAGAAGTTCAACCAGAAATACCAGTGATAGTAGAAATAGCAGCTTCACAGCTTGACCAGCAAACCAAAATTCTAATGACGGGTGAAAAAACAACAACACAGGGATTTGACCTGTCTCTAATTTCAGTAACAAGTGGAAAGACAGTTTCTTCATTAAAAATGGTGACAGGTGAAACAACAGTTGAATATGGAAATGACAAGACTAAAATACCGGTAACAAGTATACCAACAGCTTCAGAGGAAGATAATTACACAGAAATACCGATAACAGGTGAAAAAATAGCTTTACCTGGAAATGATCAGACAGAAGTTACCTCAACAGATAAAATAACACTTCTACATGTAAATGACGCAACTGAATCAGATACTGAAATGCTAGTAAGTGAAGATGATATACCTCTATCTAGATACATGCACCAGTTGAAAGTAAAAGAAAATAAAGACAAAGATTTAAATTCAGAATCTGAAATAGACAGTGAAGATTCATTCAGACTAACAAAGGATGACTTTAACTCATCTGACTCAAACTTGTCGCCTGCCCCACTAGACACAGATGAAACCGATTCTGATACAACTCTAGAAGAAATCTTAAGGAAAATTAGTCAAACAAAATCAAAATCAAAATTTAAACTTTGCAATAAAAATCTACAGAAGAATAAAAAAAGAAAAGAAGTATCAAATAATGATGCTATTTTGAGTAAAAAGATAAAAACCAGTACATCAACAGATAAAAGAAAGAAAAAGTCAAAAAATAAATCACTTCAATCCACAAACAAATCGGGTGAAAATGATAACCCTGAACCATCAAATGCCTACAGCAATGACATTGAAATAGAATTGGTAAAGGACATAACAAAGCAAGATTTCATTTTGTTTGAAACTGAAATGACCAAATGTGAAAAAAAGCTAGATAATCTTCTCGCTGCTAATGGATTAAAAAGAATTGGAGTAAATGCAGATGGAAATTGTTTTTTCGAAGCCGCATCACTTCATTTATCGAATGTTTATTCAGCGAAACATCTACGACAGATACTCTGTGATCACACACTGGATAATGGACAAGAATACATTAAATTTTGTTCAACTGATGTTGTAAATGAATCATATGAGGAAGATATTTTATGGATTGATTTTCATACAGAAGTTGAAGAACTAAGAGGTGATGGAAAATGGACAAACAATGCGGCAGACTTTCTACCATTGGTCCTTTCAAACTGGAGTGGAAAAACAGTCAGAATATTTTCTAGTTTAAGCCAAACACCTATTATGGATGTTACACCAACAACTAGTCCTCATGATGACACTGAGCCAATATTGTTGGCATACATAACATCGGAAACATCAGACGTCCTTTTTTCTCACTATGATGGATGTGTCAAATTGCAAAAACAAAATACTGATAGTAAATCTGGAAAGCAAAATGTCATTGAAATTGGTGAGATAGACACAAGAGAAAAAACAAAAATGGATGCCAGTTTGCATCAAAAACAAAAAGGGACTCCAACAAAAACAAGCAAAAAAGTAGGAAGACCAACAGGTACCCCTAAATAAAGATGCCATAATTTCATTACACCACCAAAAAAGAAATTATTTAGAAAAAGGAAAGCCACCCCAGAAGAATGGAAAAAGAACATTAGAAAAAAGCTTTGTATGACTGGCAAAAGGTATATTTCACAAAGAGGAAAAGAAGTACCAGAGAGAAGTATGAAACCATCTGACTGTGAAAAATGTAAATTCAAATGCAATCAAAATTTCTCGGAGAAACAAAGAGAAGATATTTTTAACACCTTTTGGTCCCTAGAATCTTATACAAGAAAAAAAGACTATGTCATCGCAAGAATTGAAGAAAAGGGAACGAGAAAGTATATTGAACCTGATGTGGAAAACAAGCCAGCAAAGCGCAAACGTGATGTGCATCGGTCTTATTATTTAGATATTGAGGACAGAAAAGTTGCTGTGTGTAAGAATTTTTTCAAGAAAACTTTAGATGTTGGAGATGCATATATAGACAATGCAATGAAAAATAAGTCAGGTGGTGTTTTTGTTGGTAAAGATAAACGTGGTAAACAAATCCCACACAATAAAACATCAAATGAAAGATTACAGGAAGTAAGATATCACATTGAATCATTCCCTGCAGTGGAAGGGCATTATACAAGAAAATCATCAAACAGAAAATATTTGGGTGCTGAACTTAACATACCCAAGATGTATGACCTATATCTCGAGCAGTACAAACACATATTATCTGAAAAACAACTTGTGAGTTTGGGAATATATCGTAAAGTATTTAATGAAGAGTACAACTATTCCTTTCATATACCAAAGAAAGATCAATGTGCTGTATGTGTTAGTTATAACAAAGCAGTTTTGGATGACAAAATCACAGAAGAACAGCAGAGGCAGTATGATGAACATCAAGAACGAAAAATTAGGGCTCGGGAAGAAAAGAAGAAAGACAAAGAATACGCAAAAACATCTACAGACACATTTGTAGCAACTTTTGACCTACAAGCAGTTTTACAAACACCTTGCTCCCTTGTTAGCCAGATATATTACATGAGAAAATTAAATAGTTACAACTTGTCAATTTACAATTTAGCTACCCAAAATGCAACTTGCTATTTATGGTCTGAAATAAATGCAAAACGGGGAGCTTGTGAAATTGCAACATGCTTATACTTACAATTATTATCACTGCCTAGTACTATTAAGCATGCCATATTTTTCTCAGATGCTTGCTCTGGACAAAACAGAAACCAGTTTACTGCAACAAGCCTAATGCACGCTGTCACCAATTTACCAAGCATCGATATAATAGATCACAAATTCCTTGAGAGCGGGCACACACAGATGGAGTGTGACAGCATGCATTCAGCGATTGAGTTTGCCAAGACAAAAACAGAAATATTTGTTCCAAGTGAATGGGCAACAATTATACGAATGGCAAGAAGAAGGAATCCGTATTCTGTTGTACCACTTCAACATGAAGATATTTACGACTTTAAAGAAGTGCAAAAATCAACATTAAAATACAACAAAGTAGATAGCTCTGGAGAGAAAATTAATTGGCTGAAAATAAAATGGCTGCGATTTGAAAAGAAACTGACCGACCACATTAAATTTAAATATAGTTTTGATGAAGATTTTAGAAAGATGAGAGTTATGGAGCCTAATAAACGGGGGACACCTTCAAAAAGCTTAAAAATTAATTTGCCAAAGAAATATAAAGTACAACAACAGATCTCTTCAGCAAAAAAGAAAGATCTTTTGAGTCTGTGCAAAACAGGAACAATTCCTGCAATTTATCATGAATTTTACAAGAGTCTCCAGTCCAGTTCAAAAATGTCAGATTCATTACCAGACCCAGATGTCAACGAAGAAGATCAAGACTCGGACAATGAATAAAAAGGCAAAATGATAATGTAAAATTAATAACAACGTCGGCAACATTTATTTACTTATATGTATATAATTTTTACTGATATACAATTTAGACAGGGAAAATAAATCGGACATTACTTTGGAGATAGTTAATTGAATCTGTATGAGTTATTCCTTAATTTTGTCATAGATTTTATAACTTCAACAAAGACATAGTATCAGTAACTCTATTGATGTCTTAAATTTAAAGGTATATGATATGTGTTAAGAAATGCTAAAACCAATTACCACATTTTAGTATATTTCAACACTAAAATGGACATATTCAGTAATTTGTTTTAGAATGCATATTCCAGTTACTGAGACTTACCATGTTGTTAACACGATAAAAACCATATTTTAAAAAATAGATTTTGAATGCATCAACCAGTTATCTTATCTTATTATGTTACGGTACTATATATACATTTTCTATCATGTAGTGTTGGAAATGCATCAACCAGTTATCTGAAGTCATGATGATGTGGCACTTCAAAATGCATTTATTAAAATGCAACATACAACTGCAAAAACATTGTAGTAGACATAACTTGGTTATTGCATTTTTATTTAGTATTGAATGAACAGTTATAATTATGAAAGAACAAGTTATTACATACTTTACCAAATAAATCGCATATCTAAATAGATAAATTTTATTTTTGTTTTCCATCATGTAATGATAAGCAATATGTATTGACACAACATTTTAAACATTAAGAATATGCTTTAATTAGAGAGCTGTATTATTTAAATCAATTCCCCAAAAGTCACTATTTTTCAGTTAATTGGTTGTGGCACTAACCCCACGATATGACCTTGAACCATATATCAAAATGATTCTTTTCACAATATCTACAATATTTTAATATACATGCCAATACCAAAAAGTTAATAGTTTAAAATTTAAAAGATATTAAGAAATTTAAGTCTTTTTCTGCAGCTGTGACCTTGACCTTTCAACATATAATCTTGAACTATATATCAAAATGATCATCATGTCAATCCCTACAATATTCTAATATACATGCCTATACAAAAAAGAGGTCCATGGGCCTTATTGCTCACCTGTGACCTTGACCTTTGGACCCATAACCCTCATTCATATATCAAAATGATCATTAGGCCAATACCTACAATATTCTAGCATACATGCCTATACAAAATATTTATAGTTTTCAATTAACCAATTCAGTATTAATTTGCATCTGTGACCTTGACCTTTGAACTCATGACCTTTATTCATATATCAAAATTATCATTAAGACCAATACCTACAATTCCAATATTTATGCCTATACAAGGAGTTTATAGTTTTTGAGATAATCAACCATTTCAGTACTTGCCTGCATTTGTGACCATGACCTTTGAACCCATGACCCTTATTAATATATCAAAATGTCCATTGTGCCATTACCTACAATATTCTAAGATGTATGCCTATACAAAAAGTTAATAGTTTTGGAGATAATCAACAATAACGGTAATAGTTGTGCATCTTTGACCTTGACCTTTGAACCCATGACCTTGATCTATATATCAAAATGATCGTCATGTCACTACCTACAATTAACTGAAAATCCCATGCCATTATCACCTGAAATGTTTAAAAAATAGGATTTTTTATCAAAGGTCAAAAGCAGGGAGATGACCTTGACCTTTGACCTTGATATCTTTTGGAAGAAAATAGCAAGACAAGATCAACAGTGAAAACTCCATACAATTATCTTCAGCCGTTATTCAGTTATAACAACAAATGTCTCATTTTCAAACTTACATAATTTTACGCAAAAAACGCGTGACCTATTTTTCGCTCAATTTTCATGAAAAACACAATTTAAATGTTCCCGGGTATGCTGTATCCAAATATCAAATCAAAATTTGCCTGCACCTTTTGGTTTCAGAGAAGAAATTTTTTTTGTCTTTTTTGCTATTTTTAGTAATAGCGGCCATCTTGTTGGGCGTGGCCAAACCCGGAACAAAATTTTGAAAGGCTGTTACTCAGCCATGATAATCACCAAGTTTCATCAAATTTGGAGCAGTAGTTTTGGAGGAGAAGATTAAAATGTAAAGTTTACACACGACGGACGATGGACGACGGACGACGCACGACGGACGACGGACGGTGATAGATTACAATAGCTAAAAATGCATTTGGCAACAACCAACACGATCAAGAAAAACAAAACAATATAAATCAATAACAGTTAAGTTGAATTGAGTTGAGTAATGGTTTTTAACGTCCCAGTCAAGAATATTTCACTCATATCGAGACGTCGCCACCTATAGGCGAAAGTGCAGAAATTTTGTTTGTGCGTTGCGCTGATGGCATTATACAGCAGGGTTCTTTATCGTGCCATCCCTACCATGACACGGGACCTCGTTTATTTTAAGTTCCCATCCGAAAGAACCGTGACTTTCATTTCGCAATGCCGAGTGCTTGGCGAAAGAACAGTCACTACCCACTTTCAAGTCTTGGGTCAGACCCGGCCGGAGTTCGAACCCACGACCTCCCACTTACGGAGTGAGCATAAATCAATAAGAGAAACTGTTAAACAAAAAAAGGAATTTTCTCAGATTAAGTCTTCAGTCATTTTAAGGAGTACATATTTTTAACAAAAATACAAATTTAAATTTTGAGGAAAAGTTGCCAACGAGAAAAAATCTGAAAAGAAACAAACATGCTTCGTTTGCGAGATATTGACTTCAGCTAAGTATCTATGTACTGTTTATTAAAAATGCATTCAATATAAAAAATATTATGTGTTATCTAAACTACTGGAAATGGGATCGATGTTGTGCTTAGAACCATTTTCAGAGTCGTGCTTAGAGTGTTTTGAGCAGTTGTGCTTGAAGTCGTGCTTGGAGACGTTTGAAGACTTGTAATTAAATCTCTTGTTGATGTGCTTGAACCAGTTGTAATGGCCATTTGTGAAGTTACCGTTGCAGCGGCATGGGTTGTACCTATGAGAAAAAAATCGCAAGTATCATTTTAACTTGTTTTGATTTTTCAACGAAATATAATTTTAAACACTTAATACTTTTGTTGAAAAATTTTCAGCTGTCGACTACATGTACCTAAAAATCTCTATTCAAACCGGATATGGTATAACATACATATCTTCATTGTCTATTGAGCGACATTGTCTCTATCCAAAAAATCGTGTTTAAATAAAGTTCGCTTTTCATAATTACATCTTTTCTTAAAGGTTAGTTCCCGAGTCCTCGGTGGCTGAGTGGTCTAAAAGGCACGCTTACAGATCACAGCGCCTCTCACCGCCTGTGTTCGAATCCCACTCGGGAAAATTCTAATGTGACAAAGTTTATCAGTTTCCCTAAGGTCGGTTGTTTTTACCGCGCACTACAGTTTCCTCCACCATCCCACAGTGACCTTGATATAAGTGAAAGATATTTCACTGCGGCATAAAACATCATTATTATACCTCTTGTGGAATAATTGGCAAATAAGAATTTTGGTAAATTTAATGTCACCCTGTGGTTTCAACAAAAGATAAAAAGAAAGTCTACAAATGTGACATTATCTGACAACACTTAGTTACGGTTGACATTATGAAAAATGTCACACGCGCAGAAACCATGCGCAAACGGAACGGTTGACATTATGAAAAATGTCACATGCGCAAAAATGTTGCATATACGGTTCGAACAAATGTTAACTAAGATTAATGTAACAGGCGTCTTGATAAGTAGATGAATTGCTTACAGACTGTAATGTATTTTGGTTGCAAAAAGCCAACAATCGGTATAATAAATAAATATTACATTTTTTCTGATAGGGTGACAGTCCATATTGTCACTCAGAAAAATTTCATTGTCAGCCGAGGCGAAACCTATTAGAAATGTAATATTTATATATTACTCAATTCAACATATATTGTTACTAAACTTATGTACTTGCTAACTATCGGGTCCCGGTTTCACAATCATTCATTAACTAAGACTTTCCTTAACCTGTCAAATTTGAAATATTGATTATTATTTATTTTTGTAGATTTTTTGAAATTTAATGTGCTTATTTGAAGATCACTTCAAGATTGTAAAAACGTTTTTTTTTTTTTTTATCACAAATGTTTGAAAAAGGGATTGAAAAAATTTGCTAAATTTAAGTTAAGGAATGATTGTGAAACTGGGGACAGTAGTTTTAGCCGAGTGTCAGTGACAAAAATTTATTTTTAGGGAAGACTCCTTCTGTATGTATTTAGTCATTTTGTTGTTACCATCATTAAATGATTATTCATTTAATACGCTTGAGCATTTTCTAAATACAATCTGTTGCCAAGAAATAAATATAGATATTGCTATCTATATATATATATATATATATATATATATATATATATATATATATATATATATATATATATATATATATATATATATATATTACCCTCGTTCATTTACCTATTTTTTGAAATAAAAAAAACAAGAAAACCATACATTGGTATCGAATTTTGAAAAATATAAAATAAATAATTAATTAATAACACACATACACACACACACACACACACATGATTAAACAATTTTTAATGTTGACGTTAACATTCGCAATTCCATAATTTCTTCTTGTTTTGAAAAAAGGATAAAATGTTATAATGTGGAGCTGTTACATGGATATGTTCTGTGTCCATGTTTAAAATCAATGGTAAAAGGAATTTTTATGTTTTGTCTCTATTTGGCTGTTTGGTGGTTTCGATATTACAGTAGTTTTGGTAATTGTCAAGCTCGTCAATGTTTGAACTAACCGTTGCATAATTTTCTGTTACAGTTTTCGGTATTATAACATTCATGGCAGGTCGTTGTGCGCTTTTCTGTGCCTCGACCAAACAGGTTAACAAGGTTATTTCCGCATTGCTGAAAAAGAAGTCACGTAAACAAGAAAAAAATTGAATGAATGAATTAATTAATTCATTAATAAATAGATCAATGAATAAATAATAATAATAATAATAATAATAATTATTATTATTATTATTATTATTTTTCATACACCATTTTTTAAATTTATACATAAAATGCATTCAAAAATGTAAATACATTAAAAAATGGTATATACTACTACTACTATTACTACTACTAATAATAATAATAATAAATTTAATGAAACTCAATGATAACAATTAATGAGTGTACCCTAATGTTACTGGGCTGTTTACACAGATAAATACAGACGTCGGTTGTTGTTGGTTGTGATGTTGTCTGAAGTCGCATCACCAATTTGTCAGTCATTTGTGACAAGAGTAAATCATTGTTGCCTTGTACCAGCGCGCACTCAGGGCGACTTTTTGATAAGGTACTAGCTCACTGGGTTCTGATGCCGCAAGCAAGCATATCTCTCCCTAGTCACATTATTTTAGTGACAGATGAACCAGTCAGTATTCATTCCTTCTAATGCTAGGTGCCAGGCGAGGAAGCATTATCTCAAATTTTGAAGTCTTTAGTATGACCGTACCGGTTATAAAAATGTCTGCCCAAGAGACCCGGAAATGAAATGAACATCGTCACTATGACGGAAGTACATGTTTTTAAAGTAAGGCATTTTGGTAATAATTACATTTTATATCAAGATAAGTAATGATAGTTTTCACTAAAAAATTCAACAGTATTTTGAAATCTTACCCTTTTATCTCGACAACCAAGTACAAATCTCGGTGTATTGAATCCATAATTAAAATGTTTATCTGCAAAACATACCTGCAAGAAACGTAAAATAATATTACCTCTCTCTCTCTCTCTCTCTCTCTCTCTCTCTCTCTCTCTCATAGTCACACAGAAGTCGTAATTTGTGTTGCTTTTCGTTGGCCTATCTTGATTTAATGTTTCATCATTGACTTCCATTGCGTTACCAAAGAAGCCATGTATAAAAATTAAAACTATAGCACGCCAGAGCGGTCTTATATTGCACAAAAATATTATATGAATTCATACCAAAATATTGAATATATTAAGATGCCATCGCCGCTGGTTTGAGATTCGGATCAGTTTCTTCATTGCTGATGTTTGCCGAAATCGTCTTCCATTTTTCAAAACAAGATTTCTTGGCTTCGCGAAACTCTCACAATTTAATATTTTGGAAGATAAAATTTTCCACTTTCGATCGAGATAATTTAGCTACATTTCCACTAATAATTTCGGTCCAGTCCGAAACGAAATGAGAGGACGTCCCTTCCGACAGATGATATCGAAAAATCCCGTGATTTTGTTTGACCCTAAACACAGCCGTCGGGTATAGCAAGTGTGTTAAAGGCAGAGAAAACTCAAACTAACTTACTTGGTACGATCCACATCTTGTAGCATCAAATGAAAATTTTTGCGACATCACACTTACTTGGTTTGGTCAACAACGTGCAACACTAAACATTTTTGCGTCATAACACTTACCGGTACTTGGTCTGGTCCACAACATGTAACACTGAGCATTTTTGCGTCATGACACTTACTTGGTCTGGTCCACAATATGTAACACTGAGCGTTTTTGCCTCATTACACTTACTTGGTCCTGTCCACGCCATCTTAACCCTGGGAACTTTGGGTCAGTACACTTACTTGGTCCGGTCCGCATCTTGTAACATCTGTGCACATAGATGGGTGATCTACATCATCACACTTAAGACATCGATTATCTAGTTCTGATACAGAAAATAAATTAAACATATTCTTGTTTCACAATCATTTCTTGACTAAATTTTACCCAACAAATTTTACTTTAACAAATTTTGGCAACCTCTTTTTGACTTAAAATAAACAATTGTGGTAAAATACAAAATATTATAAGCTTGAAGTGATCTTCAAAAAGACACCTTAAATTACTGTATATCTAAACAATTAACCAAATTATTAAGATTTCAAATTTGCCAGATTTAAGTTAGAGAAAATCTTAGTTAAGGAATAATTGTGAAACTGGGACCAGCAGCTTACTACAAGTAAATCAAAGTAACACCGTCGACTTATCGAGGACAAGAATTAACCATGGTCGCGAGAACCACAGGTACTTGGGGACGGGTACCTCACCCCCCCCCCCTTCTTCCTGGATATTTGTTTTCTGGGCAATTTAATAAAATTATCTAGAATTTTTTACTTTTAAATATTTCCTGATGATGGATCAACTATAATACAACACTTTTTACCCGAGGACGATCCGTTGTAAGAAAGTCCAGAAAATCGACCATATCACATCATAAAAAACACAAGGTAAACCACTTCTTGCGAAAAAATTTCCACCTCGCGAGGGAATCCCAACTTATACTCGATAAATATTTGTTTATTTTTTAAAAAATGTTAGTGTCGTTCGATTCTTCTAAGATTGCTCTCTTTGTCCACCAACACAATTCACGACCAATCGTCGTCTGCTCGACAATATTTGTACAAAACAGCTACGAAACAGGACGTTGCTCGTCCCCAAGTACCTGTGGCGAGATCAAAGGTTTAGATATATCTAGTTTGTTTCTCTTAACTAAATTGATTGATCGTAAATAGGATAGGCGTACATTGTTGTTTTATTGCAATGATGCTTAACGTCGCATCAGCAATTTTTCGTCTTTTCGCGACGAGAGCAAGGTTGTAAATCTCTATTGATTAATCTATGAACAAATTCTTGTATGCGCGTAATGTGCGAGATTGTGTTATGGTCTGCCATGTAGTAGCGCGCCATCAGGGCTACATTTGTTAGGTGGTAGCCCATCGAGTCAGTAAACCGCAGACAAGCATGCCACTATCAAAGTCCATTATCCTGGCATCAGGTGAACCAGTCGATACCCTATCCTTCTAATGACGAGCGCCAGGCGAGGAAGCGATATCTCAATTTTTAAAGTCTTTTGTATGACCAGGTCAGGATGGATAGGCATAAATGCCAACATTTATAATCACTTAAATAAAGACGCCAACTTCGAAATGTTAAGGTAAAAAAACAGTGCTTCGCAAAAGAACAGTTTCTACCTATTTTCCTATTTTCAAGTCTTGGTCAGACCCGGCCTCCTTTAACTTTGCAATCACAATGTTAGTAGTAGATAGTTGATAGTTGATTGATTTGTCTTCGAAAATGTTTTAATGCAAGCGTTAGCAAGGTCACTTGGCCTTGTTTGTTTTTAAAAGTGGAAAAAGAGGTCGGCAAACAACATTAAAGAAATCCATCTGAATTCTCAAACTAGCGGCGATGATAATATAGATAGTAGTAGTTTGAAAGACAAACCATCCACCTATTATTCAAGGTTAATAATTTTCCTATGCTTTAATAAATATTTTCAAACCAAATTTAGGCAGCACCCTTTCCAGTTGGTTTCAGAAAATCCCAGATTTTCTGCGTTATACCGACTCGGTGAGCTGGCACCTTAACAAAAAGTCGCCCTGAGTGCGCGCTAGTACATACTTGCACATCACAGGCTTACATATATATAAACCTGTTCTTAGATGAATCCTTATAGATTTAATTTGCTGTAGCCATAAAAAAAGCTGATGCAATGTTAAACAACATTACAACCAATCAACACAGTTTGCTTATACACGATACTTTGTTGTCATATATTAGCGTCTGTGAGTATGAGATCCTACATTTTCAATTGTTAGGAAATAAATAAATAAATGAATATATATATATAATTATAGTTTGTGCGTGTTTTATGTGGTTTCCTGGTACTAACTTTGCTAGCTCACAGACTTGATGGACCACAGAATGCATCACAACACCCCGTAACATTACCCTGCTACTAGGTGGACCATTTAATACTCTGTTTTCGTAATTTTTGAGGAAGTATTTTAAATTTTTAAAATTTGTGTATGATCCTGTCGGAGTTCGAACCCACGAACCCCTTCTCCAGGCGGAAGTTCTACCTTTATGCCACCGAGGACGTCCCCAGAATGTTAGTACACTCGTCCGCAATGTCACAAATAAACATTGAAGACAGCTCAGTTTCACTATATTGAAACCGAGTCAACCAATTAAGGACAAGGGCAAGAAAAACCTTTCTCAATTGTGGTCGACTGGAGTCGAACCCAAAACTGCGAGATGCCTTATTTGTAGACTAGCGCCTAAAACCTCTCTCGGCCATCGTGTCTATCCTATCTCTGAGAATAACTTAAAGAACAATTTCGTGTGTGAGAGAAATGAACGTAAGTAAGTATTGTTTGTCTTGTATAAGCGTTTATTTGAGGCAGCTCTAATGTGTAAGTGAACTTAATCAATACATCCCATTCAAGCAAATCATCTCCCCGTTACATCGTGAACAAACCAATACTACATCCTCTTAATGCCAAGCAATAGGCCCGGAAACAGTATCACAAGTTTTAAGTATGGCCCGACCGAATTAAAGACCTCGAGCTACTTATTTTTTAAAAAGAGATACGTGTATTTATGAATTTTTCAAAAGCAACAATAACTTGATATTGTAAGTGTGTCGGCACACTGACAAAAAAAAAGTCTCCCACCGCTGCTACATTTTTGATCCTCGAATTAAAGAATTAAAAGAAAATGGTATGTATGTATCTCCAACAATAAAACCTTGAGGAGGGACATTAATCTCTGATTAATATAGTTCTTGTTTATTGAAAACACTTTATAATTTGAAAAGTTCGTTGTATTTTCATCATGAATTGTGAAGTATTAAGGGATAAAGATCTGTTTAATATGTTTTTGGTGGGGACATTAAACTCCGATAAATATAGCTCTTGTTTATTGGAAACACTATATTATTTGTTGTATTATGTACCTTCCAAGTTTCAACATTATGTCAAGTTATATGGGAGAAATAATTGTTTAATAAAAATATGATGTTGGAGGGGGCATTAAACTCTGATAAATATAGCTCTTGTTTGCGAATTGCAACAAAAATACTGATAACCTTTAGATGATGCTAGTTATGTGCAGAAAGTTTAATTTTCAAGTTGATATGACTTTCCATTCCTGAGAAAAGTGTCGGACAAAAATTGGGCTTAAAAGGGCGAAAGAAAAATAATAAGAAACAGTATTAAAAAATATTTCGTGGGAGACTTAATAATCTTTTACCAGTATATTGGGATATTACAAAGTTATAAATTCGTCTTTTTACGGCAATAACATCAATTTTAAGCAACTATTGAAATTGGTTCTCTACAGCACTTAGTTCTAGTTTTAGATACAGGTTAGTTAAATTTTTGACGTCTTAAGTTAACTATCAAAGTATGAATGTTACTTACAATTTTTGCTACACATCCAGACCTATAGTAAACGATTCCCGACCGTGTGATATATCGCTCATTACTGCAAACCTGGACAAAACACAATGATTCTGTATATTAACCACTTGTAAGATAGATGATTGGTTAGGCTTTAGCTTTACAATCATTCTTAAAATTTCCTCGACATAAATCTGAAAACCTAAATGTTAAGTCAGACATAGCTATAAGAGTCCGGGAAAAGTAAAATAGGACATTAGGACCGATGATTTTATTACAATACGCGACCGACTTTACCCTGAGTAAATACGCGGTGGTAAAAAAAACAATAGACAGAGTTCTATGTAAATTGAGAACACCTTAAGAGAGAGAGAGAGAGAGAGAGAGAGAGAGAGAGAGAGAGAGAGAGAGAGAGAGAGAGAGAATATGTGTGTGTGTGTGTGTGTGTGTGTGTGTGTGTGTGTGTGTGTGCGACCTCATGTGGTCCACATTTCGTTATTTGGTTACAGTCTACACCATGTGCTACTTTATCACACTGATAGCAGATGAGTCCATCTAAATGTATATAATAAAAAGAGGCCCAAGATGGCCCTAATTTGCTCACCTGAGTTTAAATGTAACTGGTATGTCTTGATAATACCTGGTTAAGTCACAACATGTTGCCTCAATAGAAGTGATTTCAGATAACATTATTTTTATTATTTTGGTTTTTAGTTATATAGGTCACTGTGACCTACTTTTGGTAGCCAAAGCGACTAGAAACACAAATGTGAATGGCAATGGTCTAAAGGTGCTATTGACTAATATGAATGAAATGTGACCAGTAGTGTCTGAGAAGAAGTCTTTTGATGGATGTATGGATGGATGGCAGAGTTCCTATCCATAACAAAAGCTCACATTAGCAATTTTCAGATCTGGATTTAAGACTTTACAGATTTGACACATTAATTAAAATATTTTTAAAAAAATTGTAAAATTCAACTGCAAATTATTTTTAAAAAATTGTTCATTTAATTAAAATAATGTCACTTAACAATGATTTTGTAAAACTAAAAAAAAAGATAAAAAAATTCAAGGTTTTAGCTAAATCTACCTTTCAGTATCACATGTATTTCAAAAATAATAATTCACTAAAAAGTAAAAATTCATAACATCTCTTCCATGCACCATTATAAGTCATAAAATTTAGAAATTAAAAATAATAATAATAATAAAAAAATAAATAAATAAAAAATAAATAAATATAAAAAAGTGGCCTCACTGGGATTTGAACCCTCAACCCTTGTATTTTGAAACTTGTATTTTACAGAATTTCATGAAAATTGTTAAACATATGTTTCTTCACATAAGAAAATGATGTTTTGAAAAAGAATTCACCTAAATTCATTAATATTGTAATTTTGGTAAAAAAAAAAGTACTATTTACAATGTATAAAAAATAAACGCAAAAACACGTAACCTAATTTTTCACAAAATTGTTGGAATTCAAAAACTTTGTGTATAAGATGCCGTAGATGCCAAATATCACATCAGATTTTATCTCAGTGAAGTGGTTTTGGAATAGAAGATTTTTTAGGTTTTTAACTATGTAGGTCATTGTGACCTACATTTGGTAGCTATGGCAACCAAAAACACAAATCTGAAAGGCAATGTTCTATAGATGCTTTTGTCCAAGTTTAAACAAAATGTGACCAGAAATTTCTGAGAAGAAGTCGTTTGAAGCAATTGTTGACGGACGGACGGACGACGGAGGGTCTGCCTTTATTGATACCGATAGCTCGCATGAGCACTTTGTGCTCAGGTGAGCTAAAAAAGATACAACTTAACGATTTATTAATCATTAGCTACATTTCTTCCTGTCAATTGACTCCCATGTTTACCATTGTTCAATAGGCTACAATCACACGGGTACATTCATTTTAATAATTGTCTGGGACACAGATTTAGCACACAATCCTTATTTCTTAGAAACGATAATTGACTGTGCCACAAACAAATATTTTCAAACAAATGATTTCGTAATTTTCTTGGAAACAGATTTAGCATACAATCTTTTTTTATTTTTTTAAGTACCGATAATTTTCTTGACTAAATTATCAGCAATCAAAAAAAAAAAAAAATCATTTTAAATACATATGTTAAACATAGAACATGCACTTTAAATCATCAGCCAAAACAACCAAAAACACAAAATAACTAAAGTAAAAGACGCCTTAAAAAGCAAGCAGACGATAAGACCACAGAAAATAAAACTCCGACTTTGGACGAGTGTTGCGTTTTGTCCAGCGGCCTGGTTTAAGTGCTATTGCAAGATCCCCGGCAAATCCTTCTTCCTCTTGGTTTTTCAGTATGCTTGTCGCAAGTCCTTGTTTTTCTCCGTTTTCATACACCATCATAGGGCTAACCCGCCTCGATATTTGTGAATAAAATCTCGACACGGGTGTTCAACATCATTATATCACCTAAACACATTTAACAATTCTTCATGTATTTAATTACCAGAAGTAAATAAAATCGCAATTATTGAAAAGAAAAGATAAATATGGTATAAGCTATACAAACACATGACTTACCACAGCTTACAACATCTAAGAGAGCCACAAACAATACCATAACTACAATTTAGAATGTAACTTGCGGAAGTATTCATTACCCATAAAAAAGTGGAAAATAGTAGAGACATTATACGCCCAAGTCAAGATTAAGGCTTGAAAAAGAAACCAGAGTTATCTTTAGATCGGTAAAGTTAGCTACTAGTAACTGGCTACTAGTAGCTGGCTACTTGTAGAAGAAAAGTTAGCTACTAGTAGCCAGTTACTTGTGGAGTAAAAGTTAGCTACTAGTAACCAGTTACTTGAACGATTAAAGATAAATACTAGCAATTATTTCTAGTAAGCTTTTATTTACTTATTTAATTATAACAATAAATAAATGTTTTCCGTGTGTAAATTCGTCTTAATCACAGCTTTCGCAGATATTCCTTCCGCATAAGTTTTCTTGAACCACGAATGTAGTAAACAGATTTTTTTTTTAAAAAAAAAAACTGTTTTACGCAACAATTAAAAAATCTGCATCTAATGATTCCAAATATTTAGACATTAATGCTTTCATACGCACACATACGCTTACGCAATCCGACGGGGGTATTTTTGGTGTAGATTTCTATGATTTTTCACATTCAGTGCGAGTAGCTGGCTATTTATTTCAAAGATATTCAATATTTATTCACATCATCATCAAGGATATTCAATTCTGCATCTAATGATACCTAATATTTAGACATTAATGCTTTCATACCCACACATACGCTTACGCAATCCGACGGGGGGTAGTTTTTGGTGTAGATTTCTATGATTTTTCACATTCAGTGCGAGTAGCTGGCTATTTATTTCAAAGATATTCAATATTTATTCACATCATCATCAAGGATATTCAATTCTGCATCTAATGATACCTAATATTTAGACATTAATGCTTTCATACCCACACATACGCTTACGCAATCCGACGGGGGGGTAGTTTTTGGTGTAGATTTCTATGATTTTTCACATTCAGGGCGAGTAGCTGGCTATTTATTTCAAAGATATTCAATATTTATTCACATCATCATCAAGGATATTCAATTCTGCATCTAATGATACCTAATATTTAGACATTAAAGCCTTCACACGAACGCATACGCTTACGCAATCCGACTGGGGGGTTGTTTTGGTGCAGATTTGTATGATTTTTCACATTCAGTGCGAGTAGCTGGCTATTTATTTCAAAGATATTCAATGTTAATTCACATCATCATCACGCATATTCAAATCTGCATCTAATGATACCAAATATTTAGACATTAATGCTTTCATACGCACACATACGCTTACACAATCCGACGGGGGGTAGTTTTTTTGTGTAGATTTCTATGATTTTTCACATTCAGTGCGAGTAGCTGGCTATTTATTTCAAAGATATTCAATATTTATTCACATCATCATCAAGGATATTCAATTCTGCATCTAATGATACCTAATATTTAGACATTAATGCTTTCATACGCACACATACGCTTACGCAATCCGACGGGGGTATTTTTGGTGTAGATTTCTATGATTTT